>JAPKLX010000001.1:8686366-8743656 GCA_026898415.1 Leonotis leonurus
AACCCTTCTAGAATAGTAATGTCCATTATACAATATTATTTACAACAGAGTTAAAATATTAGTTATAGAAGTATCCTTTTACATTAATTGTTAATTGCCGAGACAAACTTTGAGGTTTACACCTTGTAATATTTTAATATTTGAAATCTCAATTTATATATAGTTTGATTTGTAGAGGCAAAATTTTGAGAAATTGAAGTAAATTTTCTACTTACTCCGATGCCATTATATAGTGGAGTATTACAAGTCAGTCAGGCTTGGCTTTCCCCAAAGGTGGGACCCACCTTCAATACTCAAATAGTATATCACTTGTCGATTAACTGTCTCAAAGAAACTTGTAGAACCTCTCAAAGTGGAGCTAAATTGGAATGGAGAAGATAGTGGTGGTGGTGGAGGAGACGGAGGTGGCGAGAACAGCCCTCAAATGGGCCCTTCACAACATCATCCGCTGCGGCGACGTCCTCACTCTCCTCCATGTCTACCCAAATCAAAGATCACGAAGCAAGAGGAGGCTCCGACGACTTCGCCTCCAAGGCTTTCAATTAGCTCTCTCCTTCAGAGACATCTGCAACTCCTTCCCCAACGTCTCTCTCTCTCTCTCTCGATTGATTGGCACACACGCAAACACACACACACACACACACACATATATATAATTATTTGGGAATGATTGATAAACTGAATATTGATTGAATTGAACAAATTAATTGCAGGCGAAGACTGAGATAGTTGTAATGGAAGGCGACGAGGAAGGGCAGAGAGTCGCCGCCGTCGTGAGGGAGATCGGCGCATCCACCCTCGTGGTGGGGCTTCATGGTCGGAGCTTTCTATACAGGTATGTAATTTTTCAATTTCATTTACAATTATTTCTTTTATATATAGGAGTATTTTTTTGGCTCGTTAAATAAAAATGGTGATCTTTAAATTAAAAAATTCGAGGTTTTACTCCGTTGTCAAAAATAAGGGGGGCAAAGTAAAAAAGGTTGGGTTTGAAATAAATAATAATGGTGGGTAATGACTAATGTGAAGTTGGTAAGCCGTAAGCACCCCACATTAGTCAATAAGTTTTAACTAGTGTGGGCCCTCTCCTCTCGAGGCCGGCGTTTTCTTGCCTGTCCTTTGTTATAAACATTTACCATTGCTATTTCTAATATACCTCCTCCTTTTTTGTTACTTTATTTCAACGATTTGGGTCATTATGATGACCTTAAAGCTAATTTTGACGCTTTATTTGATCGATTATATAACTATTATACTAGTAGGTAGGGTTTATTTATTTACTAACGTGTGACATGAGTTTCAAAGGTAGTGTAGGATATGGATTATAATTTGTCAATTGTGGTTTGATGTTCCTTTGTCTTTGTAATTAGTTATAACCTATATATAAGGCTTTTGCTAATCAACTTTGTATATGAGTTAAGTAGTTGTTGATTATTAGATTAAAAAACCATAAAATGGGTTTCGTGTTTCCAACAATATTACAGCAAACATGTTTGCACAACTACCAGACATATAAAGTAAAATAATTAACATGTTGGCATTAATGAAATCTTCTTTTGTCATACAAATTGTTTTTTTTCTTTCCCAAAAGCTAAGAGTGGCAGAAAGAAACATCAATTCTCTAATTTAAGAGGGAGGGTGGAAGTTGGGCACTCGAAAACACTCTTATTGTTGCCAACTACTCTCTTTAATTAATTCTATTAAAATTACTAGACTAATAGTTTTATTTTCCAGAAAAATCTAATATTCAATTAGCTTCAAGCGAGAAGAAAATTTAAGGCTTGTCTCGAAATGATTCTGCTCAGTTAGCTTATGTCAAAATGATTACTCACAATTATTGAAAGTCTAGAATGCCAATAATGCTAAATTTAATCTGCTAATACTGTGTTGATCGCGTATCTTCATGCTGTGTTTGTGTAGGTATATAACACACCAAGACAATAGCATAAGGCATTTGAACTGCAAGATCCTCGCCATAAAGGAACCAACAACAGGTCTCACAACCACAACTATTTCAATACAAGGGAGTTCGACTATGATGGACTTGTCACAGATTGAACTATCTGTACTTAGGTGAGGCCCTCGCCGTTTCTTGGGGATATTACATCCAAGATTTGTGTCTTGTTATGCCCCATTTATGTGTGATGAAAACAGATCAGATATACAGAAAACATAATCTTTCTCACTGTAAATGAGATTTCTATACTTGCTAGCTAGGCATAATTAAGTAATAGGTTGCTTGCTAATTATAGAACGCTTGCTCAGATTGTAGATAAAGTTATATAAAGGTTGAGGCTTAGCAATGAGTAACCAAGATAGTACTGTTAGTAACCAAGTTATTACTGTTATGTTATAAGTTAATAAATGGAGTAGTTTTTTAGGACATGGGTAGGAGCCTAGGAAGGAGACATGCTTATATTGTTTAGGATTTGAAACAAATCAACTGATTATTGAATTGTATTGCAGTGTACCTCAAGTTCTTCCTCAGAAGATCCCTTACCAAATTTGTCCAGACCCTAATGCAATAATTTGGAGATCATCAAGGCCAAAAGGAAAGTAAAGGATCCACATCAAGGGTTGCTGTCTGATCAATTCCTATCTGTAGATGTCATTTTGAAATTTATGTTTTCTTCAAAATACCACATAGCTAGCTTGTAAGAGAACAGGAGATAAAATAATTAGATTTGATAGGAGAAAATCTTGTGTTGTGATTTAGCTTCACATTCAAGAACAACAGCATGCAATTTTCTTTTCGTTACAACTGCTAATCATTTGACCACTGTCGTTAAACTACATAATTATGAGGAAGGTGCAAATAAATTTTAACCAATTGCCAGAAGGAAAGGTATGGTAATGATCTGAATTATGGGCTAAATTTCATCAACATTACTGCTGCAACTCTATGAATTATGTGACAACTAAACACATCTTCCATTGAACAGAATTTAGAACAGAGTTGTTCATTCAAGTTGACAGTTTGCTGGGAGTTCGTATGTTATCGTAACCCGAAGATTTAAATCAAAGTCTAGTGGGTATTCACATCAATGCTTCATACACCATAATCCTTTTATTTATCATATCTAATTCTACATTCAGTAATTCCACAAAAAATTAAAACAAGAAAAAGAATTCCTATTTACCTCACATTGTATATGTACGACTTCTGGAGGGTTGTGCAGATATTATCAAGCATACGGAATACAACATCAAGTAGCATCGCGATCGAAGAGGTTGTAACCAGATATGAGTGAGCTTATGGCGAAAGCAAGGAAACCTAGGAACGACATGGCAATTGACGCACTAGCCTTCGTCGTGAACTCGTCTGCACCCCAGTTGGATATCCAGTCGTCCACCCTCGTGGCTGCCGAAGATGATGCTGACATCAGCAGGTATGCAAGAATCTGCAATAAACAGAACTAACTTTCCACTCAGCTATCATGCATGCACCATGCATTTTGTTGAAGATTACACTAAGATTTAGAAACTAGTTATTGAAAATTGACATAATAAATAGCTCTGGTTTATTAGGTGGGATCGTGTTAAGGAGTACTCGTATGTACGTAAATTAAAGATAGCACCATTTTGTTTTCTGTTTTAGATGTGAATGATGATTGTGTTGCTTATACTCAACTCTACTACTGAGAACAGTATCCAAATCATATGTGTTAAAGTATAGATAGCAAGAGTCTAAATGGGACTACACATCACTTGCCTGGTCCATTGCAAAATCAAAATGGTATCGAAGGTGGTGTGCAAAGATATGCTTCCCCTTGCCCAAATAATAACTCAGATCGAAAGCTTGGAAACCAGAATACACAAATCCAATAACATTTACAGCGAGGCAGTATCTGTGTAAAACATCACATACATAATAAGGTTCCGAAAAGAATTTTCTCAAATAAAATGCAACAGTTAGTTTAACCATAACCTATAAAATCTAGCTGCACTTCTCAAATACCTCAGCATAAATATTCCCTAATATCCAAATACGGGAACTATAGGAAAAAAATGCTTGTAGAGTGGCTTGACCAAGTCTAAAGCATTTGGAAGTTTAAAGGGGATAAATACCCAATTTATGAGAGCAAAACAAAGAAATGTTATTGCATTATCTTACTACTCCTGCTCCGAGAAGCTACTCTGTCTATATGACATAAAGAGAGCAAGTGAATACCAGATGATAGAACAACTTAAAGACCGTGTTTCTAACCAAAAAAATGAGGTAAATCTACTCTTTTGGCAAAAATGGAAATCCCAACTGCTTGTATTCAATATGTTCTCACAGTTTGTAATATCAAATTGCTTTCTTCTACCATTAGGCATAAACTTCAATGGAGCACAACATTACCAGAACATAACATACAAGGTTGCATAGTCCAAACCTCACATTGGAGCAACATGGTAACAAACTCTGTTTCCACAACTACTATAGCTTTCACTCGATAAAAAATGCCGTGATTATGATGCATGTTGACTAGCAAACCAATTCCAAATCGAGACATAACGTCTAAAATTTTCCAATCCATTACAGTATAATTGAGTGATTAACATTGCATATGAGCAATGTTGTGAAAAGTCGGAGACACAGTTGAGGTGTTTGCCCAAATGAGGTCAGGCGTAAGCCTCAAGACGTTATGAGGCATAAGCCTCAAACTTAAGATAAATAAAATATTATTAATAGAACAACTGCTTAAAATAGAAAAGTAACAAATAAAATATCAAATTAATAGTCCTTAGAGTTTTTAAAACATCAAATTAAAAGCGTAAATGATTAATTTGTTCTTAAATGTTAATATTGTCATAACTTTCAAATATCAAAGTCATCACTAATCACTCCCTCACTTATCATAGTCTGACTGTGTTTTCTACTTGTTTTATTGAGATTTTTTAGGGATACAATTTAAAATTAGAAATAAATATGAGTTGAATTTTTCAATTTTAAATGAAAATTAAGTTTTAAAATTTACAAGGCCTGAAAAATCAGCCCAAATATGAATTGATTTTTCTAACCGAGACATATCGCCTCCAAACGCCTTGAGACAGTGGTGATGATCTTCAAAGATCATGATTTATCCTATATCTGTTTATCTATCTAATCCACAACCCAAAGTAAACATTCCCTAGAAAGATCCATTTCATTAAACTTGCGATCAACAATTTGGCATACAACTAAGTTCAATCCCAAGAACAAAATTTTCAACTTTAGGAACAACATGCAGTAGATAGATGCATCATGCATGTAGTAACAAGCCAGCATAAAACTATCATTAGATAATCCAATACAAAGCACACAAGCATTGCAGCAAGCTATGTAGATATGCAAATATAAAGCATGTAAGAATCTGAGGAAAATGGTGTAACAATGCGTACCTATACTCTATATATCGATCAAAGGAATCGCCACTCCATCCTTGAGTCTTATCAGCAGCCATAACCGAGAACGAAATCAAGCAAGCAATCACCTCAAACACTCGAAACGCCAGCGCCACCCTCCTCACCGCCACATTCCTCCCCGACCTCTTCAAGATCGACGCCACCGCCGCCCTCGACCTCCGCTCTCCCCCCACCGCCTCCTCCCCGCCGCCGTACCCATCCTCCAACGCCCCATCGCCGCCCCCAAACGGCCCCACCTTCTTAACTGCCGCCGGAGGTTCCTCCCTCACGAACTTATTGACCCCAACCACCGCCGCCGCCGGAATATCGGGTTTCTCCGACGGAAAGTTTGCTCTCTCTCCCTCTTTTGCTCTCTCTCCTGGTGCAGTGCTAACAGGAATATCAAGATTCTCCGAATGGGGCCACCGCCTCCACCCTTTACCTACTGCGGCGGGAGAGCTCACCGGACCTCCAGATTTCGCCGGAGATGGCGCGGGGGAGTAACTCTTGTCTACCAAAACTATGGCTTTGTCGTTATTTTCGCCAAGATCGTCATTTTCCGTCCGGAAAGTGGGGTCGTCTGAGCGGAGAGGCGAGTGCCACGAGTCGACCTGACTCGTCATCGAGTCGGTGTCCGACATAGATATGTGGCTTTTGCTGCCTCTACGGAAACTACGTTTACTGTGATTGCTGGCATCCGCGCCTTCCATTATTTGAAAATTTTCGAGGAATTAAAGGATTTTGTGATTCCTTTTGAGCTTCAAGAGAAGGAAGAAGCAAAGAAGTAAAGTG
Organism: Leonotis leonurus; assembly: GCA_026898415.1. NCBI lineage: Eukaryota > Viridiplantae > Streptophyta > Magnoliopsida > Lamiales > Lamiaceae > Leonotis > Leonotis leonurus. Next base: position 8,692,529 of record JAPKLX010000001.1, read on the forward strand.
ACAAAAAGAAAAGAAAAGAAGGAACCTGAAGAAGTGAAGGTGTTGTGGGTTTATGCTTTCACTTGGTCGGACGAGTTTTGGTTGTGTGCTGAAAGGAACACGGTAACATCTTGTGGAATTCGCTATATTCCTCTTATAATTTATATTTTAATTATATTTTTACGTAATAGTTATGGAATAAATGCATATAAATAACAGTATAATACTACATTAGTTTAGGTTAAATTTCATATTCAATACGTTTACGAACTTTTATTTTAATACGTCAACTAATTGTTTATTTTTTACAATAAAATTAATAGCATGCAAAACGTCACAAATTGTTCTACTTGTCTAATAAAATTAAAAAAAAAATTAGTGAAGAGAGAATTAATTTTCATATTAAAATTTTTATTTTATTTTTATTTCATATATAAATTTATAAATAAATCAATTTCAATTTAAATTAATTTTATTATATAAGTGGATGTTACATGACATTTTCTATATCAAATTAATTTTTTATGTAAAAATTACATAACTATTAAAATTTATATATTAAAAAATAGTAAAAACTTATAATAGATTTTTGAAAAATTAAGTAATTTTAGTATGAGGTATATTTAACAAGGCATGCAAAATATAAAGGATCCAAAAAATATTAAATAGAACTTTTTATAACATAATCTTCTTTTATATCATGACTAGGCTACCAAACTAACCGTCGTATTGTGTGTTTCCTAAATAGTGTTGTGTCAGTGTGTTGATGATTTCTGAGATGGCAGGTTGTGATTGGGTTGTAAAAAGGACATGACCATGTGATGCGTAGACTAGCAACTTCTGGGTCGTGTTGGATTTTATATGGAAATACTTTGAGGACAGTATAAATGTACTCCCTCCGTCCACGAAAGTGTTTAACATATTTCCTTTTTAGGCCGTCCACCAAAGTATTTAACACTTCAAACTTTCTATTTATAGTAACTATTCTATACACACAATCCAATTAAAAATTATAAATCATGTGGGACCCAACCTCCACTAACTCTACTTTTACATTCATTTCACACTCCACTCATTACACCTTTTACACTCCTTACACACTTTACACAAAAGTCAACAATTTTTCTTAAAATCCGTGAAAGTCAAAGTGTTAAACACTTTCCAGGACGGAGGGAGTATAATATACTTTACGTTGTGATTGCGTTTACTAAACCTTAAATCTTTTCTAAATAAAGTAAGTCTAAGGGCACGCAAATAAATGTACCTAGGAGTCTCCGACCAATCTCATTTATTTATTTTAGGATTATATTCTAATCATATATATATATAATTCTCAAATTTGAATGTTTGAAAGCTTTAATATGTGGTTAATATATGTATTGAAATATCAAATTGTTCAACTATTTATATGACTCGTTTCATAAAATAGGAAAAATATTCATCTATTTGTAGCGAACATAGTTAATATACATGTGAACGATGTGACATGTTTTTCTATCTTGTAAATAAATACTCCATCCATCATACTAAACATGACACACTTTCCTTATTGGGACGTCCTACTAAACTTGTCACATTTCATAAATAGTAAGAGTTATCTTTTCAAAAAGATGTGGACTCCACCACTTTTATCACTCTTACACACTACTTTATACACTGTCCTTAATAATCGTGCCGGAAAAAAATTATCATGCTTAGTGGGATGAAGGGAGTATTAATTTTTATTTTACTACTAAAATTTATTGATTAAGGTATAATTTAATATTATTCAATATAAAATAATAAGAACAATAATAAATAAAAAATTATAGTGATTCGTATGCAGGGTCTGCCCTTACTTTATGGGAATGAGGCAAAGACCTAGGGCCCCAAAATTTGAGGGGCCCCAATTTTTCCTAAAAAAAAATACTTAGTGTAGTAATTAATTATAAATATCTTTTTGATAATATCAATAATTCCAATTTATTAATTCATAAAGAGTTCAATAATTAAAAAATATTACGGGATTATGATTTTTAAGCATATTATATACTATACCTCTGTCCCATTAATTATAGTCACATTCTTTTATTGGGTTATCCCACTAAAAGTGACCACTTACTAAAAGTAGAAACAAATTTATCTTCAAAATAAAGTATATTGCATTTCAAAAGCACAAAAAAATTAATTTCTTAATCTTCGTGCACAGCTACTTATGGTACAGAGGAAGTGAAATAACGATAAGTACAATATAATATAATTAATCATTGACAACGTTAATATATGACATGTTGAGGATTTTAGGGCCCTGAAAATGTCAGGACCGTCCTTGTTCGTATGTTGATGTGTCAATGTCACATCAGCCATGAACACGTTAAATTGTGCCTACTGCTGACGATGGAACGACCCTCATATATTCATTATGACAATCGAGTCGTTGAGCTTTGAATTTCTTCCGGCAGCAACTTTTGATATTGTTTCAATTGTATGTGTTTGCAAATTGATCTTCAAGGTCGGCTCTGACATCTTTGTCTAAACTAGAAGTACAATCCTTTTTGAACTGAACTTTCGCTTCAGGGTTGACTTTAGATTTAGGAAAACAACTTAACACTTCTTCTGAAATTGTGACTTTCAATGTAGTTTTTCAATTATGAGACCTCAAGGTCTGACTTTCAGTACAACTACAATTTAAAATTTTCATGATAACGATGTATATAATTTTAGGTTATGGTCCTTCAATATTCTTGGAATATGCACGTGTAAATGTAAACTCTCTGCTATTTAAGTTTAGTTAAATCAAGACTAAGGTTAATTAGATTAATGGGTCATGGTCTTAAACAATTTTGGAATCTAAATAAAAAATCATAGAAATTTTCCCAGCATGATGCATTATACATATTAATATAGTGCATATTTGTGACAATGAATTTTCATGTATTATATAATGTTATGTTCATAAATGTATTTTTATATATAATATGAGGCATTATAAGTTTTAATTTTACATTATACAATTATCAACTATCAATGATTAATAATTAACAATTATAATTTATTTTATTTTGATATGAATGTTTGTTTTTACATCATCTAACTACCACCTCTCAATTTCGAATAAGTTGAGTCAAACACTATTATACTTAAATTAAGCCGAATAATTATAAAGGAACAAAGTAGCTAGGGGCATATAATTCCTTCAATTCCTATCTTCGAAGTATAACATAAAAGTTTATGTCCATATTAAATTCTGCTTTAGGTCACTTTCAAACAACTCAAAGTATATTTTTCCTCTACATTTTATAATAAGCTACCTTCGTCCCCAATTAATTTGCCGATTATCGACAAATGTATAATCCCTTTTGGCCATTTAAAAGTGATTTTTTTTTTTGTGGGAATTTAAAATATATAGTGATAGTGAGGTGAGGAAAGAATCACTTTAAGTTGCTTTCCCACTTTCGTAGATGAGGTTATATGCAAAATTCCTTTGCTTTTTAGGTTTTACATATCTTTATTCCTAGCTCGCTACTTCTTTTCTTCGATCTCTATCTTCCATTTATCAACCTTCTATTATTCTTCAAACCTATTTTTGTGAACGAATCAACGACAATAAAATCGAAACATACTAATTACTAAATTGTTTCGCATATTTTGCCCATAATATCTTATATACCCCTTTCAGGGCAATCATGTAAAATAATAACACAATAAAAGTCCATTCCGAGTTCCTAACTAATTAATGGTCTTGTTTGTTTCAACATTTATGTTAGTAAAAATGTAAAATGAATTGTTTATAAATATTAAAAGGATAAGTGAGTAGTCCTTGACCAACAAGGTAAATTAGAAAAAGTAATATATTATTATATTAAATTCAAATTACTTGTTATGTTTCCCCTATTTTCAATAATATAATCCTCTATTTAAAATAATAATAAATTTTATAAAAAAGTATAGTACTATGCCCTCATATCCCCAACCTATAATTATAATGAAAAGCACGATCTTATTTCATAGCCCACAAACAAGAAAAAGAGAAGACGCAAAACTAAAAGAATAAGAAACACACTCAAAAATACGATAAGAAGAGCATCACGGACCAAAATATAAGAACAAAATACAACATAAGTTATTGCTTGTAGATTTCGGAGATTTTTTTTTTTGGTATGGGGGGTTCTTTTAAAATTTATCAAAATTGTTGATTTTTACTTGTTATAGGATGCATACCTAGTGTTTAATTGTATATATATTGCTTGTTAATTATACTATAAATTTGTTATTGGAGGATTTGTGTTTCTTATAGATTGGACGTAACTATTTATGCAAATTTCGTTCCAAGAATTATTGGTGGTGGTGGGATAGGATAACAAATTCACTAAACAATCAAATCAAATTCATGATATGAGGTTGCAACTTGTATCTTATTTATTTTTGTCCACTCTTGTTCTTTGGGGGCTATAACGACATAATATATTTTTTCATAATTTTTTATTATTTTGATATTAATTTTAATTATGGACTATATTGAGATATTTGCGGGCTATGTTTAAAACTCTCCATATGTAAAGGGTATCAATGAAATGCAGGATAATAAATTTATGGGCTATTTTGTGAAAATGATTAATGGGCTCTTTCGAAAGAAAGTAGTAGTAGTAATTCATAGACCAGATTCTGGATGTAATAGGATTAGCATTTGAAGTTGGGCCACTTTTTTATATTAGAGTCGTCAACTATATATATATATATATAATATAATAAAACACCATTCAATCTCAGCTCACAAACATATATATGTATAGAGAGAGACCGCAGAATACAGATTTTATCCGTCCTTCATATATACTATCTGAACATATAATAATATTCTATATACGTGTATATGTGACGTGATTATTAATATATAATTAAATTTGGAACACAATCTTTTACAATATTGCTTGAATATTGATCTAAATCAATTATTTTCAGGACGTATATGTATCGTAAGGTCAATGAAATCAATGCGACTTTTATTACCTCTATCTCTCACTTGACTCCTAATTTTGAGCATTGGTTTAATCGTTTGATTTTGGACCACTTATATATATATAGCTTTGACTAATTAGGAAACGATCATCAATTTTTATATGACAACGGGCAATTTGGCATGCATGTTGAGTAGCTGACTGTATAATACTCCCTCTATCTCACTAAAAATGGTTACGTTTGATCAAAAAATTCTCACAGATTTAATTAAATGTGATCATTTTTAGTGGGACGGAGGGAGTAATACTTACTTCCAATGGAGGTGGAATTTTTATCAACAATAAAGGATGAATTTGATATAATTTTAAATTATTTGTAAATTTTTTGATAAAATATAATGGACAATGTAGTAAATTTAGATTAATTTATATATTTTTTAAATCATACTGATAATGTTTATGGATGATGTGTGAATATCATATAATATTTTTTTAATATTTTATATAAATAAATATTAAATTATATAGAATATGAGAAATAATAATAAATTTAGACATAATCACGCTGACAAGATATTATGTATGACAGAGAATTGCATAAAACTAACAAAGGTTAAGGTAATCACGTTGGAAAAATATTACGTAGAAGAGAAATTAATAAAAATACATCTATCAAATATATTACGATTATAATCATAATATCATATTTATATTTATAATATTTAAAATATAAAATAATACACGCATATGTAAAATAGTTAAATAAATTATAACCATAAATTAAACAAATGAATAACAAAAATTGAATCATAATTAATATGCACAAACCAAATTATATATATATATATATATTATATAGAAAGTGACTTTTAAATAGAAAATAGGAAATGATCTCAACCATTAATTTTAGTAGATCAACGGTTATGATCTATTTAGTTTTATTGATTTTTAAATACATTAAAATATTTTATAAATATTATGATAAGGACATTTATGTAATTGTAAAATAATTAATTCCACTAATTAAGGTAATTAGGAGAGAGAAAACATATTTTTGATTTACTCTAGATTTGATTTAAAGCACAATTTTTTTGATTTCTTCTGCACATTCTTCGATCGCCGCCATCCCAGGTTGCGCCAGCGACAATGTCGTCATCTCTATGATCACCAACCATAACATTATTCTTGACACGGCGATTTTGCTCCAGTGAAGAGGAGGATGAAAGATCGTTGTTGATAGTGGCGGCGCTTGAGGGTGGAGTTCCAGTGGTTCTTGACAGCGTTGTTGGTTCGGCCGGAGAGGAGGCGGGCGATGGTGGCCCAACAACGGTTTCCGTAGCGGCGGTGGGCAGCGAGAATGGCGTCGTCCTCAGCGATAGAGAAGGGACGGTGCTTGACAGCGAGACTGAGCTGGTTACACCAACGGAGGCGGCAGGACTTTCCGGAGTGACCCTTGATTAGGGGTGAGTAGTGGGTCGGACCCGGACCGAACCGGACCGACCTGCTAGGACCGAAGACTCAAAAATTTTAAAAATATGGATCGATTCGGACCGAAAAAACACTCTGGACCGACCTCGGACCGACCTAGACCCGAGCATCGGGTCTGGTCCGGGTTCGGTCCGACCCGAAAAAAATAAATTAATTCATATTTTTCATTTCATGTTATATATATATATATTACTTTTTTAATGTTCACCAACAATTTCTGAAAAAAATTACATAATTAAACATATATTATTATTAAATATTCTCAATTCACAATAAAAATATAAAATAAAAATCGATTCATAATATAAGAATTTATTAATTCAATCCCAAATTCATAAATAAAAATAAGTATAAAAAGTATTTTATATATTTCTTATTATATATTTATATAAAAATATTATATATATTATATATATGTCTTATTAAAAATAAAAATAGATGGGTCTGAGCGGGTCTGGATCCGGACCGATCCGGTACTTTACCGGTCCTAAAAAGATGATCCAACTCGGACCGTTACAATAGATGGTCGGTTCGGATCGATTTTACGGGTCCGGTTTGGGTTTACTCGCCCCTATCCTTGATGTACTGGCTGATGGACCATGATGTCGTGATTATGTTGTTGCTCAAAGTTAAAACTAAGATTGTATTGTCATGTACGTGAAAATTGCAATGTTATTTTGTTTAATATTATTTTGTTGCACCACGTATACATGTGAATTGCATGAATATATAGATTAGAATGAAATATTTCAGTACCGTCAAATTTATAATTATTTACGGAATATAATGCAACAATAAATATAACGTAATAACGTAATGCATCAAACGTTTAATTGTGAATCAAAATAACATAAATTGGTATTGTATGCGGTGAAGTGGTTTCGATTGCGTTGCCCAATTAAAATTTATATAATTCGAAATTAGAGGATTTTTCAAATATTTTTGGTAGATTATGTTATCACATAAATTTCTCCAATTACCAAAAATTAAATTGTAGTACAATATATACATATATATATATATATATATATATATATCTAATGCAAATCACGTAACTACACAATGCAATATTACAGATATATTTAATGCAAATTACATGAATATATAATGCAACAATAAATAAACGACGGTTAGAGAAAATTTTTTCTCTTTCCTAATGTGGTTCCGTAATTAATGGGTATCAAATAAATTTAAATATTCTCCAGAAACCGTCAAACAATAAATGAACATATTTACCCTTATTGCATCGTGGATTAACAATGCAACGCGTCCAGCATAACCAACTCCTAAATTTATGAAATCAAAATCAATTGTAGGATATATTAAAATGAATGGACATATCATCTTATTTTCTACCAATACCATCTTTTTACATGAAATCACCCATATATATATATATATAATAGGAAGTGATCTGGGCCGTCTATAATTGAAATCGTGTGGCCCATTTTTAACTGGATATATTGTATTTTTAAATCAATAAAATATTCCATAAATATCAATCCAATGTTAAATGCGTAATTGTAATAGGAGAGAGAAAAATCATATCTTTAATTATCCTACCGAGCGTCAGTTTTTTAGGGAGAGATAGTAGAGATTTTAATTTCATTATATAACTACCAATTCAAAGCAAATAATTAATTTCATGATACATAAATTTAGGATGGAAGTTACCATAATATAGTTTATTTCTTAAATTTTTTACGTGCATTAATTGATCACGTGTATATTTTTTTTTACTTAATTGCATTGTAATACACTTTCGTTTGCATTGTATACATATATCATTTGCATTGTGTTATTTGTTCGTTAATTTGTTTATGTTGCGTTATGTATAGAAATTAATGCAGTTGAGAAATGGTCTGAAATATGTTGCATTGAGATATTATAATTTTTTGCATTTAATTATATAAAGAGTTGCATTGTTTGTTTAAATAAAATATGATCATGTGTATATATTTTTTTACGTAATTGCATTGTAATACACTTTCTTTTGTATAAGTAATTGCATTGTGTATATTTTTTTACATTAATACATATATAATTTGCATTGTGTTATCTGTTTGTTATTTTGTACATAATTAAGTTTGGCATATCCCACTAAAACTGCCTCAATACTCTTGTTGCATTGTTTCTTGACAATACAATCGGCCGTTTCTATTTTAATTCCATAAATGCAGTTGAGAAATTAATGGGATTCAGAATCAATTTGAATTTTTGGCACCCCACTAAAACCGTCTCACTAATATATGTACCATAATACCCTTTTTGCATTGTTTCTCGGAATCGACAGTTTCTATTTAACTCCATAAATTATGGAAATATCCATTGAATTCATACTAATCGACGCTCCGTATCAATTCCTATTTTCTACCATTTATCCTATTTTTACTTGAAACTACCTATATATATATTTATCGTGAACATTTGATTACTTATTTTGAGCATTTATATTACTTCTGATTTTCTCTTTCTTTTATTACCGCTGCCTTCATCATAAACAATTTTTAATTTAAATATAATTAAATTTAATATAAAATAAAATATTCAAAAAATTATACCTCAAAACTAAATCCTTTTTAAAATTTTATAATTACTTTTTAAAACAATAATGGACTAGAACAAACCTTGTGTTTGCTAAGAATTTTATTTTCTTTTTAATTAACAAAACCAAAACCAAAATTAAATACATAAGACTATAATTTACATTTATAACAAAAAGGCAATACATACTGGGACAAATATTAAAATAGTTATTTTTTAAGAAAATAAATAATAATGTTTAAATAAAAAATATGAAATAATTATTTTTAAAAATTTTGGACCAATTTATAATTTCACCTTAATTATAATTAATTTTTGCATATAAATTTCAAATTTACGGAATTCGTGTGTTAGTTTGTAAAATGAGGTTAAACTTGAATTCACACGATTCAAATGCACGAATCACATGAATTCGAATTTGTGGGATTCATATATTTGTGCATATATTGGGTAATACATGAATCTTGCGAACTCGATTTCATAGAATTATTGTGTTATCTATTATTACATATGAATTATGCATACTCACTACAAAAAAAAGTTAATTGAGCAACGAAATTTTTCGTTAATAAAATAAGAAATTCCGTTACTTAAAATGTTATTAACAAATTTGTAATGAATTTATTCGAAGTAATATAGATGATTGCTAAAAAAATTTAACAAAAGAATATATTCTGTTACTATATAATAACGAAATTGTAACGAAGTTCCGTTTCTAAAATGGTTTTTTCAATTTTAGTAACGGAATTGTAACGAAAATTTCCATTACTAAATTTTAATAATAGATAATTTCGTCACTAATTTCGTTACTAAAATTGAATAACAAATTCCATAACAATCCGTTGTTAATCCGTTATAATTTAGAAACATAAATTTTTTCTATCACTATTTAGTTAATATAAAATGTATTTTTGTATTGACTCAAATTTCTGATATTTGTGTATTTCTTTATAAAATGTATCAACACCATCCCGTCGAATTTGAGTTCGTGAGATTTCGTATATATGTTTTTCTATAATATATCAAAGCCCCCCTAGGATATTCATATATAAATTAATGGTGTTTTGATCTCGAATATTGAACTATATACATGTAGAAATTGACAAGTTTAGGGGGAGTTTGGTAGGAAGGATGAAGGCAGACAATATTAATAATCTGTCTTCATCTAATGTTTGGTAGGAAAGATTATTTATAGCAATGGCCCGACATAAAAACCCGGCCCTCTATTAAAACACTGTTGAACGGCTCTTAATTATGAACTCAATTGCTACTGATAATATTATGTGGGTTGAATAGTAACCCACATTATCCAACCTGTCGAGCAAAATCAAAAAGGCACAATATCACAAATAGACATTCTCACATTTTTGTTTGAAACCCTATCAAATTTCTATCGAAACACAATCAGCTTCTCAATCACATACCCTATCGAAATCCTTTTCGTTTTCTTGGTTTTTTTCGAAGCATCATACAATCGTTTCCTTTCGAAACGAAATCAGCTTGATTGTTCCAAACAGAAGCTGCTTTCGGCTGGTTAAAATTGGGCGCAATTAGGAACGAAGAGGTATAAATTTTTATTCACATTTCAAATTTCTTGTTCTGATTTTGTAATATTTTAGGGATTACAATTGCATTCTTGCTGGAAAATTTCAGGTAGTCCAAGGGATTATAAGCGAACTAGAATCGCAAGGTGCATTGCCCAGGAGCAATTCGAGGGTTTCATCTCTTGCAACTTGCTGCGGACCGAGGTTGGTTTCGCATTTCGATACATTGTTTATAGCCCCGTTTCATTTTGGGCTGCTTTATTGTCTTACCTCAGTGGGTTTAATTTGGATTTAATTTTCTTAGATCAATCAAAATCTGGAAAATTAGCTAGCTTGATTCACCCAGACTCAATATGGGTTAGACAGTTTCAATATTTATATACAAGGCTGGTGGAAGTTGATTATGGACAAGTCGGTTTGACTTGAATATAAGCAAACCACAAGTTTTTTCCCTTGCCTAAGTAATTTCAAACTTCATTATTCAAGAAATTAGAAGCAGCAATCCTGGTTTGCAAAGTAGGGAGAATTGCTTCCACCTCATTGGAGGAAGTTTGCCTCTTTGTATTTCTAACCTGTAATATGCTTCCCGGACGACATGTCAGGCAAATATATGTAATAGATAATGTAAAACTGGCATTTTATATTCTAAGAATTTCAACGGGCTACTGAAACCATTAAAGCTGAGTGTAATCAGAAGCTGGCCATGCTACGGCTATGGTCCTCTTTCATAGTTTGAATGTGTTAATATGTCAAACTCCGAGAACATATAGGAATAAGATGTTTCTGCTCTGGTTGCAGATTTGTCGAACTCTTGTGGCAACTTTCACTTCATGCTCTGAGAGATGTCCATAGACGAACATTCGCAGCTGATGTTGTATCAAATCCACTGCCTGCTCCATTAACTAATGTAGCTTTCTCACATGCAGCTACACTGCTTCCTGTTACTAAGGTAAATTATTTTGATCTAGCCCACCTAGAACGAGAATTCAGATGACTTGTTGTCAACTTGTAGATGCTCTCTAACTCTCCATGCTCTGGGTCTGGGTTGTGGGATTCCGAGCTACTTTGTTGTAGAGAGACCAACATGCTAATTTTTGTTTGGTGTGCTCTTCATGTTTGAGTAATGGTGGTGAAGTTTTTGTCATATTAGGATGGATTTATGGAGTTTACATCTGCTATTTTATCTGATGTTGTTGTGTGCATAATCATGTTTTTGAAGTTTTTAAAAAGCTTTCCTGCATAAGTTCTGATGTGTGGTATGCAAAGTAACAAGTAAGAGGTGCATTTGTTACTTGTATGTTGTCTTTTGGCAGTTTTGCGTTGTGTTTGTATTGTGTCTTTCACTTGTATTTCACTTGCGTTTCATTTTGCTGGACCTCAATTCCTCTTTTGGCACTTTTGCATTGTGTTTGTATGGTGTCTTTCACTCTTATATTTCACTTGTCTTTCATTTTGCTGGACCTCAATTCCTACAACCAAACAGTTGAACATTAACAAATTTTAAAATGCATCAATCCCACCTAAAAAAAACCATAAAGCACATAAATCATCCCCAAACACCAAAAAACAATGACATGAATCTGTTATCACTCTACAGAAGCAGCATAAACAACATTCTACAAACACCTCACAAGCAACACTACAATAAAATATGCATTATCACCTCACAAGCACCACTACAATCAGCACTACGGAAGCTGCATAAGCAGCATTCTTGCTGAATCAAAATGAAATATGCATTATCACCCTAACAAACTGAAATTAAATGAACATACATTTCTCCAATATCTTTTAAAAGACACACAACATATAAGAATTACCAATTCCAGTGACCAATCCCTTAAGCTTTTCCCATGACTTTTATTAAACAAAATATTAATTTTTGCAAAATAGAAATAACAATCCATATGAAGAACCTTCAAATCAATTTTTGTGAGCCTCATATGTGTCTCTAATACATTGTTTTAACTTTTATGCAGATTGTGTGAAGCAATTCATAATTGTTCAGTATATGTATATATATAGAGAGTAAAATGTCTTACAATTTATCCATGTGTAAAGAAGTTTACATGTGCATTGAGGAAATATTTCAAAAGACATTGTCACAAATTCTCATCTTAGTGACCCTTTTAATCATAAGTGCAACACCTTCTAGGAAGCGTAGGTTAATAGACATATCATACAGTATGATTAATAAGATGCCACATCAGATCAGACATTTGAATAGGATAATTAAACTAAGTGATTCAGATTGCATTATTAATCTCCGCATGGATCGTAACACTTTTGGTAGACTTTGCATATTGTTACGGGAATTAGGTAGTGTGATTGATGGAAAATATGTAAGTGTTGAGGAGCAAGTAGCAATGTTTCTTTCTATTCTAGCTCACCACAAAAAGAACAAACTTGTTGGTTTTGACTTTACCCGATCTGGACAAACAGTTTCAACGTACATGCATATTGTGTTAAAGGCAGTTTTAAAACTTCACACACGTTTACTTGTCAAACCTGAGCCTGTTTCTGAAGATAACACCGATAGCCGTTGGAAGTGGTTTAAGGTATAATTTTTGGTTAACAAACGTTCTTATAAATTAAGTTATTTTGATAATACATTTCTAATACATGTACTGTTTTATATTTATAAAGGGATGCTTATGAGCACTAGATGACACATACAACATACATAAGTATTACAGTTCATGTCATAGATAAGCCAAGATATATATCAAGAAAAAGAGAAATTTGTACAAACACATTGGGTGTTTGTGATAGAAATATGAATATTGTGTATGTACTACCTGGGTGGGAGGGATCTACTTTCGATTCTAGAATTTTACGAGATGCTGTTAATAGAAACCATGGTTTGAAGGTCCCACGGGGTATAATTCTTTAACTCAATTCTATAATTAACTAAAACTATTGCTTTATAATTGTAGTTACTAAATAACATTTATTTCTGGGCATTTAGGAAATTATTATTTGGTAGATAATGGATATGCGAATTTTGAAGGATTTTTGGCCCCATATCGAGGTGTTCGATATCATCTTAAAGAATGAGGACCAGCACGTGATAGACCTCAGAATGCGCATGAACTTTTCAATATGAGGCATGCCAAAGCGAGGAAAGGTGTTTTGGTGTCATGAAAAAACGTCGGGGGATATTAAGAAGTCCGTCTTTTTACCCCGTAAAGGTTCATAATTGTTTAATCATAGCTTGCTTTCTATTACATAATTTCATTCGTTTAGAAATGCCTAATGATCCGATTGAGAGAGAATATGATGAGGATCGTGTGGAGGAGGATGGAGATGATGATGGTGTATATGTGGAAGCCACAAATTTTATTGATGTCATCGAATCATCTAATGCATGGAACAACACTAGAGAGAGCATAGCTCAAGCTATGTGGTTATCATATTAAATTGTGGTATAAATTAAGCATTTTATCATTGGTTATTTGGTTATAATATTATGTGCTAAATGATTTCTTAATAACTTAGTTTCCCAATTTTAGGATCATGGATAATGCACCAATTTGTTATTGTAAAGGTGGTCGTATGGTGCTCAAATGTGCTGGCCCTAATGCAAAAAATAGAGGCCGTTTCTACTACAAGTGCCCATTGAACGAGAAACACTTTCGAAGCTTTGTTTGGCATGATGAGGTGCATACCTCAGCACCACCAAACATCAATTCACTTATTAGAACAAATGCAAGTGATCAGGGGCGGATGTAGGCCCTGGCCTGCCTAGGCCATCGTCCGGGTAGAATTTTTTCTTTTTTAGTATTACATAGGTATTGCCTTTTATATTGATTCTTTTGCCCCCCAAATTTATTTTTATTGTTGATAGTCAACACTCAACAGGGGAGTATTTGTTTAATTGTTTTATGTCTACACTTGTGGATGTGGTCCCCTCTTTTCTTTTTTACTTTCCTCCCTAAATAAACAATTTTCCCTCTCTCTCTCTCTAAAACTTACGGGCTTTCATCCTCATTCCTCAATCCACATTTTCACTTTCTTTGTCTCTACCCCTTTTTCATTTCGTAGTTTTCAATTTTTCACTCTCAAATTTCCAACTCTACTTTTAAAATTCCTAAAGAAAACAAAAGATTCCATACAGGAAGAAACTATTATTTAAGATTAACCCATCATCTATTCATCACTCATCGGTAAGTTTTGCCCTCTTTTTTGCTGAATATATTTTGTTTTGTAATCTCTTATTTATATTATCTATATTTCAATTTGTGTTATATTTGTATTTTTAAATTCTATCAACAATCTAGACTAGTTGTCTTTAGTAGATGAAATTGAAGAAATTTCTTAGTGATTTTATTTATTTAATTATGAGGGTTTATATAAAGGATCATTCTGTTTGATTCATTATAATGTTTTTTAGAATTCTTTTTTTAATTTACTTATTCTTATTGCAATACGTTTCTAATGGGTAAAAGAGGAATTGAATCATACTTCTCAAGAAGTAATACTCCAACAAATTTTGATTCTTCTAATCTTGAGCTTAGTATTGAAGATGAAACTGTAAAAAATCGAGAATCGGAAGCCCAATGTCCAAAAGTTCCCCCACTGAAAATTTCAAAGACTAACAAAGACTTGAATAACATTCATGTAGAACGTGATCCAGTGAAACGTAGAATGATTTGGGATTATCCTGTGAATAAAAGAGATGAAATACGTCGCGAAT
The DNA here is from genome assembly GCA_026898415.1 of Leonotis leonurus. NCBI lineage: Eukaryota > Viridiplantae > Streptophyta > Magnoliopsida > Lamiales > Lamiaceae > Leonotis > Leonotis leonurus. Next base: position 8,707,717 of record JAPKLX010000001.1, read on the forward strand.
ATTTGATGCATGGTCCCTATCAAATTGAGGTACCAAAATGCAAAAGTCGTATTGACAAGAATGGTAGGAAGTTCCTTGCTTCTTGGTATAATTAGTTTTCTAATTGGTTGGAGTATTCCCCTTCCGAAAATGCTGCATTTTGCTTTCCTTGTTTTCTTTTTGACACGCAGGCTGCAAAATTAGGAAAAAATGCATTTGTAGTTGGTGGTTTTCGAGCTTGGAAAAGGGTAAACAATGGGAAAAAGTGTGCTTTTCTGGGTCATGAAGGATGTAACCCCAATTCTACACATAAAGTAACTGTGAAAAGTTGTCTTGATTTGATGAACTCATTGCAGCATATTGGTAGAGTTATAGATAAACAAACATCTGTTGCAGTAGAGAACAACAGACTACGGCTGAAGGTTTCGATTGATGCGGCCAAATTATGTGCCTTTCAAGGCATTGCATTTAGGGGGCACGATGAGCGTCTTAACTCTCGCAATCGTGGAAATTTTCTGGAGATTCTAAAGCACACAACTTCTTACAATGAAGAAGTAGCTTCAGTTGTATTAGAAAATGCTCCTAAGATTGCTGTCTACACATCTCATACAATTCAAAAAGAGATCTTATCACTTTATGAGAGTAAAGTTCAGAAATTTATCCGAGCTGAGATTGGTGATGAAAAGTTTTGCATCATAGTAGATGAATCTCGAGATGAATCCAAAAGAGAACAAATGGCTATTATTCTAAGGTTTGTTGACAACGATGGATTTGTTCGAGAAAGGTTCTTTGACATAGTTCATGTGGAAGACACAAAGGCATCTACCTTGAAGAACAAAATAAGTGAAGTTCTTTCTTTTCATAAACTTAGTGTTCAAAACATCCAAGGACAGGGATACGACGGCGCTAGTAACATGAGAGGAGAATGGAATGGTTTGCAGGCTCTATTTTTAAATGATTGCCCCTATGCATATTATATACACTGTTATGCTCATCGGTTGCAACTTATTTTGGTGGCTACCACTACAAAAAAAACCCATTCTGGCGATGGAAAAATCCGTCGTTAGCCCTCGAAATCCGTCGTCCCGGGGGCTTAGCGACGGACTGGCGACGGATTTTTTCCGTCTGCATTTTGATCGTCGTTAGCCCCCCGGACGACGGAAAACAAAGTCCGTCGTTAGCTAACGACGGACTAACGACGGAATTTATCCGTCTTTAGCCACGACGGACTAAAATCCGTCGTCAGAAACTGCCGGAGACTGTTGACGGCGCCGGAAAGCTAACGACGGATTTAATCCGTCATGAGTGGCGACGGACTGTAGTCCGTCGCCCACTACCGTTGACCGTTGACCTAGCGACGGACTGCAGTCCGTCGCCAGGTAAGATTTTTTTTTTTTTATTTTAATAATTAATTTTCTTTTTTTTATTATTCATTACCTAAAACGTGTCATAACACACAATACAAACATAATCCAACATTGAACAATAATTTAAAATTGAACCAATCAAATGAAATTCAAAATGAACGCGGATTTCATATAATGAACAAAATAAATATTTGTATCAGTAACATCCCACGACAAACCAAAAAATAAAATAATAGTAAATGTATCAGTAGCATCTACGAATCGTAGTCATCATCAGGAGGAAACTGGGGAGGGGGATCAGACGGGGGAGGCTGATAAGAGGGAAAGAAGGGTGCACCTCCCTGCTGAGACTGCATCCAGCGCATCATCTCGGCATGCTGAGCCTGCATCACCGCCATCTGCTCAGCCAATCTCTGCTGCTGAGCAAGGTACTCACGGCGCTCGCGATCCTGCTCCTCGACTCGGCGCCGCAGCTCCTCGACATCGTCTCTGGATGCACGTGATGTGGATGAGGATCCCCCGAATCTGGATGCTCTGAGGGCCTTCGCCGCGCCTCCCGTGCCGAACAGCCTCTTCTTCTTGTCCGGGCCGCCAAGAACCTCCAGATACAGCTCGTTCATGTCGACTGCATCGTGGTCCCCCTCGGGTAGCTGGGCCCGCTCCTCGTCAGCACGGCGAAACACCTCAGTCTGCATGCATGTAAACGAGAAATGAACATTTGTTAGTATATATACATATTATAAATATTGAAAATCTAATACATATATATATATATATTAGATTTAAATTAAAACTTACCGCTATCGCCTCAGATTTCGGATCGGTGTATGTCCCGTCCGCGTATCGATGCTCGTCCAGGAAGGAGTCGAACATGCACGAAATCGGAGCTACTCCCCGCTCACGACCCTATGCATCAGATCACAATGGAATTGTGTCATTGAAACATGTGTATATGAATTAAAATTGTACCACATACTTACCATTATTATTTAAAGTATATTATTACCTTCTCCTCAGCTCGTTGCATGACCGACTTGGCCCCTCCCCTATGCTTGATAGGACCAGTACCCGGTCCCTGAGGCTCAGACAACCGGTTGCGCCTCGCTGACTGGGATTTGGCCACAACATCATCCCGTGACCAGTAAGCGAGCCAACCCATCCAGACATCATCAGTCCACCACCCAGGCTTCCCACCTCTGGGTGGCGGATCATTCCTCCTCCTCTTGATCCCGCAGATATAATCCTTATATCTCTCCCGGATCTTATTATACCATAACTCCCGAATCTTGGCATCGAGTGCCGGTTCCCAAGTAAATTTTTTCTAGCATTGAAAATGTATGTTAGAAATTGTAGTTATAAGTTATAATTAAGAATGAGTTTGAAAGTTTTAGTAAATTTTCGAACCTTAAACTCCTCCCAATATCGCTGTCTCACGTCCTCAGGCGTGAGCTTCCAACTGTAGCCAGTCGGGTTGGGAACTATCTTAAATAGTTCCCAAATGTAATCTGCCGGGTCGGCATGCGGGTAAAATCCCCTGCATAAGTAATTTTAGATTGATTTATGTTAGATTTTTGAATAACTAATTAAATAATTGTCAAAATTGAAGATGTGGTTGCATTTACGTACCCCAACTCACTCACAGAAAGAACAACGTCTCCTGTGGGTCTACGCTCTCTCTGACCATCGGTGTCAGAGCCAGAAGACGGACCGCCTATCTGTATGCCACCAATATGGTGGCTCAAACCGCCGGTCCCGGACTCATATCCAGAAGATGAGCCCGGGGAACTACCCCGTCCAAGGGATAGCTGTGATCGGCGTGAACCCCTACCACGAGGAGTCCCCACATCCTCTCGCCGACTGGAAGACATCTATTATGTTGAAAATAAATAGATAAATAAGATTCATAATAGACTTATTAATTAATACGTAGAAGGTTTATATTGAACATATAATTAACAAGTTGCATTTATAATTAATAATTTGAAATTCGAATGTGTTAAGTTTTGTACACAAAGTGTTAAGGAGAATCCTCTTCATCGTTATAATTTTCATCTTCCTCATTTTCATCTTCATAGTCATCCTCCTCATCTTCATCTTCTTCTTCGTCATCTGAAGCTTCATCCTCTTGATATTCATCATCCTCGTCATCTTCTTCTTCTGTTTCGAGGACATTATCAGAGTCCACGTGGTCATCATCATCTTCAATTTCTACATGTTCACCGTCTCGGGCAACTGATGTAATATCATCTACATCAACAGTAGTTACCACATGAGCGTCATCATCCTCCTGAAACGGTGACTCCAACGTAGACACATCCGCTCGAGACTCGTCGATAGTGGCCCGTGCCTTTATAGAACAAGCTTCCCACCATTCTCTACACTGTTGGTTCATACTCGGATATGAACAGTAATACACCTGTGTAGCTTGAATGGCTAATACAAATGGTTCATATTTTCTAAGTCTGCGCGTATGATTTACAGACACTAAATTGAACTGTGTATCAACCCTTGTACCGGCCGGAGAGGTGTCGAACCAGTCACACTTGAAGAGAACGACCTTCTTATTGTGTAATCCTGGGTATGTGAGCTCGCACACTTCGACTAATTGTCCATAAAAATCCGTCTGACTCGAGTCCCCATAGTTACCCGCTTTTATGCACACACCACTACTCATAGTTGCTTTGTGAGTTCCATGTGATATCGTGTGAAATTTGTAACCATTCACCAAATAACCATGATATGATGTAATCATTGGTGAAGGTCCACGTGCAATGTCCCACATAACAGGATCAGTTACACAATTTTGTACCTACATCACACATAAGTTTATACTTATCAAGTTATGGAATTGTATGTCCTTTGTATAGTACTTAATTAAATACTTTCAAGTATCTTAGTGAAAGTTTGACTCACATAGGAGCAAAACCATTCAGGGAATTCTGTAGACATTTTCTTGTCAACGTCCATGTCAGTTATCCATGGATTTGAGTGTCTGAGATGTGATTCGTATTCCCTTCATAGAAAAGAACATATTAGTTGATAAAAACCACACATTGCATTAAACACTACTCATAATATGATTTGTAAAAGATTACTTGATATATGGATCGATCTCCACGCAATTATGGAGTACGTATAGATGCGCAGCTCTGTATTCCCTTGGATCCAACGATCTTTTCGATGTTTTTCCAAAACCAGTTCCGGCAAGTTTGAATACAGAAGGCAAGTCTGATTGATCTTCTACCCCACTAGTAGAACAACCTCCAACGTAGTTGCGAGGCACCTCTCTATGTTTCGTACTTACATGATCCTCAAAATAATAGGAACAGAAAGCAGTGGCTTCCTCCACTAAGTATGCATTACATATCGATCCCTCAACGCTTGATTTGTTCTTGACATTGTTTTTCAGCTTTCTTAAATATCTGTATTGAAATAATTCATTTAGAAAGCATGAAACCATAGTTAAAATTCATGAAACATTATTAAACACAATTGATTTAGTTTAAGAAAGTACCTCTCAAATGGGTACATCCATCGATATTGGACTGGTCCTCCATCTCTTGCCTCGTCAGCTAGATGGATAGGCAAATGTTCCATTGAGTCGAAGAAGCTTGGTGGAAAGATTCGTTCAAGCTTACACAAAATCAGTGGGATGTTATTGTTAAGTGTCTCCATGTCGTCACTCTTTATGTTTCGTGATGTCAAATCACGAAAGAACAGACACAACTCAGTTATGGACTTCCAAACAGCATGTGGGAGTAATTCTCGAAATGCAACGGGTAGTATGCGCTGCATGAAAACGTGACAGTCGTGGCTCTTCATCCCAAACATCTTAAGTTTACTCATGTCTACACATCTACCCATATTTGAGACGTAACCGTCAGGAAACTTAAGGGTTTTCACCCACTCACACAAGACTTTTCTCTCCTTTTTATCAAGTGTATAGCATGCCTTAGGATATTTATTAGTGTACTGGTCACGCATCAACTGGGGTCTGTGACAATAGAGGTTCAGTTCCTCCCTCGACTTTGCCGTGTCTTTTGTCTTGCCTTGGACATTCATAACAGTATTGAAAATGTTGTCAAACACGTTCTTCTCAATATGCATAACATCTAAATTGTGTCGAATGAGCAGAGAACTCCAATACGGAAGGTCCCAAAAGATGCTCTTTTTCCGCCATCCAGTGGTAACTTGTCTTAAAATGCGCTTGTTATTATCATCATAATCTTCGGTGACCTTTACTAGTCCCAAATCTTCAATCTGATAAAGTATCTCTTCCCCTGATCTCCTCTCCGGAGGATCATCTGCAACAATCTTATTCTTTCTAAAGGCCCTCCTATTCCTCCTGAACTGGTGATCGTAAGGTAGGAACTTGCGATGTGTATCAAACCATGACTGCTTCCGGCTATGTGTTAAGGAGAATGCTTCTGTTTGTTCCATGCATCGAGGACAAGCTAATCTTCCGGCTGTACTCCAACCAGACAACATCGAGTACGCCGGAAAATCACTAATGGTCCACATCAATGATGCGTGCATCTGGAAGTTTTGTCTTCTTGAAACGTCATAAGTATGGGCACCGACTGTCCACAATTGATTGAGTTCAGATATAAGTGGCTGTAGGTAAACATCAATCTTATCTTTTGGATTTCGGGGACCAGGAACAAGCACTGTGAGAAACATGTGCTGTTCTTTCATGCACAACCACGGAGGTAAGTTGTAAGGAGTAAGGATAACAGGCCAGGATGAGTACTGTTGTCCCGATTGACCGAATGGTTGAAAACCATCTGTTGACAGTCCTAATCGTATATTCCGTGGCTCCGCTGCAAAACACGGGTAAGTCACATTAAAGTGCTTCCACGCCGGCGAATCTGCAGGATGGCGCATAACACCATCATCAGCTGAGGTTGAATGCCAGATCATGTCGCCGGCCGTAGCTTTAGATGCATACAACCTTTGTAAACGAGGCGTTAAAGGGAAGTAGTACATCTTCTTAAAGGACACTTGTTTACGTCCCCGACTCCTATCTTTGTATCGGCTTTCATTGCAAAATTTGCAATTCACAAGATGAGAATCCCCCTCCCAATAGATCATGCAATGATTCCTACACGAATCTATCTTTTCTACAGGTAAACCCATTGCCCGTAGCAATTTCTGTGTGCTGTAGTAATTCATGGGCACTTTATGGTGGTCTGGGAATGCCTCATTCAATAACACACACAACTCGTTGAAATATTTTTGTGGCATCCCAGAACGGGCCTTCAAAGTCATCAGACGAGCCACAAAAGACAACTGAGTGTGGTTCTTACACCCAGGGTATAACTCTTGATCGGCAGCGTCCAACAACTCGTACAACAACTTTGCTGTAGCGTTTGGATCTTCCTCTGTGTCATCTGGGTTGTTGAAAGAGGGACCCCCGAGATCATGAACCATCGCGTGGTATGTCCCGTACTCTTCCTCGGGTTCTACATCTACGTCAACACGTGTTTCTTGAGCATATGAAGGTATTTCATTTTCACCATGAAACCTCCAGACCTCGTAACCCCGTGTGAAACCCTTTTTAGCCAGATGAAGCTGTACAACATCTGTACTTCTAAAGTATATATTCTTACACTTCACACACGGACACTTGATTTTTTCTCCATCCATTAACTGAGGCTGACTACTTGCAAATCTTAAGAACTCGTCAAGCCCAGCAAGGAAGTGCGGATTAAATCCCCCGTTCGGAAGTAAACGCAGATACATCCAATCTCGACTCATTTTTATAACCCTGATTAATATTAATAATTATTTACATAGTAAAATAAAAATTCATTAGTTACGGATGGGACAAGAATATATTAGTGGTCGATTAAATGAGACATTAATTAATTTGAATGAAGATTGCACATGTGTAAACACGGACTCACTTAGGAAAGTGTTATGATTCAGTTGAATTATTTGAAGTTAAATAGAGGAAGAGCATTATAAGTTGATTTGGAGTAGAATAGTGGACGACAATAAAGGACTCGAATTTTGAAAATTATGGTCCCAGGTTGAGCATTATGGTTTGTCGGCGAATATTATAAGTTCATTTGCACTTGATTGCATTTGGTTATTTTCGGTCATTTAATTTGGTCATTTTTGGAGATTTGCAGTTGATTGCGTCCAAATTAATATATATCTCATATCACTAAATCTAATCAAAACAGCCAGCTGACACAATCATGAAAATATCCCAACATACATTTCATAATCAAAACATTCGTACATAATAATTAAAAGATCACAACACATGCATCTCATCAAATCACCACAACATAATATTACACATATTGGGAGAAGATCCTTAAGACATAATCAAAATCTATCCCAAAGGGAGAAGATCCTTAAGAAATTAATTATGTCTATCCCAATGTCATAAATACTATCCATTTCGTTATACTATATTACGAAAATTAAGAAATTAGAAACAGTCATATATAAACTAATTAACATACATTATATGTTTTTGTCAAGTAAAACAATAATTTAAATTAAACAATAAATTCACTCATTATGAAATTCAACAGACTTAGAGAAAATATGAACAAAGCTTAGTCTAAATTACTCTAAATTATTTGGGTGTAAATAAGTATAATTAACCTACACAATTACCTAACATGATTAAGCAAATTAAATACAAAAATTAACTAATTCATTATAAATTCTAAATAATCTAAAAATTACCTAATAAATTTAAATAATTAACCTCAGTAATTAAATAAGTACTATTATTATAATTCAATTACCTTTCACCGAAGTGGGAAGCGCCGGAGCGGCAGAAGGCGGCTCGGAAAGGCTGAGAGAGGAGTCGGGCAGCAACAGGCGTAATTAAAAAAACCCTAATTAAACAATTTAAACTAATTAATCCACAATTTAAATTAAGATATCATAATTTACATCAAGTACACAAATCCGTCAATTATCTTTAACATTAACACTATCTAAACTAATTATTTTATTAAGGATTAATTACAATAATTCTATCAAAAAAATAAACTATAATTAACTAAACTACTTAATTACACTAACTAAACTAATTAATTTATTAAGGATTAATTACATTAATTATCCTTAACCCTAATTAAGTATTTTAGAAAATAATTTATTCAATTAGTCAATTAACTAAACTATAAACTAATTTATTCATTTAAACAAATTAAAATTAATTAACGCTCAATTAACAAACTAATACTAAATCAAAATTTAAACTAATTAATTCACAATTAACTAAGATATACTAATTTACATCAAGCAGAAAAATTAGTCAATTATCAATAACAATAACACTAACTAAACTACTTTCTTTTGGATTAATTACAATAATTACAAAAATTATTCAAAGTAGTCAATTAACTAAAGTAATTAAAATACTTAAATAATTAAACTAAGTAAACAATTAATTAACTATCTAATTAAAGTTATACTAATTTACAATAATTTAATTTAACACTAAAACCACAATTATCTAATAATTAGCAACAATTAAAACAAATTAAACAATTGACTATTTTAAATAACAATTAACTAAATAATAAATCCAAAATTTCAAATAATTCAGAAAATTAAAAACAACAATTAACACAAAATTTACAATTAATCAAATATATCAAACAATTAACAATTATCAAAAAATTAACAACAATTAACACAATTAACAATTATCAAACAACATAATTAACAATTAACAATTATCAAACAACAATTAACAATTAAAATTCAGAAAATCAAAAAACTTAAAATGTTAACAACTAACAATTACCAACAATTATCAAACAACAATTAAGAATTAACAACAATTAAAAATTTAAAGAATAATTCAGAAAATAAAAAAAAAAACCTTACCTGCGGAAGGACTGGAGCAGACCGGGCGGCGGCGGCGCGGAGCAGGTCTGGGCGGCGGCGCAGAGGCGGTGGCGGAGCACAGGCGGTGGCAATTTCTATTCCGGCGTCGAATTTAAACGGGTAAAAAATTAGAAAACGAGATACTTCAAGATAGGGGAAGGGAGAAGGTCCGAATATACTTACCTTGGTGGTAGGAGCTTCGATTTCGCCGGAGAGGGAGGAGAATCGCCGGAGGAAGTGTTTTTGCTGTCTGAGTGTTCTGTTTTCGCGAAATAGAGTCTGCCCGTTAAATAGGGCGGGACGACGGACTGGGCGACGGACCAGTCCGTCGTCCGCCATAAAATTAATTAAAAAAAAAATTAAATTGTTAACGACGGATCTGACGACGGAACAGTCTGACGACGGATCAGTCCGTCGCCAAATCCGTCGCTAACTCTCGCGCCAACTTACGCGCCAAAATAACGGTCGCCAGTCCGTCGCCAGTCCGTCGTTAGACGAAATTGTTACATTCCGTCGCCAGTCCGTCGCCAGTGGACGACGGAATACTAGTCCGTCGTCATTTCCGTCGCCAGTTAAAGGTTTTTTTGTAGTGTACATCTCAAAGTGTCATCCCTATTGAACATTTCTTCTCGCAACTTGTTCTTATCATCAATGTAGTTGATTCTTCTTCAAAACGTCATGATCAGTTGCAAGTTGCACAAGCTATCCAAATTGAAGAATTGATCGCAGCTGATAAGCTTGAAACGGGAAAGGGTCAAAATCAAATTGGAAGTTTACAGCGTCCAGGTGATACACGATGGAGTTCTCATTTGAAATCTATGCACAAATTACTTAAGATGTTTGATTCTGTTCTTGTGGTGTTAGGTGAGATAGTAAATGATAAAACTGCTACTTCTAGAGCTGTAGCTGATAAAGCTTGTGATGTGATGATGTCTTTTGAATTTGTATTTGTCTTGCACTTTCTTGTTGAGCTATTGGGAAGAGCAAATGATCTTTGTAGAATGTTGCAGTGCATATCTCAAGACATAGTTAATGCAATGGATGCCGTATCGAATACGAAAGAAATCATCCAAAATTTTAGGGAAAATGGTTGGGATGAGTTATTGATGAAGGTGAAAAATTTCTGTGAGCAACGAGCTATTGAAATTCCGGACATGAACGGAATGCGTCGATCAAGTAGAGGTCGTTCTCCTAAAAATCCGGTCACATGGGAGCATCACTATCGAATCGACATCTTCAATGGAACAATAGATTGCATATTGCAAGAATTGAGAATCAGATTTAATGAAGATGCAGTTGAGTTGTTGAAGCTAAGTTCATGTTTGGATCCACGACGTGGATATGAATTGTTTGATATTGGTAATATTTGCAAGTTAGCTGAGAAGTTCTATCCTGCTAATTTTTCAAGTCAAGAAAAGTTACATCTTAAGTATCAGTTGGAACTATATGAACTTGACATTCGGAAAAATGCACACTTTCAACATGTTGCTACACTTTCTGAATTATGCCAAGTATTGTCCAAGACAGGTAAGTCAGTCGTTTACTCTCTTGTTGATAGGTTGATTAGACTTATTCTGACTCTTCCGGTTTCTACGGCAACATCAGAGCGTGCATTCTCTGCCATGAAAATTGTGAAGTCAAGGTTACGGAATAAGATGGAAGATGACTTTTTGTCTAGTTCTCTGATAATGTTTATCGAGAAAGAAATTGCTCAAAGCTTTGATATGGATTCTGTTATAAATGAGTTTGATCTCATGAAAACACGTAGGTCACAATTTAGAATTGGTAAGTGAATATATTGTGTAGTCTAATCTTATTTGGTCTGATTTGTATCTTTTTGAGAAACTTTTGGCTTTATTAGTTATAAATGAAGTTTGGTTTCTTTTTCATCTACTATGTTTCTTGTATAAAGGACCATTAAATTTTTGGATTGAATTTTGCCCGGCTAGATTGAAAATCCTGGCTCCGCCCCTGCAAGTGATGCTGAAGCATCAAGTGCTTCCACACCAATTTTGGTAGAACGTAGAAATACGGGTGGGCATCTTACTAAAACAGATTTTGAAGTGCAAGTTCTCCTTATTTTCTACTCTATTATGCTTGTTTTGTTTGGAATTATAATTGGGAAGTTGATGTAAATGATGTTTTTTATTTTCTATTTTTGATGTACTGTTTGTAATAGACTTTAGTATGGATTTCAGATTGCAGTTTGCACTTGCAACGTTTTGTATTTTGATGCAATGTTTGTAATAGATACTAGTATGGATTTTTGGCCATTTGATTTCAGATTGCACTTGTAATGTTACAGTGGATGTTTAGCTATGTATTTATTGCAGATTTTATATCGTTTCAGATTTTATATTGCTTTTAAAGTGTATAAAAAACCATGCTTTGGCTGCATAAAAAACCTGTATTCAAGTGTATGTATATATTGCAGATTTTATATCGTTTCAGCATCAAGTGTATATATCAACACTGGTCAGTCAACCCTGCATCAACACCCTGCTTTAATAAGTCAGTCCCTGCATCAAAACCATGCATTGGCTGCATAAAAAAACATGTATTCAATTCCTAAGTTAGTCCCTGCATCAAGCTATGTATAGTGCTCAGTGTATGGTCAGTCAGACTTACAAATTAAAGGTGGTCGATTGCCTATAGTTGGCCAGTCAATGTTTGTGAACTAAAATATGCAGTGCACTTAAATCAATTGGTTCAGCAACTTCCCACTAAACAATTTTACTTTCCTATTGTGTATATAAAGATGATCATATAGTTCATTTGCTCATCAACTCAACTCGCTTTCATAACACCAAACAACCTTCTTCATTTATTTTCAAATGGATTATGAAATACCCCCTCAAAGTTACTACTTTCATTCCATCTCATGGACCCCCGAAATGGATAGCACGTTGTTGAACGTGTTATCATTCTACAAGGAGATGCAACCGTGGAAAGCGAGTTACGTGCCGAACCACATTCTCCACAATGCGGCGTTGGCAATAAACAAGCATTATGACGCAAATTTTAACACACATGACGTATTCGAGAGGACAACTTTCATGAACAACCATTACCAAACTTTCAAGTTCATTGCTCGTACACCCAGCGTATTTTGGGATATCGAAGAACATCGAGTCGTTGCACATGAGGATGTGTGGTTCTACTTGTTTGAGGTAACTTATTCATCATATTTTTTTTTTTTGTGAAAAACGATTTTTATAAAGGTTGCATTCTCAACAGATTTTAACTTAATTATTTGACGTGTTTGTGTATTATTTTTTATTAGAAACATGATTTTGCAAAAGCGTATTACTGGACCGATGAACCCGATTTTACAAAGCTTGCATTCCTATTTGACGACGAAAGTTTGAAGATTGAAGATCACAAGGATATAATCATCATCTCATCTAGTTCAAATGATTTATAACAAATGTTTGCCACGATTTCAAAGGACGAGGACGAGGTCATATCTCCACCAAATCGAAAGCCAAAAAAAGGGAAAAACGAAGTAGATGATGATGACTTGGTTAAGAACAAAACCAATAGTCGTCCAGGAGGTGCGCATTTTCTTCGATCTCACGACGCTTTAAAGGTTCTAATTCAAAGGGAAAAAATACGTCCGGTTCCTCGTCTTGTGCATCATCAAACCCGTTCGAATAGTACCTACATCGAATGAAGTTTGATTCGGTTTCCTTTCGTCTTCGTGTGCTTTCCTTTCATCTTCGTGTGCTTTCCTTTCGTCGTCGTGTGCTTTCCTTTTCTTGTTTGTATGGAGTTTGATTCGGTTTGATTATGTTCCAAGTTTTTAAATTTCTATGTCATTTTCAGATGGCTGCAATCTCTTTTTATAGAACAGAGAATAAAAAAAACAATACAATTATTCATCTGTACCAAAATAAATGATTGAATTTGTAAATTAATATCCAAACGACAATAAGAAAAAGAGGACGAAATATCAATTAGTGTTAAAAATATCATATATCCTTGTAAATATATTGCCAATATGTCCTCGGCAGAGACCTAGAGCCAGCGGTCCCTGGCACCCTAGCGCCTGCTGGGGTGTCTTCTCTGTATTCTGCTGAAGCATGCACTCAGCGACCGCTGACTACTTCCCTATTCTGCCAAACGAAATATTTATAGTAGATCAAGGAATAATGGTAAGTAAGTTGTGCCTGAACTCCAGCACACCCCCCTCTATCTAATCTTATCTTCTCTTCATCTTTAGATTACTTACACTTCATTGTTTCGCTGCTTTGTAAGATAATTTGACTCAAGTTCGTCTGATATCATGCTTCAATGTTCTGATTGCAGGAGAACGGCAAGATAGTGAAGACTGGGGATATTTTCTTTGCAGAAATTATGGAAAAAGAAGGGTACAAAGCAATCGCTTGAAACACTCTTGGGATGAGTGGCACGGAGTGGCCCTTGTATAGTTTTGAGAAGCTGCCGAGTCCGAAGGCTAATTCTTTGTTCCCAACTGTTAACGGTTAACTGCGTGTTTCAGTACCAAAAAGTACGAGAGGAAAAAAGCCAGACTATTTCGATTCAATAATAAAAGCTGAACTGTTTAGCTCAATATCAATCTTTAAATTGCTGCTACATTTTCTTTTGTGCCTTCTGTTTTCTCTTTTTTGTATGTTAGTATTATATATTCCTTGTAGTTTCTTGATGCTGCAAAAATCAAGGATTTAATGCAACATAGGATACAAGTGGTTACTGCATTCATATCAATGTTATATCAAGAGTATAGGGGTGAGAATTTGAGACCAAGATTTGAGATTTTTTCGGTCCTGGCCTGAGTTCTAAATTTTTCGGGGCCGGGATTGGGATTGAAATTTTGAAATTTTTTGGAGCTCGGGAGTCCGGATAACGATGGGATTCTCGATTTCTAAAAATTGATTTGAATTTTAATTATATAAATCTGATAAATTTTAGTCCAGTTCGAGAATTCAACACTATACGGAACATTTGTATTCGGGACTGAGACTTAAAATTTGAAATCTCGAAGGGAGATAAAAAATGATATTTTTTGGGATCAAGACAATGAAATAACTTACGAAATATTTATGTTGCATTTCCAACAAAGGGAACTTCGTTCAATCACTTACAACATTGCCCATATATATCCATGATAAATAACAATACCTCCAACAACATTAAAACCATTAAGCCATTGTAAAATATAAACAACCATTAATAAACACAATAATATAAACAACCATCAAGCCATTGTAATAATACACAAAAAGCATCATACTGGAATGTATAATCCTTACAGCACCAGACCATAAAAAAACTTACAACACCATCAAATCCATTGTATAATCCAACCCTATGATCTAAAGTCCAACAAACAGGATTGCAAAATGAATCTCCTCATCAAACAGGACTGCAAAACATAACAACTTAACTACAACCTAGTAGTCGAATTACGTATTCTACTCTTGCATCTTCAGGAAGACCCAAGAAAAGTTCAAGCTTTTTATCGTTTTCAATTAAAATTTCAAAAACTGATTTGAATAGGCACTGTTCGCTCCATGAGAACCTTCTGAAATGATGTCCTCCATGTGCACATGGTAATCACCTGGAACGTAGCCTTGTTCAATCGACGCATATTCATTCTCTAAATGATTTATGGCCTCGTACACATCAAATGACCCTTCACCGTTTGCTCTGTCCTTTCCAAAAATCTCTTTCTAGTCCTCATACATGGGCTAGCTCTTTTTTTGAATTCTTTTTGCATTCAAATCACTCTGTATTGAAATCAACAAAAAATAGTTCATATCCAAATGATGGTGCTGTAAATTAGTTCATATCCAAAGTCTCATGACAACAAAAAATTAGTCATAATATGAAATGCAGATTTAAAAATTCAATTACCTTAAAAATGGATTCCCAAACTGAGTCATCACATTCAACCGTATGAGTTCCGTTCGTATTGAAACCAACTCCGCTTCGGCTCAATATGGTGCACAACGAGTTATAGTCCTTTTTCCAAATAGACAATTTAGAGTTCATGTGTGGAGTACCTTTCAAATTGGTTCCCGGCAATTTTTTCTTGAAACTATCATCTAACTTGTTGAGGTATCCAGCTCTAAATCCGTTGTCGGGCTTCCATCCTTGAGCAACTAACTCTTTCATCGACATAAGCAACGTTTCTTCTTCCTTTCGTGTCCATACTCGTCTCCCCTTTTCACACCTTTTAAGTGGGCCGCTAATTGCATCGCTACTGCCTAAATTATACGGTGAAAAATCAGAATATTAACATTGGGAAACAACAATCACCCTAACAAAAATAAGCTCAATCAATCATCTTTATTTCATCTTTACAACCCAATAATTTTATTACCTACAAAATTAGGAACAATACATCAATACTTCAATACTAAACAATCTCTAAAACCAAATCATTCTAAGGTAAAGAATCCATAAAAACGAACGGTAATCATGCATAAACACATGACAATCACACCAATTCCACATATAAATTCTACTGAATATTTTATGAATTTATTTTCCAAATAATAAAATAAAATAACTTCACTTTGACGGTTTCTTTATTAAATAACCATTGCTACAAATGGGGAATTAGCGGAAATTTTCAAATTTATTTGAATTTTAAAAAAATTACTATGTTTCTGGGTTATTTGCTAATTCGCATAGATGAACTGATATAAAAATTTAATGGAGCACAAGAAAACTCGAAGTGTAAAGATCCAATCTTTTTACAGTTAATAAATAAAAAACACACCAACTAAAAACCCTATCTACACCATTCACTTTGCCAATTGATGTATTTCGCTCGGAGAGTGTTTACCTTCTTCAGTGGAACCCATTGGATGTATGGACTGACTTTGATTTTCTTCCATTCTCTTTGATTCCCACGACACAGAGCACCGGGTTTACATTCCTTTGATTTTCTTCTCTTCTCCTTGAAATCAAAATATTGGAGCCAAATTGAATTAAAGAATCCCGCATAACTTTCAACTGGATTATTTAATATTGATGTTTCTATTTCATCTACCAAACAACTTATTAAGTTATCTGGCACTTTAATGTTGTCTACCAAACAACTTATTAAGTTATCTCACTTTTTATGTATGTCTACCAAACAACTTATTAAGTTATCTTACATTTTCATTTTAACTACCAAAAAACTTATTAACTACTGTTCATATTATTAATCTGTGCACTATTCACAATAATAATCATATCCATCTTCATCTAATGTGCCCTACCAAACGCACCCTTAGATGATAAAAAAGTTAAAGAGAGAAAATATCCTCATTAACTGAATATTCTGGAAACTTACACAAGGTACATGTTGTATTATTATTTATATACATGAGTAATACGTGCATACTTGTACATAGAATGAAATAAATCTAGACCATTGAATGTAAATCAACTAAAGTCTAGAAGATTATAACACTGTGTCAAGCTCTTAGAACAAGCTAAGTACTAACCTATCGTGATTGTTTTAACCAAATCACTTTCTCGATCTATCTTTACCCGGTATGCTTTAACAATTTGGGTGACTAGATGACTATGTTGTTCATGCAACTCCCTCCGTCCACTAAAGAAGTTCCTAATTTGATCTGGTGCGGGTTTTTATGTAGTGCTTTTGACTTTAATGATGATATATAGTGAGTGGAATGAGGGTCCCACTTAATATATTGTTTTAAATTGTGTTTTGTGTAGTTAGTAGATTTTGGGTCTCACTTAATGTATTATATTAAATTGAGTTGTGTGTAGAGAGTGTGATGAGTACACTTACTATAAATGAAAAGTTTAAAGTAGGAAGAAGTTTTGTGGACGGACGAAAATGACAAATTAGGAAGAAGTTTCGTGGACGGAGAAAGTAATACATTCACCAACAAAATACTTTACATTTTGGTATTGTTGAACGTACACCAAAATAAAATAGCTTACTTTTCAAAATTTATATTTATAATAAATAAATCCACCAGAATTAGTCATATCACACGCAACTAACTGAGATAATATTGATATATATATATATGAAGTACTAGAGACGTACATATATAAATTATCATGTCGAAAATATGGCTTCAAATGCAATATTAAATGAATTTATTTCTTTCACAATCATATTAGTACTGTTCCATATATTGTTGATTTTAATGATTTATTGGTTCATACAAATCTAAGGTTTAGTTTAATTGCTGTTGCCTGTTGGCCTAATTTTTCTTTCTCCTCAATTATTTCTTATATAATATATCTTGACGTTTTATGTAATTTTTTTTTTCTATTCTTATAGCCGCTATTTTTAGTTGGCATTTATTTTCTTCATTTTAGATTGAGAAGTTAAAAAAAGATTTTGCAACACGTAATCGTTTTCGAGGAAAGTCGTGTGTATACATTATTAACTATTATACCCACCCAGTGGGGGATGTAGGCGTGGTAGGGTGGATGAAACACCCCACTTAAAAATTTTAATTATTTTTTTAGTTTTTTTATTGATAAATTTTTAATATAGGTTTCGATGTCTGATGAATAGCTCTCTTGTCATTTCAATCACTCAAAAAATTGTAATGTTGAACCGTCAATCGTCTCCTCAAGTTCTAATTAAATAATTATTTTAAATTTATAACTGTTAATTAAGATTAATTAAAATGAATCATTCAATTTGCCCAAATTTTATTATTATAATCAACTTTAACATAAATAATTCAAGCCTAATAGCTTAAATTGGGTATTTTAAAATCAATTTTAAAAGAAAGCGTAAGGAGAAGATGTTTCCACTTCTTCTAGAGAAGTCATCGTCTATTCGAGGTGTGATATGAAAAAAAAAATTCGGAGCTCAACTCGATACTAAATGAGCTGAACTTGAGCATGATTGCTCAATAATTTTATCGAGCATGTATCAGTTTTAGTTTGTTTGTTCATGACCTGCAGGTTTAATTGAGCATTTAATTAGTCGAGTTTTAAGTTAAAATAACTAGTTTTTTAAAAATAAAAATTTATACGAGCTCGAGTTCAAACTCGAGATCGAGCTAAACTATTAATATAAATATCGAGCTCGAACTCGAAAACAATCTCATCGAGCATCCTACGACCCGAGCTCAAATCAAATTCGAACTAGATAATTATATTTTTGAATCGAGCTTGAACAATATATCAAAAGTTCAAGACGAGCTCAAACATCCTAATATTTTAAACGAGCCGAGTGTAGTAATATTTGTCTTGGCTACACTTATTTACACCCTTACGTGACAGACCACTATTATAGCGGAGCACCCCCGAATTTTCTTTTTTGCGTCCGCCTCTGTACCCACCTACTCACGTTGTCATCCCAAAGTAAACGCAATTCGGAAATGGGTATAAATTGAAGTCATGACAAATAATTTTTTGTTCGCGATCGAGACTTAATTATATATTTATCACATGATTCACATGCTTGAATTAGTAAAATTCAATATTCAAATCTGAACACAATTTTCCAATTATTTTCTCTCTCAAGAGCATCCCATCAATTGCGCGACAAGTGATTATATAATTAAACCCTAATACAAGTGATTATATATATATATATATATATATATATATATACCTATATATATGTGTGTACCTTTACATTTGCCCTTGTCTTGGGGTCAAGGTCGTAGTCGGGCCAAGATCAGGGTCGTTATTAGACTTTTGGTTTGATAAAGGTAGAAGCTGAAGATGATGAGTGATGCTTAATGGAAAAATAAGATGAACATACAGAACGAAATTTAAAAAGTTTTACAATGAACATATCTATGATTAAAGTTAGCAAATTGACTGAAACGTCAGTTTAAAAATTATATTATTTCAAAATTGCAAACTGAACTGTAGTTATTACGGTTCATAATTTTGAACCAAAATAGTCTAAGGCAGTTCCGTTCTAAAATCGTCAATTTTTTTGGAATCACCTTAAAATATATATATATATATATATATATATATCTTTACATTAATAAACAAACTAAAATATAATTTTATAAATTATAAATAATTAATTTATATAATATAAAAGATAAAATTGAATTGGTGGAAGAATTTTATATAAAAACTGTTGAGAATTTGGTAGTCGTCGACTCAAAGTTTTGAAATTTTGGAATCGAAATCTAACTGTTTCTTACACGATTATGGTTCGAAATTCGAACCTTAAAAATAATTACAGTTCCTAAAATAGTCAATTTCACTTCAATTATGATTCAGTACCAACATTCTTTTGAACACCCCAACTTCAATCTATCTTTCTTCTTTTTTATTTAATTTTATTACATATTAGTACTATAAAGGTAAAAAAATTTAAAATTTCAGGGGGAGCAGTGCCCATCCTGCGCTCCCTGACTACGCCCCTGCTTGGGGCACTACAAAAAAATTGAGTATATGTAACAAAATTTATGTAAGGAAAATAAATTTTGTTACATTTGCATATCATATGTGAGGAAATTATATCACTACAAAAAAATTGATTATTTGCCACAAATTTTTTCGTCATAAAAAACTATTATTTCGTTACATAAGATCACATGTGAGGAAATAAATTTCGTTACAGACTCGTCATATTAGGGTCCTCACATATAGTATAATGTAAGGAAAATATGATTTCCTCACATTAGATATGAATCTTTGAGGATTAATGTGAAAATATATACTCACATATGATATGCAAATGTAACAAAACAAAAATTTCCTCACACAATTTGTTACATATACTCAACATTTTTGTAGTGGGGTATATTAATAGGGAACGATAAAATTACTTCATGTCTCAAGACATAATATTTTATACACCAAAATCATAAATTAAATATTAAAGAAAGAAATCAATCACTTATTCATTAAATATAATCATCTAATGTATATATGATAATAATTCTCATCATAATATTCAAAGACATAGTTTTTAAAATCTAAAATATATGATCGTCCATAACAAAAAAAATTATTGTGAATATAATATTAAGTGTAACGTGTGTATATATGTGTGTGTATGTGCGTGTGAAGATAATTATATAATCTGGAATTTCTTATAATGATGGTAATATATATTATATTTAAGATATTATTCTTGAAAATAAGTTGATATAAATAGGTGGTGGATATTTTTTCGATTTTTAAATATATAGAGAAATATATTTTGCATATATAATTTAAAAATCTTTAATAAAAGTCTAAAAGATATGAGAATCACAATTATAGCTAATTAGAAGATATTTAATAATGTTTTTATAATTTAAGTATAAGGGTATACATGTAAAAATCACTACAAGAAAAAATATTTTTAATGAGAGTAAAAATAATTTTTGTCATTATTGATTTTTAATTAGAGAAGCAACAATGAGAGGTGGTGACGGTCTTAAAATTTTATCATTAAAAGTTATTAGTGATAAAATTTTAATTTTTAATTACACTTTTTTACTCTACTAAAAGCATTTTTCTCCAATTAGTGAGGTATATGTCCTTTCATTATTACTTTCATTACTAAAAGTCTTTTTTTCTAATAAATCTGAATTTTAAATAAAATTAATAAATTTTTAATAGCTTTCCTATTAAGTGTTTATGTCTCCTCATGATTTTCCATATTAATATACAAGTTGTAACTGAAATTGACTATTAAGAAGAAAAGAATTAGTATTAAAATATGGTAAAGTAGGAGATACTTTTGGTTTGCCAAAAATAGTATGGAAACAAAAAGATTTTGCAGCATGCTAGAGAATATATTGCATTTTGACAAATTAAAGCGTCCAATGTGAACCACAAATCAAATTAGCCTTTCCTAATTAGGCAAAATTAGAAAATAAGTGATGGGGTTTAAGAGTCCATAAAGCCAACCACATAAAACAAATAATGTAACTTTAAAACATCGCTATATTAGGGGTTTAATTTGAGTTGCCATATGCACACCATTATTATGCTAATCTATATAATATTATATAATATATTAAATCAATACATAAAGTAGGGTTCTCCTTATTTCAAGACTTACTTGGCATCACCACAAGCATTCTTACTATATATGGTAATTTAATTAATATGATTTAATTATATTTTATATAGTAATCAATCATCATAATTTTTATATTCCACACGATTTCTTTATTTCGTAAGTCAATATTTTTATTCTTTTTTTTTTACAATTTCTTGATTTAAGTAAATTCGATCGATAATATTTAATTAATTATTCTTCATATGTTATTAATTTCTAAATTTCTTCAATATTTTTTGTTCTTATTGACGATTTATTCATTCCATAAATGACACAACGTAATATTTAATTAACGATTTCTTCATTCCATAAATGACACATATTAATATTTATTTAATTATTCTCCTCTAATATAGTTTTTCCATATTTGATGATTTTTTATTCCATGTTGCAATATATAGATTTTAATACAATCAATATAAATATATGTACCAATAAATTTTACACGGGATAAGTCTTTATGTAACACGTATATTCTGCAAAGATATAATTTTATGGTTCTATCTAACATCACTTCTATCCAGCATAATTATTTATCTTAAATAATCATATTAAACATTATTAATTCTAATATTTATTTGATTTGATCAAATAATTAGTTTTTATCAAACAAATAATAGTCAATTTTTAAAATTTTATTTTGAAATTACGATATAAAGTGATTATATACCAATAAATTTTACACGAGATGAGTGTTTATGTAACACGTATATTCTACAAAGATATAATTTTATTGTTCTATCTAACATATCTAACATTACTTCTATCTAGCATCATTATTTATCTTAAATAATCATATTAAATATTATTAATTTCAATATTTATTTGATTTGATCAAATAATTAGTTTTTATCAAACAAATAAAAAGTCAATTTTTAAAATTTTATTTTTAAATTACGATATAAATTGATTATGTACCAATAAATTTTACACGGGATGAGTCTTTGTATAACACGTATATTCTGCAACGATATAGTTTTATGGTTCTATCTAACATCACTTCTATTCAACATTATTATTTATCTTAAATTATCATATTAAATATTATTAAATCTAATATTTATTTGATTTGATAAAATAATTAATTTTTATCAAGCAAATAAAGAGTCAATTTTTAAATTTTTATTTATATATTACGATATAAATTGATTGTGTACCAATAAATTTTACACATGATAAGTCTTTATGTAACACATATATTCTGCAACGATATAATTTTTAAGTAGCATGAATTTGCAATTATGTTAATAAAGGTACCATGATTTTTTATCAATACTTTATAAAAACATAAATTATTGTAAATAATATTTAAAATAATTTGTTAATTTATATCACTTTTAAATAGAAAAAATAGGCTAAAGTAATCATTTTAATATAATATATTTAAATTTTTAAAACCTAAAACATTATAAAAAATAGACTAAAAATATATTATTGCAAAAAAGAATTATATATTTATAAATTATATATAATATAAGATATATAATTTCACGTCGATTTTCGACGATTACTAGATTTAATTCAATTACTCAATTCTATCCACGACATGTCACACATAATTTTATCTCAAAAATAAGTTAGCGATGCAATATTTTATTGTAGTCAAAATTTGCCAAAATACTTCATTAATTTGTAAATTATAGAGTCGTGGCCAGGGTAGAATAGTACACTGAATGAAACTTTTTATAAACTATTTTGAGTTTAGTTCGATAAAAGTTTATTTAAAATTCGTTGTTACTAAACGAGTTGAATTCGAGTTTCGAATTAAACTCGAATAATTTTTTGAGCCGAATACGATTCTATCGACTCAAAAATTCACAAACTTAGTTAACAAATCGAATTTCGAATAATTGGCGAACTTTAATAAAGATTGTTATTTTTGGAGTCAGTGCGGAGACTAAATTCTATGATAATCGCCCAATAAATTTAAGGAGTATGAAAAACATGCATAGAGACAGTTTCGACCATTTAAAGAGGTGGACAACTGGTATTGGTATTTCTATAGGGTGAAAATTGAATAAATTCCTTTCTGAAAATCAATTTGGTGGGGACCCACTAATATTTCATTTTCGAAGCTGTCTAATTCCTATATGTTGATGAGTCACATTCTAGAGATAGGAACCCTGCCCTACTGTGGACGTCACCACATTTATAGTAACCCTGCCGTCAATTTCATATTAGCCTTTTCATTTTTTTTTTCTTTTATTTATTTTTAATACTTTACTTCAATTTCTTTTATGTTTTTGCCCCTTGATTAATTATTTCAATAGATTAATGTCATTTTCCCCTCATGTTTTTTTAGTTAAGTTATTGTTGGTTCTAAAATGAGTATTCCGGTGTACGAGGGAACATACTTATTTCAAAATTTCAGATTAAAAGATTTTTCAGTGTAGGTTCAGTACTGAGAGGAGATAACTTCAGTATGAGAGTAAACTTTAGATAACAATCATTCAGTTTACAACAAGTGTTTGACTGATAGACTAATATCTTAAGTATAGCAGTGCAGAAGTGATGGTTTTACAAAGTTACTCATTTATCAGAAATCTTAATATTGATATTCAACTTTGCACTTAATCAGTATTCAGTTATGTAATAGAGAGTTAGTTGAATAAGAATACTGAAAGTAAATAGCGCAGACACAAAGGTTTGGCTTGTGTGGTTCGTAGATAAAAACTCCTACGTCCACGATTCTCGATGTGAGTCGAGGGTTTCAAACTAAATGGAGTGTCTTACAGTGATCAACCTTGAGAGGTTTGATATACAATGAAGTCTGATCACTTCCATCTATAGATACTAAGTCTAAGCTAGAAGTATTATTCGGTTACAGATATATCGCTACTAAGAACACGCTATGAAATTACAAAGAAAGCTTAAGTGTTATAGAATCTAAAAGCTTGTGAGCGATAGAAAGCTTGAGAGTTGACAGTGTTAGAGCGTATGAGGGCTTGGTAACCGGTGTCTTGAAACATTTGAAGTGGAGAGCTATTTATAGGGCACTCTCAAAAATATATCCATTAAGAAAGAGCGGCGCCCGAAGCTTTGAAATTCTTCCCGTTGGAGTCGTCGTCCTTTTTACCATTTTGGTGTCTACAATTTGGATTTGGTTCACCTACTGAGATCTTTTCCAGAAATGAAAATACCTATAGAAGGTAGTTGACCCACTCAGTAGTTAGGTTCCAATAGCTTGAGCTTTCAGTGCAGAGCTTCAGTAATCGAGAATTTCACACTTCATTGTTTCATCAGTCTTCAATACTTTAGGACATGACTTCAGGAAGTTGTTCTTCCGTTTTGACTTCTTTACTGAGTTATTGAAACTTCAGTACTGGTCTTGATACTTCAGTCTTGAGTTTTTCAGACCGTATTTGTGAAACTGAACTCCTTAACATATGAGTTCTAAACAAGACTAACAACCAGTTTTTCAGTATTGGACTTAATACATCTTTCAAGGTAGATTTTGGAATTTAAATCAAAACCCTTATAAATATTTCCTTTCTTATTTTTCATTTTTTTTATAAAGTTTTTTCCTTTTTATAGTCATTTTTAATGGACTAAATCTCACAAGGTTATGATGTTTTACTTTTAATTTCGGTAATCATTTTTATTGGGATTGGTATTACATATATAATTATGGTTTACTAATATATTTTATTTGATTGAATAAAACACATTAAAAAAAAAACTGAACAAAAATAGCAAAAAGAGAAAATGCATAAAATGAAGGTGTTGTTTATATGTTAATGTTATGCTCATGCCCACAGCAGGAGATTCCTCTCCCCACATGAGATTCTATTGATAGTCGCATTTAAATATGGTGTTCATATACTATATATTAATGTCACGCATCTCGTCATGAACAGTAATTTGATTGTCTAGTGGGTATTACCCACCCTTTTGTTAAGTGTGATACCGAACTTTTCCTTTGCCAAAAAGAAACTGAAAAAGTAGAATAAAAGAAAATGTTCACCCATTCGCGGGGACGTGGATAATATATTTGCGAATGATATGATATGTAATTATGTATTGTAGAAAAATATTAATTTTTAATAATTTTTTAATACTTACTTTTTGACTGGAGTATTGATTATGTTATAATTTAACATTATTCAATATAAAATAATAACAATAAAAAAAAATAGAGCATCAACCGTGAACATATTAAATTATGTCTATCGCCAGCGATGGAATATTCCCTCAAAGCCAAGCCGGAGATTATACCTACATATATATTAATTCATGTAACATCCCATATTATGAACATGAAACGATTTTAATGCATGCCTTAAGCTAATTGATGACAATTAATATATGATTTTGGAAATATACTGTATAAATAATTAAGAACATCTGCATATTCAATTATTCATCCATTAGCTAGTTTAAAATATACGATATATCTACTTTTCTTGTTTTTTTCCATGAATTTAACCTAAATAATGGCTTAAAATTGACGAGCTTTAACCACTTTTTGGTTTTACGTAAAATTCAACATTCATATATTCACATGCAGACTTTAGAGTTCATTATAAGTTGGTTAAAGTTCGTGGATAATATATACAGTCCATTTAGAATTTCGAATTGAAAAATCATCATGTGTAACTTTATAGCTAAAATTAATCTCACTTAAATATTTCCATGACATGATAATCATCCATAAATCTAGCTAGGTTATAAGAGATGTGTCCGATCCATTGACATTGAGATTGGAACCTGAAACACTAATAACCAAAAGAAAATAAGAGTTACATGTCGTAATAGATCGATCGAGGTTCCTTTTATTTTACTTTTAGCAATAGTGAAATTAAGCCAAGTGCAATAATTTAGAATTCCTATATTACTTCAAATTTAATATATACTAATACTATAATTCTCATTTCAACGAAAGACGCGGAATTAAAAATGTATCTTGTCCTCCTGAGACCCCACTCATCTTTGAAAAAAATAGTTATGAGAATTCAGAATATATATATACAGTAATATTAGGGTGTTGTGTGCACATATATGTAAGTCTCTATACATTGAAGTTTGAATGTATTGTTCCTTGATGATCAGTAGCAGCTAATGAATTTATCTTCTACTTTTGGATCGAGTTCATCTTCATTTAGCTAGCTAGGGTTTGCAATAATGAAACGAGGCGAATCGAGTTCCAAGAACAGACTGGAGAGGAAGACTATTGAGAAGAATCGAAGAATTCGAATGAAATCTCTTAGTTTTAAGCTAGTGTCTCTTATCCCTCATCGCAATTTAAGCAAACCCAAGGTGCGTCGTCTTTTTATATCTCTTTGCTTGATCGATATATAAAACTGTTTAATACTTAAGCCAAAATATATGGTTATATATATATATATATATATATATATGTAGGAATTCCTGTCATTTCTAGATCAAATAGAGGAAGCAGCTGCATACATCAAGATTTCGAGAGAGAGAATAGAAGAATTGAAGCGACGAAAGGCACAACTGATGCAAAATATTGCTGCCAACAACATTGGTGGACCAATACGGAAGCAGTTGCCAATTCTGACAGTAAAAGAGTTAGGTATTGGTGTGGAGGTGGTGTTGATTAGTGGCCTCAACAAAACATTCATGCTTGGTCAAGTCATTACCATAATCGAACAAGAAGCAGCTCAAGTGTTTACCGTTAACATCGCTCGTGTCGCTGACAACATTATCCATACTCTTCATGCTCAGGTCATCATCATACACCATCCCTAACTAACCAAAACCAATCAATGTCGTCATATATATATACAGATCTCTATTCTTTTTTTTATGATCATGTAATAAAGTTGTCTCACCTTGTTTATGGCAGGTTAAAATTTCTAGGGTTGGAGTGGACACTTCAAGAATAAGGGATAGAATACATGAAATGATTTCCTGCAGCTTGTGAATTTTCTGCTTCCAAAAAGGCCATTTGTCATTGGCCAGCTGATTTAAATTTCCGGAGTTGGTTTTAGGACCTAAGTTTTTACATCTATATTTTCAAATGCTCATATGCGATTCTTATAATTTCGTTATCTCATAAAAATTGCCGCATTCATTCATACGATTTATACGCACATACAATTTACTAAAAGTAAGTATTATGTATATATGAATTGTACTATTCGATACAAATCATAATTGAAAATGTAAAATATAATTATAAGGGTATTTTAGTACAAAAAATTTATAAATGACTAGAATTTAAATATTATTATATTTTTAATGGCTATTTTATTTGATCTTTTACAATCTTTTTTAGCTATTTTGTATAATTACTCTTATTTTATATTTGTATTATTTTTTATTCTAACACTTAGAAATGATGATTATGATCATTAAAATTTCAAATTACACATTTATAGCTAGTTAATTAGATAAATTATTCTTTTTTTCCCATTAGATAAATATGTAGCATAACGTTTATCTTCTTTAAACATTCAGATTTTAATTTCTAAAATATAAATATACCAATATTTTTTCAGATAAATATATAATTTATCTTCCAAACACCGTACTATATACTTTATCCGTCTCACTTTAATTGTCTCATTTTATATTTAACTAAATGTATTATTATAATCAAACGTGACAATCAAAGTGGGATATAGAGTATTAATTTAGTTGTAGCTTTATGTGAAAACGTAAAGTGGAAAATGCGTGTGTGATTGAATGCACAATATCTGGTGTTTAAAAGTAGTGTTATTGCAATCAATTAATTAAGTTGCAATGTACATACGTCTTGCAAATACCAGCATTTATCTATATAAATTGAAATTTATTTGAATTTTTGATTGTAGAAAAATACTAAAATGAATTAATCTAATTAAATGTAAATCAATGATCGATGTTTACTGCTGAACTCAATTCATACGCTCTAATCATAAAAGAATTAATTTTTATACAGTTAACTGTATCTAATATATCATTTTAAAGGAGTAATAAATATTCTAGTTTATATATCTATATATATAGACTATAGTACGTATAATTATTTTACTTTTAGAAAATTTCAAAATTATATTACAATAATATTTTTTGTATTATACATAACATTTTTTTATGCATGCGTGTTTGGGAACTCCATGTTTGTGCGTAATCTGTAAGTTTCCATGTGAGTATGAATTTTTGAGAGATTTCTAAACTCTTTTTTTTTTAAAGAAATTAGATTACACTAAATTTAAATTAAATAACCGCGCACATTCAAAGATTCAAACTGAAAACTTATTATTTTGGACATTAACTTACTATCACTATCGCAATTCAATTCATTTATTAACATATTGTTCGTTTATTTATTTTACATGAATTTTACTATGCTTCATCCATGATAATATTTTTACTTGCCTCTTACAAGGACTATAAGTAATTAAGTCGAGGGAAGTTAGTGTAAAATGTATAATAAACGGTAATTAATGAAAAGGTTGAAAAGATATTATATTGATAAATGCATATAAACAGCAAGTTAATTTATAAAATATTAAGTTTATAAGTTTGGCCAATTTCCCCAAAAATTATTGTTAAATGAGAAGCATATTTGTTGTGTTTTTAAAATTCCAACATTTGCCTAATATATTTAGTTTTTGCCCAATCATGCATGATAGCGGTTATAGAGAAAATGTATGCATGTTTATTTAATTCCAACATTTGCGTACTATATCTAGTTAATGCATGGTAGCGGCTAGAAAAAATGAATGCATGTTTCCATTTCCCGTGAAAATATATAAAACAGAAACTAATTAACTACCAAAGTACTATATCATATATTGTCATACTTTGAATGTTCACACTTCATACCGCCGCGAAATAAACGTTGTCCTTATAATGATTATTCACTTTAAACCATTATGAACGACAAACCGCCACACTTTAATGATATTAATTAAATAGAACGTGACAAGATCTACCTTAGCTAGCTATATACATGTATTTATACACTATCAGTCACACTCTTTAGTCTTTACACATTAATAAAAAAGTGCACGCGTGCATGTGCATGTACTATCACGATCGTCCTAATCAGATTTTAATTAATTACTTTTTTTTAATATATATATTGAAAAGGATTGACCAACGAAACCAACAGATTCAATTAATATATATATAACACCATCAAATTAGAAGGACCACTTATTGACCCAATGTCCTACAAAACTGCAACGTGGAACAGTTAGCTAGCTATTGCCTATTGGTAATGAACAACACACAATGACACAATAGTCAATATTATACGCCCTCAATTTAAATCCTAATATTATTTGGGACCACATTAATTATAATTCTCCTATTACATAAAGTAGGACGTATGATATTGGGAATGCATAAGTCCTTATGGGAAATGTAATTTTTGTCCTTTTTAGCTAGCTCTTCACTCCAAATAATCATGCATCTCTTTTATTTTAATTAGTTATGCGAATATTATATATAGCCATTGACATTCTTTATTTTTCACGAGAGATCTCATGCATGTACGTGGATATCTTTTGAAATGTGTGACGCATCGGGTGTATTTTATACACTTATTTTGTGATATTTTTATATAATTTTAAATATTAATTATTCACTTACTTGTGTTTAATTGTTAAATTGTAGATTTTCTCGATACTTGGAACGGTTGATTGATTTTGAGAATATTTGAAGAAAATTGCAATATTAATTGAAAGAAAGGAAGGAAGATCAAGAAGGTGCCTAACTTGTTGGAAAATTCCCTTATTAGTTATGTTTTGAGACTTGGTAATTATTGCCCTTATTTTGGCAATTAGTCTAGGTTAAATTAAAGACTATATAATTATGTGCTTAGACACAATTTAAATCTCTCTCTCTCTCTTTTTTGGACATCACAGCCGATCACTTCGAAGAGGGTGGAGGCCACTTTTCTTTCTTCTTGCTTATTCACGTGAAGAACTTCTGTCCCTTGTGGCACTTTTTAATAAAGTTTGCTTCTTAATTCAAATTCTACAATTGCTTTTCTTAATTATTTTATTTATTTAATTATGTTTAGTAGCTAAACTTCTTATTCCGACATCGATTAAGGAAGCCCGGACGTGATTATTCTGTGAGATCTAACTTGTTCTTAATCCTTTAATTTGTATGCAAGTATTTGTTGTTCTCTATTTTCTCCGTGATTTAATCGTTTTATTCATCTAAATAGTGCGCAATATTTAGTTGAGTAGATTTGATTAATAGCCAATTCAATCGGCCATACGTAATCGTGGTTTAGATTTAATTAGTGGTAAATTGACTATATAGTCAAGGGAATGACAATCTTAATTTGGTAATCCTGCGTCAGAGTTTATCGGTTTTGAATCGGGTCTCTCTAGTTCTTAACGCTGTCGGCTCATTAAATCTATAGAGCGTCTCTTACGGTTGTCAATCGATTAGAGAAATAGTTAGTGAAGCGTCTTCCTAATTATCGAGAGGCTATGGAGAGATGAGATCGCGTCAGAAGCGTCTTCGGTGATCATAACTGGTTTATTTGTACGGATTATCGTTATATTTGCATCGAGGATCAGAATATCAAGTTTAGGTGGAATTAATTGATTGTTGGAATACTTCTCATATATTTCTCATATTTGTTAGTTTTTATTTGCAATTTATTTGTTTCAAGAAAAACCCAAAAAAATATTCTCTATTAATTGTTTATTTATTATTTTCGTATTTCCCGATAAACCCAAGAATTTCGTGACTCAGCTTGCAGGTTGAAATTATAGAAAAATTCTCGTCGATCCCTTGGGAGACAATCTTGCTTACTACTATTTGCATAGTAAGGGCTTACCGGCTGTCTGTCAGCCGAATTATTTTTTGTGTAAAACGACGCACCAGACGCGAATTGTCAATTGTCAATTGTGTTTGGCCAAATATGCTCAATCTTTATATTGATTGGAAATTAGTCCAATGTCCGTGGATATGTAAAATTACGAGGAACAAAATGCAAATTAAATAAAAAACTAAAGTATTTAGTTTTAATTTAGTTTGGATTAATATAATTTGGTTTAGTTTGATTTGAAATTTTATAAACCAAAATAATAGTTTGGTTTGGCTTTGAGTAAAATGGTTTGGCTTTAAATAAAATAAAATTATTAATTTTATTTGTTACTAACTATTATATTTTCAAATTTTATTTTTAAATAAAATAAAATTTGAGAACTCATTACGCTCAGGGTGGTAATTTGGGATAGGGATTTGGGACTTTTTCGGTCCTGACCGGAGTTTCGACGGGATTTAGGATCTCGAGTTGATTTTTCGAAATTACTTTCAAAATTTGGAAATTTTGGTCTCGTTCAATACTTCGGGACCATTCAGAAAATTTTTGTTCAGGATCGGTACTTAAAGTTTTCCAATTTCAAAATTCAGCAATCCAAAGTCCCGAATAGGACCGGTACCAAGACTAAAAAATTGATATTTTTTGGGATCGGGACTTCGGAACAGGTACTTGATCCCGTCCCGATTCTCAACCTAATAATGTTCGCTCACTGTCATCCTCAATCGCACATAATCTTATTTTCTTAGCCGTCACAGCCGCATTTGAATTTGTCTGTGATACTAAGATAGTAGAATTCATCCGTCGTCAATCTAGCAATTCGTGACCACTCAGTGATATATATATAGGGAGTGGTTCACATGAGAATGGTCTCTAAGATAAGAAATAGGAATGATTAAGAGTCATTGACTTTAAATAATTTAACGGTCAGATTAGATGCATAATTTGAAAATTATATATAGTATTATTCATAGGAAGGGTAAAAGATTTTAAGTATTGTAAATATGCATGTGTGATGAAAAAATCATAAATTACCACCTTTCCTCAAGTATTTCATATCCTCCCAAATATGATTAAAATATCAAAATATTTTGCCTATAATGTAAATATGCGTGTATATATGTATTGTAAATATGCATGTGTGATGAAAAAATCAAGCCACATAAGTTATGCATTTTGATTTATTTGTACAATGCATAGTAGTTTATGTGAATTATGCATCGCACTTTTATTTATATATAAATAGTACTTATTTCGTCCACGAAAATTGTGTTATTATGAAGTCGACACTAGTTTTAAAAAAATAAAATATACTTTTTTAATAAAGAATGAGACCCACATAATATAATATATTTAATTTTAAAATATTATATTTTTGCAAGAATATCTCTAAAAAAGGAAAGAATATAATTTTTATAAACAACCCAAATATATAATAAAAATATATTTTTCGTATACGAAAAAATAATCCTTAGAAAAAAAACAACGCTTATGATGCATAAAAATTATGTGAAACATGCATACACATTTCACATAGTTCTATCATTTAATATTAATTATATAAGGCTGCGTTTGGTAGGTAGGATGAAGGTAGATAATATTAATAATCTGTCTTCATATGATGTTTGGTAGGAAATATTATTTATGTCAATGGCCCGACATAAAAACAAGGCCTGGTCTTAAAACACTGTTGAAACTAGGGCTGTCAAAATTTACCGAAAAAATGGTATACCTTGCATACCGTATCGAAAAATACCGCAAAATACCGAATATAAGGTATACCGGAATTTTTGGCAAGGTATGATACCGTACCGAATTTTTCGGTAAGGTAAAGGTATAAGTTTTTCAAATGCCGAGGTATACCGTCATATACTGTACCGTAGTATATAATGGAAAAAAAATGATATATATTGTTGTTTTTGTGTATATAAAATTATATGTACATATATATTCAATCTTAATCATAACAAAATAATTATTTATAAATTATAGTTAATAAATATTAGTGACAAATTACAAAATACGTGATTTTGTTGATAATTGAAAACATTGAATAAGACATAGTTTTTTGTTACATAACTAAATAGTTGTGATATAATTTTACTAAATTATTTTTTAAAACTAACACATCAATCTAAATAATTATAATAAAATAAAAATAAATTATTTTATATGATAATATAACTATGTCTACTTAATTTTAAATATAATATAAATTGTAATATATAATTAATGAAAATAACTTAATTTGTTAGTATAATATATCACGCATATATGATCAATTAATAAGAAAATGATTCATATATTTAAATCTAGTACATATATAACAATATAATAATATAATTAATTAATCTTTTAGTAATTAATTATATGATATTAGTGATTAATCTCAAAAATTATGTTATTATAAAATAATACTTTGTATTTTTTATATTTTTAATGTTATTTAAGGTGTCGTTCATTATGTTTTATATATGCACATATTTTAAATAAATAAATTTTTAGTATACCGCCAAAGAAAGGTATACCGAAGTACGGTAAGGTATACCGAAAATAAGGTAAGATATAGGTATGTAAAAATGTCATACCGAAAGTAAGGTATACCAATCTAAGATATACCGAAAATTATGGTAAGGTAACGGTATGAAATTTTCCATACCGAAGGTAAAGGTAAGGTATAAGGTATGACGATTTTAGTAAGGTATACCGTACCGTGACACCCCTAGTTGAAACACTTCTAATTATCCAACCAATACCTACTGATAATATTATGTGGGTTGAATAGTAACCCACATTGGAAATTGAAATTGGTGTTGTCGAGAAAAATCAAAACACCATTCTCATCTCTTTCTTTTCGAAATTCATCGTGAACCATTCCTCTCCCCTTCTGGAAAAATTTGGCGAAAAAACTCGAAGGTATGAAATTCAAAGCATATTTCGTCTACTGATTATGCATTCTTGCTCAAATATTTAGGGCTTTATACATTTTTTGTAATCTGATTTAGCTGTTTTTTTAATTTTGCACAAAATTAGGTTTTTTTATCCAAATATTATACCAATCGAGTTCCTGTAAAATGGAAATACCATTCTCATCCCTTTCTTTTCGAATCGCGAACCATTCTCATCCCTTTCTTTTCGAATCGCGAACCATTCCTCTCCCCCTCTCCCCTTCTGGAAAATTTTGGCGAAAAAACTCGAAGGTATGAAAATCAAAGCATATTTCGTTTACTGATTATGCATTCTTGCTCAAATATTTAGGGCTTATACATTTTTTGTAATCTGATTTAGCTGGGTTTTGTAATTTCGTACAAAATTAGGTTTTTGTATCCAAATATTATACCAATCGAATTTTGTATATGTATGTAGTGATTTGATTTCACCCTTCTCCAACATTTATTTTTTTGATTCTGTGTTTTGTTCTAGCAGGTTGTGCTGCAATTTGGGCGAAAATGGCATTCAAAATCCTGTAAATTCGAAGTAGGCATTGTTAAGGTATGTTAGCATCCCTATTATGTTTTGTTGAAGCTGTAGAATTAAGGTTCCTAATATCCTCATAATCTCTACCTCAGTAAATCTGCCTCTCATCCTTCTCTTTTTTAATGGAGTTAAAGCTATTTAATTTCGGATTTGGGTTTTGTTAAAGCTATTTAATTTCGTAGTAGCCATAGAAGTTTTAGTGATAAGCAATTATGAATTGTCTATCTGTCTCTATTAATTGTGTTATGGACGTTGTTTGAGAGCTTTTTGAGACAAATATGGTGTCTGCATTATGAATTGTCTCTCTGTCTTGATTAAATTCGTAGTAGCCCTATGAATTTAATTGATTTATGTTGTTGTATGCATGGTTTAATATATGTTGTTGTATGATTAATAAGACTACACATGAAATCAGACAATTTAATGTTGTTGTATGTTGCTGTATGCATGGTTTACTATATGTTGATGTATGTTGCTGTATGCATGGTTTACTATATGTTGTTGTATGCATGGTTTATTATATGTTGTTGTATGATTAAAATTGTGGTGTGTTCGTGTATATTGTTGTATGGTTTGAGGTGATTAGAAGTGTATGTTGCTGTATGGTTTGAGGCCATTTTGTACATGTTAATTATGTTTTTTTGAAGTTCATACCCACAATATAGGTGTAACATTGACACAATTTTATAAACTAAAATCCATCTTTTGAACTACAATTAAGATGGGAAAAAAAACAAAATTTGGTAAACTAAAATCCATAACTGACAGAATCAACTTGATAATATTAGAAACCCAAAACTGAAAATATTAAAAAGAATGTAATGACATCCATCTGAACTAAAATCAAATGATAATGTTAATAAGAATCCAGAACTAAAAGAATGAACTGCAAAGATAAAAATTACAAATCCAGAACTGAGAATATTGAAAAAAATGTAATGAAATCTCATCTGAAGTTCATACACCTCTTTAGATTGTTCTTCCACAACAAACCTCTTACATTAGCTGAAGCTAATATAAATATACATTATAACACTAACAAGCTGAAAGAATCAAACAAATATACATTATCACCCTAACAAAGTGAAATCATCCTGAAATTTTGCAAGATTCATTTTTTGTTCCTTATGAAGTCCCTTACGAAGCTCGTTTGAAATCAATGTTGTTGAATCTCATATATGTATACCATGCATATATATATATATATATATATATTTGTCCCTAATATATATTTAAAATTTTTAATGCAGATTCACGGAAGCATTTCAGAATTCTTGATTGTTTTGAGTACAATGTCTAACAATTTATCGACGTGTAAAGAAGTTTACATGTGCATCGAGGATGTATTCCAGGAAACATTGTCACATATTCTCATCCTAGTGACCCTTCTAATCATAAGTGAAACCCCTTCTAGGAAGCGTAGGTTAATAGATAGATCTTACAGTATGATTAATAAGACTCCACATCAAATCAGACACTTGAATAGGATAATTAAAGTAAATAATTCAGATTGCATTGTTAATCTACGCATGGAT
>JAPKLX010000001.1:8748656-8835048 GCA_026898415.1 Leonotis leonurus
CAACTAACTCTTTCATCGCCGTAAGCAAAGTCTCTTCTTCCTTTGGAGTCCAAACTCTTCTCCCCTTTTCAGACCTTTTATTCCGACCGCTAATAACATCGCAACTGCCTAAATCATAAACATAAACAATGAGAATTTGTACATAACCTGTCACTACAGAACATGAAATAAAAACAGAACATGAAATAAGAAACAAACAGAACAATAATCCATTAAATTTATAACATCAATGTCCAAACTTATTAAGTATTAAACAATGGCTAAAACAAAATCTCATGTACCGTAACATTATCCCTAAATCCAATTATCCCTAAAACCAAATCGAAATGAAACTGAATCCATTAAACTTCAATCCCTAAAACAAAACACAAATTCAATCCCTAAAAAAAACACAAGGAACCCATAAAACAAAAACCAATTGGACGAATTTGTTCTACTGCAAATAAATTAAATCCACACCAATTAAGAACTCTATCTACTCCATTCAATTTGCTCGATTTGACAGAGAGTAATAAGTAGAATATTACCTTCTTCAGTGGAAGCCATCCGATTTTCCTTCTACTTGGATTCAAATTTCCACGACCAAGATTCCCACGACCGAGAGCACCACGACGATGTTTCGAGTTTTGATTTTCTTCCCTTCTCCTTCAAAACGAAAACTTGGAGCCAATTGTTTAATCTCGTCTTTTTATCTCGCGCCACATAAGTTGGATTAATAATAGGATCCTTCTATTATGTCTACCAAATGACATATTGTTCTATCTGATCCTTTAATGAGTGCTACCAAACAGCGTATTAATTAATCTGACCTACTTATTTGTGTCTACCAAACACTTTATTAAGTTATCTTACATTTTCATTTTATCTACCAAACAACTTATTAACTACTATTCATATTACTTATCATGGAACTATTCATATTAATTATCCTATCCTTCTTCATCTAATCAATCCTACCAAACGCAGCCTAAGTATATCATTATTAAATTAATTAATTATTTTATTTTATTAATAAATTTTGGATTCATTAAATGACGGGGGCAGAAAATGTATTATTTGTAGTGAAACATATATGTTATATATTGTGATGCATGCATTGGTAGTTGAGGAGGCATAAATGTGATGTATTTGATAACGATAATAAATAATGAAAAAAATAATTAAATTATATTGGATTAATAATATAACCTAATTGATGATCGATGAACCCTAATATGTAATGCATAGTCGATTAAGTAGTGTTCATATTTTTATTTAGGATTTATTCATCCTCAATTAGAATATATTGGTAACATAATATAGTTTAATTATTTTCATAATTATTTATTATCGTAATCAAATGGATCACATAGTTAATGCATATGCATCAACTTTGTACATGGAATGCATAACTTGCTTATATTTACAATTTAATATATATTGTGTATCTTATGCATTACGAACTACTATCACTACAAAAAATGCATTATATAGCAATGGAATAGTGACGGAAAAATTTTCCGTTTCTAAATTTTAACGGATCGACAATGGAATTGTTACGAAATTTTTGTAAAATTTTAGTAACGGAATTAATGACGGAATTATCCGTTATTATAAATTTAGTAACAGAATTTTCCGTTACAGTTCCGTTACTAAAATAGAAGAAACCATTCTAGAAACGAAAATTCCGTTACAATTCCGTTGTTATATATAATAACGGAATACATTCCGTTGTTAAATTTTCTAGCAACCATCGATATTACTACGGATAAATCCGTTACAAATCCGTTACTAAAACGTTTAGTAACGGAATTTCTTGTTTTAGTAACGGAAAAATTCCGTTGCTAAAATAATTTTTTTTTTGTAGTGTATGTAATAACAAATTAAGTAGTGTTTACATTTTCATTTATGATTCATCCATCCTCAATTAGGGTATATTATTAATCTAATATATTTTAATTATTTTCATAATTATTTATTATCGTTATCAAATGCATCACATAGTTAATGCATATGCATCGACTTAGTACTTGGAATGCACCACTTGCTTAAAACATGATTTTATATATTGTGTACATGTGCATCGTAAAATATATATAATAATATATGAAACATTTGTAATAATAATAAATGAAAATGTAAACATTACTTAATTTGCACTAATACATATTATCCACTTTTTACATGAAATGCACACAATTTATTATGTATTGTGTACTTTATGTAATATAAAATACTACTCCTAATAAAATGTGATCAATATTTTTTGGAATGTATTCTAAAGAGAATAAAATGAGGCGTTTTAATACTCATACTGTCTAGCGATTGATAATTGAAATCATAAATGAATATTTTCATAAATTAAGTATAATCATTCCATAAAAGAAGGGATACTTCGGTTACAACAAATGTTATAATTACTCTATTACCCTCTCATCATTTAATGTCTCAGTGGTAGTGTGGTTAATGTCCAAAACTTAGATCTCGAGTTCGAGTCCTCCGTGACGCGGCTTTGTAATTTAATTTAATATAATCCAATTTAGAAAGAAAAAAAAATTTTAATTACTCTATTACCCTCTCATCATTTTTTAATTATATTTATCACCAATTAATTAGATACAATCTTAACCATTCGATCTAACAATTGAATGGTCTTAATTCATTCTCATTTGATTCATTCCCTATATATATATATATATATATATATATATAGGAGAGTTCAAATGAGAACCTTACCCTCACGTGTTAATTAGGATTCATTATTGATCGTTGATTTGTTTTGATCTATGGTTATAATTCATTCCATTATTTTAAAGGTGAATTTACTTTTATAACCTTTAAAATAATAAATTAGGGTATATTATTAATCTCATAATGGATCTATGGTTATATATATATATATATTGCATTTTGATTTACATTATCTAATTGTCTTTTAATGATTTATGGCGGATAGTGATTAGTCTTAGTCAATTAAACTTTTGATTTGATGGAATTTGCGGTGGACTAGTTGTTTGTGTGCTACTATTTAGGTGTGTCGAATAATAATGTTGTAATAATTTTGTAATACAATTTTGTTATTATTTCTTATATTTCATTTCTTCCGTTTTATCTCTTTCGACAAAATCCCCAAACATCTTAATACTCATATTCTCTTTTCATAATCTTTTTGATTTGTACAAAATTTTAAATATAATTATTTAATGTTTAGTTTGTTACATTATAAAATATTTTTGCATTACAAATGTATTTTCGACTTTAATTGTGCTTCAAATATTTTAACCAATATATCAATAAAAGAAAACGAAATATCATCAAGGTTCTAAAAGCTTAGTTTTAAAATAATCTAAAAATATTTATTTTATTGTGAATATGAAATCAAAATAATATTCTGACAAATGACCGTGAATAAAAAATATAACATCTAAATTTATTTCATATTTAATTTGTATCAAAATAAATTGCAATTGTCTTTTTGGAAAATACAAATTATAAATGTAAAATAAATTCACTTTAGTATTTAAAGAGTATTAAAAATATAGCACTAAGATAGAAGAAACATCATCAAGCTAAAAATGGTTTAAACCAAATAAAACTAAATCAAACTAATTTTATTTTAGTTTGATCTGGTTTGGTTTGAAATATTGTAAATGGTTTAGTTTGGTTAGATGAAAAAAATATATAGTTTGATTTGATTTGCTAAAATATGGTTTAGTTTAGTTTGATCTATTTACTCACCCGGTAAAACTTATATACACGTGTGTTTTCTTATATTTCACAATATACATTTTTAAATAATTAAACAAAATTTAAAATATATATAAAAATGCGGACATTCGCAGCCATACATAATTAGAGAGATCTAGAGAGAGAGAGAGAATCTTTCCATTATATCTGACGACATATATTGCAATCACAAGAGAATCCAATGCTAATATATGAAAAGTCAATCAATATTATATCTATAGTAGTATATCTCTTACAAGGGAGATCTTTTCATATGATCGATCCTCCCTTAATTTCTACATATATTTATAGAATGGGAAACTAATATTTTACGAAATTAGAGGAGGAAAAGCTCCATCCATGCCATTGCATATGCAATACACTAAATGATATATATATATATATAGTTTTAGAAAATGGATTCATGTATACGCGCAGTTATTCTTGAAGTATCCACGCCTACTCTCGAAAACATTACCTGCACCCATAAATTAATCAACATCAAACACCCTTTATTAGCTTTTCACTAATTAAAATCAGTAATCAATATTTGTTTTGATGAAACTGCATGCATGCATATGAATATTAATCACCTGAGCATGAAGAGAGTGTAATATCTTTTCACCAACAGTAGAGATGTTCACACTCACTACTTGAGCTCCTCCATCTTCAAGAATGCTTATAATTTTATGCCAACTGAACTTTTTATTCTGCCCAGTAATCAAAACCACCTCAACTTCACAACCTAAATCTTTTATCCTCAAAATTGGCAACTCTGATGATTTACCAAAACTTGCTGTATTATTATTCATCACCCCATTCTTCTTCATCACTGCTTCTCTCTTTCTTCTCTCCAACTCTTCTATTCTTCCTCTCAAAATCTTGATGTATGCAGCTGCCTCTTTTATCTGGTCTTGATGCGACAAGTATTCCTGCATGGGTTGCCATGTTATTAAGAAAATAATTTTAAAAAAAAAGTATATATATGTATATAAATTAGCAGGTACCTTTGGTGCGGTAAAATGGTTATCAGGAATGAGGGAAACAAGCTTTAAGCAAAGAGCCTTCATCCGAATTCTTCGATCTTTTTCGATAGTTTTCCTCTCTATCTTATTCTCTACGCTACTCTTCCCTTTCCTCTTCATGATTTGCGAGTTTCTAAGGACTATCGAAGAAGATGATAATTATCAAACACTTTAATAGTTATTATATTATAACTTATTGGACTAGCGAGGGATTGAGTTCCAATGGCTTCATTATATATATGTGTGTGTGTGTGTGTGTTAAAGAAAATTGGATTAATTTAGAGAAAGCGGCGCTGGGGACCAAAATGATGTCCACATTATTAATTTTGTCCAAATTATAATATTGTAAAAGCAATTTGGGTTTGATGATAGAACTTTCGTACGTACTATAGGTAGATCTCGACTCTAAGTTTGAAAATTCAAAGGTTGGATTTATTTTGAGTTTCATTTTACGATGTTGTTTGAGTAATTAATATTATTTAATTCCATCCAATTTAAATAGACTGGCAATAGTACTAGTTGCTCCACCGCAGAAAACATGTGATACATTTATTAATGTGTCCTTGTATGGGCCAGGGATGCATGTACTGATCTCTGTAATGTAGTTCATAATAATGGCTTGGCTTGGCTTGGCTTGGCTTGGTGTTGCTAGCTAGCTGCAGTATCATAAAAGTATTTACGATAAAAATTAACAAGTGGTTTCGGATGATGATGATTACGAATGCGATTGTTACAATACATGCTCGATCGATCGATGTGTGACGTGACAATACAAAAAAATAAATAAAAAGTCATATATAATATATTAGTGTGGTGTAGAAATCTTGTAATTGTACGTAATTGAGTGGATACGATCGATCGTGTAAAATATGTAAACTATGTTGAAATAATTCGACAACAGAATATATGTGAAACTTAGCTAGGAACGAAGTATCTTCATTTAATTAGCCATATATAGCCATCATAATAAATTATCTGCAGCGACTATTAACAAATTAACTACCTCAACTTAGATCCCAATTAAATTACTTGGAGAACATGGCATACATGCTACCCGGATTATATATATACGGGAATGCTTGCAAAATATTTCAAATTAACTTTCGTTAGTTTATTTGGTTAATATTATAATAATTTTCATTTTTGAAGGCAATAACATAATTATATTTCAAATTAAATTGGTTGACCCTAACAAAACGACCCAAGATCCAAGTCAGCAAAAACGCGTAGCCAAGACTTCCAAACAAAATCAAATTGATATTCTCTTTACCTTGTTTGTCAATTTTCAAATTCATCATTTTGTTAGTCAACTTATAATTCCTGTATGCATAATAGTGGTTATGTTATTCCAGATTAATTAATGTACAAGGTCGGACAAACAAATCATTTTTTCATGTTAACGTATTGAGAGTTGACCATTTTTTCATCAGTTTCTATTTTTGCATTCCTACACTAATATTCCACCTATCCACATATATGATATACGTACGTCTGCTTTTTTTTTATCCTTTATTTTTTTAATTGTAATTAGGAATTTCTAAAATATGGGCATCTTAAAATAAGTTATAGCTTGCATAGCATAATTTATTTAAATTATTTAACCTAAATATTACAAAGTTATAACCAAAAAAAAAAAAAGAACTTGTCTCCAACATTTAAACAGTTGAAAATGAATTAGACCATCAAGTTGATTTTCAATTCACTGCTTGAATGCAAGTGTTCCAAAAGTGTGTTCTCCAAAAGTGCAAGTAATGATGTTGAATCTCTCATTTGCAACATGGCACTGCATTCTTCGAACATAATTTTAAAGCTTGAAACTTTAAGATACATAAAATTGCAATTTTCAACTTCTAACTAGACTAGACTTTCAGTTAGATCTTTTTTTAATAGGGGGAGAGACAAATAAAGTCCTTAATTAATTAAGATTAGTTTGCTTCGAACTCATATACATACCTCCTAAACATCAGAAAAGGTAACGATAATTCCCCAAGAGCATATATAAACTAATTCCAGAGCTTTGAAAAAGAATATTGTACCAAAATGGAAGAAGTCAAGTGTCATGCATATAAGCTCTTTGTTGCCCATGATTGAACAAACTGATCAAACGTTCGTGAATATACATTTATTGCTTGTATTCTCAAGCCGAATGCCACCAACATGATTTTGTCATCTGATTCCATAAACTTGTACGGCTTGTTGAAGAAGACAAAGTGCAG
Source organism: Leonotis leonurus (assembly GCA_026898415.1). Lineage (NCBI taxonomy): Eukaryota > Viridiplantae > Streptophyta > Magnoliopsida > Lamiales > Lamiaceae > Leonotis > Leonotis leonurus. The sequence continues at coordinate 8,755,603 of JAPKLX010000001.1, forward strand.
CTCGTGTTGATTGGCAACACGAGTTCATAGCTTTACTGACTTAGAGAAGAGCAATTCATACACCCGCCTCCTGATCCTACTATTCTCCATGTCTATCTTTGCACAGCCAAGCAAATTGTAAAGAACACGTAATCAGTTCTCTCGAAAAAAAAATTGGTCTACAAAAGACACACTCCTCAAAGATGGTGTCTAAATGGAAGTCAATGTCATGGAATGAGTAAATATACCTCATCAGATGGTGCTGTAATTAGTTCTTTCATATAGACACACAAATCCTCGATTCCTGCAGAAATAGCTTGCTCAATTATGATATTCATGTTATGTTATAATTTTACTCTCTACCATGTTAACCTTTCAACAAATGGACATGAATGAAAATCTTGGCCATATTATAAACAGATCATATTCACAGCTGCAATAAACATAAACACATAAACATAAAATTTAAACTATGACATATGACACATACAAGCCCATACAGTTGGGAAAAACTGAATAATGATATTATGATAGGTAACCATACAAAAGAATCATTAACTTACAAGTTCTGAGTAAGAAATGAAATCAATAACATATATAGAACATCATACAGTCTACTACACAGAAAAACTCATTGTCTTGAACCAAATACAAATTACGTTTGAAATCCTTTCATTTGTAATGGTATCAAGTATAATCAACTTAATATTTAGAACACAAGGGCAAATGACAGCATATATGGCAGGATGGTACAATATACTTATCATATATTTTAGGGAAAGAAAATATGTTATAATTACTGCCTAGAATCTAAGTATACTTTCCTGATAATTGATTTTGTTAACCAATTAACCAATCAGATCATCTACAGAAACGTTGTTCCTAATTTCCATATATCATGTAAAGTATTACTGACTTTATACAGCTCTCTTCTAAAGTATTACGTACTCTTTTCTTTTATGATATCTTCCACTGCAAAAGCATAAGCAATATCCTCTTCCTACCGAATCATGGCTATAATTTCCTTCTCAGGGGAAATATCAGTTCACATGTCCCTATCTATAAATATTCCCCTGAACTACCGCTCAATTTGAACCAGAATGTGATACCATTAACTCAGACTAATTACTGATAAAGTTCATAGTTCAACTCTCATCTAGAACTTTTAGTTATACCAAAATACAAACGGGGCTTCAGTATGGGAGGAATTAAACTTTCTCAATTCAAATTTTACCTCTCGTGCACATAAGCTTTCTGCTGCATATATCTGGTAAATCACTAAATCTTAGCAATGTCTATAAATTTTATCCATTATGGATCAAAACATAGGCAATTTTTATTAGTACCTCATTGAGAGTATGCATACATGCTCTCATAATGCAATTTGATTATAATTGTCTGGAAAATATTAGAAAAGTTAATGATTCGAAGATACCTAGCCAAGAATAAAAGCAGCATTGCTACTTTTCAAATCCGGAGCAAGATTTCTGCAGTCTGGATGGACATTATAGTACCAGACAAATTTTCTCTCACATAATGTACACCACCCAATCCTTGCATTGAAAAAAAATACAATAATGATGAGTAAGAAATTCTATACCAGAACTCGACATAAAAAAGAAGGCAATATCATAATGGCTATATAAATCTTTTTACAAACCTCCCCAGGATGACAAGAGATCTCACTTTCAACGCCATAAGGCAACACCACCTGCCACAGTTCAAATCAATTTACCATATGTATCAGGATTAAACAGAAAGACAACTAATTTTCTCAAAAAACCCAGTATCTTACAGCATTATACATGTCACGCAGCTCCAGCAATGTCATGGAGGATCCAAGGTACACATCTCCAAATAAAGAACATCGCTCATTTTGTGCAATGCGCGAGAATTGACTGATCACTACATGCAGCAACTTTTACCTACAGAATTATGTTTCAAACAACGAGCACAAATATTCCCGTATCCTTATTCTATTACACTTTAGACTACTATAATTACTTATGCCTCGGCATTGGATACACACCAAAATCCCATTGGAATACTTTAAACGACATGATCTTAACACATCATCACCACTTAGTTCTCATTTTCTACAAACAAACAAATCTAAATCATCAATCAATCAAATAAATAACCTTTGTTCTGGGATGATCTGGTCCAACACAGGAGCGAACTAATCCAAAGGGAGTTGGTAGCCGATTAATTATATCAACTTCAAATTTCTCAAAATCTACAAAATTCAAGAATTTTTACAAAGACCATTACAGCTCAGAAGAATGGAGGTGAAAAACTCAAATTCAACATACTTTGTCAGCTGTGTAAAATCCCGTAGACCCACTACCAAGTACTCAAATGCGCAAAGGAGACGATGAAATCGTGGAAAAGCTTCTCGAAATCCGTCTGATTTTTCCAAAAGTCGTCATTTTTAGAGAATAAGATGATTTGGAAGTTTAAACTTGGTCGTTTCAGTTGGAGATTCAACCATTTTCAAGAAAAACTGTTCTTTTTTTTTTTTTTTTTCTTTTCCTGTGTAAAAGAAATATCGCATTGCTTGAGGACTGGGGGGAAAATAAGGGAGACAAAGTTTTGTTCAAAGTTTGTGAGAATGGGCCATTAAAGCTCAAAAACAATTAACATATTTGAACCCTATATAATTGGTGTATGAACATATTTATACTACTATAACTAAACAAAAAAATTCTACATGCATCATGCTATTATTTGCACAAACTCTATAGCTTAAAATAGAAACCCAAGTAATCATCATAGCGGAACAGAGGAGTATAAAACTATTTGTTAGTATCCCTATATAGAATATACCATGTAAAGTTTACGAGTCTTTACAAAAATTAATGGTCTCTCTTTGAATATTTCCATCATTCCTAGTTTTTAATGTATAGCTTATCCAAATCAATACGTATAATCGATTTTGGGTATGATTGCCTCTTGATTTTTGGATGCCAAAAACATATGGACATTAATTTTTAGCCCATTAAAATTCAATCTATTTGGTTCGATCTATTTTTAGCCCATTAAAATTCAAAAGACATCTGGACCGGGTCGCCCCGAAAGCATAGGACATCTAGTCGTAAGCTACATATCAAGAATAAATCGATTTTGCTAAAAGAAATTTAGAAAAATAATGCATTTGAAACTATTATCAATGTAAATGTGACTCGTGTCCTTCAAATTTAAAATTCGCTCAAACTAAATAAAATAATCGTTAATTGGGTAGGAAGAAATTTCTTCCATTTGTTTACGGCTATTGGGTCAATCTATTTATCTTTAAAACATAACTATGTCCGATAATGAGAGTACAGTTTGGAAGTGTGTGCACGAAACCAAAGTAAGAAGAAAAAAAAAAGTCAAAGTAAAGATTATAAATAATTAGATCAGATAGAAAGGATATAATGATTATATTTTGAGGCTAGATAGAGGCATATTCCATGTGCCCACACAGCACAACACAACACTCTACATATATGTGTACATGTACATGTACATGTACATGTATATACAATTATACATACATCCAATGGGAATGGCCCCACCTCACCTTCGCCTCTAATTAATTTCCTTCTCACCTCATTCTCAACTCATCAGCATAACCCAAGTACAACAATCCAAATAAACGTACCACTCTTCTATTATATTTTTATACACAGTTTGCTTCAGTTTATAAAAAAAATACTTCAAGAAACACACACACTCACATATTGAAGAAGAAACAGAAGTGAGCAAAACATGGAGAAGAGCAGCGATGGGTTTGTGAGAGCAGATCAGATCGATTTGAAGAGCTTAGATGAGCAGCTTGAGAGGCATTTGAGCAGGGTTTGGACAATGGAGAAGGACAAAAAGAAGAGCCTAGAACTGGAAGAATACTCCTCCTCCACCACCACCACCACCACCACCACCACCTCCAGAAAGCAGAAGCCGAGGCAGAGGCAGGAGTGGGAGATTGATCCCTCAAAGCTCATCATCAAGAGTGTTATCGCACGTGGCACCTTCGGCACCGTCCACCGGGGCGTTTACGACGGCCAGGATGTTGCCGGTCAGTCACCGCCATCTCACTTTCACTTTTTTTCTTGAATGATTTACTTTAGGCTGAACACTTATCTTGATTTATTTTTTTAATCTATCTTCATCCCAATTTTGGCTGAATCTTTTTGTCACTTTGTGGGGGAATTGCTACTTTTGCCCATCCTTGAGTAGAGTGCATGTCAATTCCCTTTTGGCCCTACCATTTTTTTTCAACTCTTGATGAATAATACCTCAAAAAGGATTCTTGCTCTTATCTTTTTTTGTAGTTATAGTTGGAAGAATATCTATGCCCTTGATAATCTCATTGAACTTAGATGAAAATACTTTTTGCGAAAGATTTGATACATTAGTTTAATGATGACTAATTATACAATAATAGTTGAAAATCATTACCATATGATAATCAGACATCAACTTAGTTTGCCTTTCTACGTCTAGCTTTAATGCTTCATGCCTGTTTACTGGTGTGTGGGGTAGGGTGGGGAGGGAAGGGGGTGAAGGTTGTAGAGTATATTAATCAATGTATTCTTATGGAGTCCGTGACTCACAGCACGGGTTTGGATTGAATTCTGAAGGTGACTGCAATAACTTAGCCTCATATTACTTACCCTCTCACGTGTTCAACCTCGCTTTGACGAAGATAAAATGAGATGCAGCACTTTTTGCCATGAGCAAAGATTAGGTCTTTTTGTAATTATGGAGTTGCAGATGATTAATAATTTAATATGATCTTGCTCGAATGTAGGGTGTTTTTATTCTGCTTGGATATTGTTACTCTGTTAGATATTAGCATTTAAAATTTGACTTGAAAAGTAGGCTGTCACGAAACCTAACCCTTTTGATAGAAAGATAAACATCACTTGGCTGTGCGGTACCCATTCGAAACCTTCCAGAATGTGTGGCTTGACTTCATCTTTTCAGTATTATTACATGCTGCTCTAATCATACTTTACAGTGCTGACTAATTGAATTAATGATTATGAGTTTGCTTTAAAGAGAAAGGGGATTAAATCTACCTGCCTAAGGTGAAGACTAAAATTAAGTGGAGGTACCAACTCCTGATAAGGATAGCTGCATAATTTGAATTAGAAAGTCTTAGATTGAGCTAGGACCAGTGCCAAGAAAAAATGGGGACAAAAAAAGCAGCTTTAGGTGAGCTAGTGGTGATCGATATCGTCAAGGTTCAAGACTAGAAGCTTCTAGGTTCCATACCCACAAACATTCTTCATTCCGTTTGTGTGATCTATATCATTAGGAGATTTATTGAAACCATTTTCTTATTGGATTGCATAGAACATTATACCCTGCTAATGACAGGATTCCACTGTTGTACTTTGAGTAAAAGAACTTCATAAAAAGAAAGAGATTATATACTAATAAGAGGTCGAACCGTAGATATGAACGATTCTTAGGTAACATATTCTATAAGAAATTAGTTGAGAACAAGATCTTAGAAAGTACTATTCCAATCATCGTCTTGTAGTAAAATGATCTGTCCAGTTCAAAATGGTGCACTATAACTGAAAAATATTTAACTACTCTTGAGTAAAAAAACAAACTAGATCAACTGTGGCAAACTATTCACAACTTAGTAGAGTTTCTAGAATATCATTCATGGATGAGCTTAGAATTCTTTTTTGCGGCTCGGATTTGTGAGTTAATATCTAGAATTAGATGTTGTGCCCCGGGTTGCTAGTTGTTTTTCTATTTGATGATGATTATTATTATTGTATTTTGGATTTGCTTTCCTTTTTTATCAATATATTGGTGGCTTTTTTATCCTCAGTTAAGCTGCTCGACTGGGGAGAAGAGGGTCACAGGACAGAAGGTGAAATAGCAGCCCTAAGGGCAGCTTTTACTCAAGAAGTTGTTGTGTGGCACAAACTTGATCATCCTAACGTAACAAAGGTAAATATTTCCTGAATGCTTTTGACCTTATACTATAATGGACAGAACAGTGTTTAAATATTAAAGTTTGCTACTAACTTTGAAGTAACACGATAGTTGGGGAACATGTTCTTACATTATATAAACTTGTTTGCAGTTTATAGGAGCAACAATGGGCTCATCAGATCTCAATATTCAAACTGAAAATGGTCATATAGGGATGCCCAGTAATATATGTTGCGTCGTCGTGGAGTATCTTGCAGGAGGAGCCTTGAAATCTTACCTCATAAAGAACAGGAGAAAGAAGCTAGCTTTTAAAGTAGTCGTGCAAATGGCACTTGATCTTGCTAGAGGGTTAGTGCATCTTGATTTGCAGCTTCCCCCTTATTATTTTGACCTATACGAAAGTTTGTGTTTTCGGGCTTTGCAGGTTAAGCTACCTTCATTCACAGAAGATCGTTCACAGAGACGTGAAGACAGAAAATATGCTCTTAGACAAGACACGTACAGTCAAAATTGCGGATTTTGGTGTTGCTCGGGTTGAAGCCTCAAACCCAAATGACATGACAGGGGAGACAGGGACCCTCGGTTACATGGCTCCTGAGGTATTATTTCCTTGTTTCCTCAACAAGATTCACATCTTACTCTCAACTTGTTTTATCAGTTAAAATCAAGGAGTACTCCTATTCTCGCAAAAAGGAGTCAGTTTTCTCATCATGGTAGAGCTAAGATCGAGCTAAAAAGGCAGCGAATAATGAACATTAATGAGACAACCATTATCATATATTAACGTCGGTTGCACATCAAAATAATTTGCAGGTTCTCAATGGAAATCCATACAACAGGAAGTGTGATGTGTACAGTTTTGGCATCTGTTTATGGGAGATATATTGTTGCGACATGCCATATCCCGATCTTAGCTTCTCAGAGGTCACTTCAGCAGTTGTTCGCCAGGTAAATATATCTCCTTCCAAAAAAAAAAAACAACACGAACCATGTCTTAACTTGTCTATCCCTAAAAACATCATTTTCCCCGGCAGAATTTGAGGCCGGAGATACCTAGATGTTGCCCTAGCTCACTTGTCAACGTGATGAAACGATGTTGGGACGCCAACCCCGATAGAAGACCTGAAATGGATGAGGTTGTCACCATGATAGAGGCTATCGACACTTCCAAAGGCGGAGGTATGATTCCTAATGATCAGCAGCAGAGATGCCTCTGTTTTCGGAAGCATCGTGGCCCTTGAAAAGTGAAAGTATGGGATTGCATTTGCAGCTCAATTATACAGATAGAGACCAGGAGAGTCCTAATCCAGATTGTTGTGATTATGACTGACATGGATTTGGAGCCTTCATTCCTCTTGCATGCTGTAAAGTTTCTTAAATATCATTATTAATCGATTTTATTCTCTTCTTCGTCTAAGAGAGTTTACCTTCCTTCAAATGCTCAAACACCAAAACAAGAAAAATATTTTTCATCATATAAACTGTCTTAATGCTGTTAAATTTTAACAGTTTGAATAAAGTAGCTGGCAACTTGGGTACAGACACTGAGCTGTTAGTGTTCTCTTGCGTAAGAACTGTAATTTTACTATTAAATAAGATCTAACTTGTTGAATTGCATATAAGAACAGTACATCTTTTTCATGTTCTGGTGTTCCACGATAACAATAATTAATTAAGCAACTGGAGTTCGTCATGTATATGCCATTTCTAGTATTAACACTTTACTCACACATAAACTGTCACAAAACCAAAGTTCATTACTTCATTCAAAACATCTGTATTGTTGTGAGTTAATTGAAAAACCAATGCATCCATAAATAAGTAGGTAATCATTAATTTTGTGCGTAACCATAAAAAGTATCACTCCGTCCTCTTCAAAGAGAGGCGCATTCCATTTTAGGATGTTCTCTCCAAAGAAAGACATTTTCCAAAATGAAAATAATAAGAGGTGTTTAATTGTAATAAGGGTACAATTAGTAAACGCTAATTACAGCCTCATTTTTTTTCCTTTATATTACTATCACACTTTAAACTTAAGTAAAGACTCATTAATTTGCATGCCGAAAAGATAATGTCTCTCATCGGAGAGGACGGAGTGGTAAAACACAAAAGTGAAACATAATAAATCTTTCAACTAATGCATTTTGACGAGAAAAATCTAGCCACGGCTCTTCTGCCTGCAACTTAAGTCAATTCCAAAAGTAAACAGCCCAACAATGAACTTGTATCGATCTAAGGTTTCGTGACAGCACAAACAAATTTTGGCATCCTATTGACATAGAATAGCTTTTCAAGCAAAGGCAAACGTAAACGCTTGATAGGCACTTCTACTTCTATAAGTGATTCATATGCTACTTCTCAACGTAGTGACGTACATTGTAAATTGACATGATATACCTGCAACTTGTTCAGTAATAAGAATTTTAACATAAAACACAGCCAAATCATTAAGAATAGGTAAAATCTTCGTAAGTCAAGCTATAAGATGAAAGTTTTCCGTCCAATTAAAGATATTCAGCAACAAGATGGCAAGTAGTTATACTAAAGTTTGATATCAAAGTTATATTTCAAAAGCATACAGCAAACAACTCAAGCATCACCCTATTTCTTCTCAGCATTGCTATCCAATTCCCTCCTGAGCTGCAGGGAGAAATCATCAGTGACATCATCATCATCCCAGTCATCTTCCCACTGCTGAACTACTTCTTTGCCTTCCTCCTTGTCCCCCCAATCTATTAACAGACACAATGAGAATAATCAGAGGAAGTACATAGGAGATGGATTTCAAACAAATTATTCAAGATATGCTGATAATAAATCATTGAATAATCCAAGGAACAAGAAACAGACAAGAATTCAGTTATAAAAGATAATACTAACTAATTTCATAAATTATGAAACTGTAGGTAATGAAGTGTAAGTGCAATTGAAGTTTAGACAATGATTTGGAAGCAAGTTTCCAATTATTCTGCTATCTAAGAAGACATTCTATATTCATATTGCTCAAGTATAAGTGCAGATGATTAGATGAAGCCTGAAGCGGTAGGCTACATTTACATTTTTGAAATCAACATATATAAATGGAAACCATGCACCAGACTAGAGATGGAAATTTACTCGAGGATACCCAATCCTAATAGGAGTGGGTTTGAGAGGCATTTAGTATCCATTTAGTTCGTGGGTATAGGCATGGATATTACCCGCGAAAATTTACCCAAAAAATACCCATGAAATACTCGTAAAATATCCATAAAAAATCCCACATATCCACCTAATATTAACCATATTTATCTATTTTTTATATAAAACTATATATGATTCTCATAAAAAAGTATATATAATATATCTTAAATATTAAAATTATATATTTTAGGGATGATAGGTACCCACGAGTAGTGGGTTAATAGGTATCTAACGGGTGGTGGGTGGTGGGTTTGAGTGAATTTAATATCCATTTAGATTGTAGATATGGATATGGATAACTACTATCTATGCCCGCCGTGCCCGATTGTCACCCATACACCAAACCAGACAACCAAATAAGAAAATTATTAGTTAAATTGCATCCTTCTGATCATAATCTCAGGAAACAATCAGGAGCAACAGATTATAATCAGGAAAAAGGGCATATTGTATTATTTGAGGTTTTAATAGGCAGAACACCTAGAACATATATAACTCAAACATAAACAGATAACAAAACCCTAGAAAACAATAAACAACATTGTCTGAGGTGTTAATAGGCAGAGCATCTAGAACACAGATAAATCAAGCATAAGCAGTTAACTAAACCCTAGGAAACAATAAACAACCTTGATCGATTTCGAACTCCTCAAATTCATCATCATCTTCAAACATATCCATCTTTACTTCATCAGTTGCTGGCTTTGCTTGTTCGGTTGCCATTCCAGCCTGCCACAAAATTATATATTTGAATTAATATACTCAAAACATGCATCGATCTAACAAAGTTAAACAAAGGAAACTAAATTCCAGTGCAAACCCTAGAAACTGTAGTTCCAAGAGATACTGAGCCAGCATTCAGAAATTAAGCGAGATAGAGAGAATGAAAACCTAAGAATACTTACAGAGATTGTCTTCAAAGGGAGACGTAGAGGTTTTCGTCGATAGCTTGATTTGGGAAAATATCGATTAATTGGGCAACAAGCAGAGCACTACTAATATCTTAAGAACGGCGGAATAAAGCGACACAGCTGTCGTGCGAGTTTTACTGGGTCTAACTTTAAATCGTGATGCTAAATAGCACTTTATAACTCCCAGGGTTAAGTTAAGTTATTCCGAATAATAATTATCCGATTTAATAGTTAACTATTACGAATAATTGATATTTTAAACTTTTGAATAAGAGAATAATTATGGGATTTTTTTTGTGCGTTTATTTCGGAAATAGCTGAATAATTGAATTTTAAATTACAATTATATATATTATTTTCATAAATATATTATTAGTTCATATTTATCTCTGTATACATATTTTGTATTTTAATAACTACTCTATTTATTTTTAAATTATTGATAATTTTGATCTTCAAATAACTAATTCAATTAACAAATAAATATTGAGTAACTGAAATTTATAAAATCGAATGTTTGTGTATATTTTGGTCAAAATTCAAATTGAATAACCAACACATTTGGCCATCGAGAAGAAGACTAGACGAGTATTAACTATGAATTCTCTAGCTACCCATTTCATATTCTCTCGGTCCACAAAAATTTTATATGTTTTGTCATTTTGATTTGTTTATAAAATTATTACCTCTGTTGTCAATTAAATATTATTTTTGTGATCCTTCAAAACAAAATTTTTTTGTTTAGAGACATGCTACTTTCATTGAAGATTTTTTTATGTGATATAAATATAAGGATAATGAAATTGAGAAAATTTAATAATTACAAAACATCTAAAAAAATCTCAAAAATACAGAAAATACTCGATGAATAGTAGAGGTGTAAGCGAACCAAGCTATTCGTGAACTATTCGAAGCTCGGCTCGATAAAAGTTCTTTTCAAATTCGTTCATTTACTAAATGAACTGAACTTGAACCTTGAACCGAGCTCGAATAATTTTTCGAGCCGAACTCGAGCCTAAAGGTATTCGGTTGGAAATATTCGCGAACATGTTCGAATATAATTTAACGAACCGAGCTTTGAATAGTTCACGAACTTTATTAACGAGCTTGTTCACGAACTTTAAAAACGAGCTGAACTTTAAATAATTCACGAACTAGTTCACGAATATCTCAAAATAATCTAAATATATATATATATATATATATATTAACAAAATAATTCAATAAACGAGCTTTTTAACGAACTCGAACTCGAATATTTAACGAATCAAATTCGAACCGAAATCGAGCTCGATTTTTAATTATCGAACCAAACTCGAGCTTGATTTTCATAACACGAACCGAGCTCGAACCGAACTCGAGCATTCAAATTTTTAGATGAATCGAACTCGAACCTGACAGTATTCGGTTCAGTTCGGTTTGATTAGACCCTTAATGAATGGTAGGAAATCAATAGTAGGTGAAGCTTCTCATACATAACCTGACCTCATTGCAAGTTCACGTTAAAGATTGAACTTATTGTTGAAGAAAAATGAGAAAAATCATTATTTTGATAACAATTCAGAAATTTATACAGATGTAATAAATACTAATATTGATTCTAATGAAATTGTATTTTTCCTTTAGGCTAACTCTATTTCTAATTCTTCTGTGTGCTTTTTTATCAACAGCTAATATGAGTAAGTAGAGCTGGTAAATGAGGCCTATTGAGCCATCCCGACTCGGCCCACCAAGTTTGTTAAAATTTCCATACTTTTTCCAAACTTGTTCAAAAAGTTTCCGATAGTCAAAAGTGTATTTGAACCCAACTTCTTTAACCGGCCCATGCTTCCATATTTATTAACTAAAAGGAGCACGGAAATAGAACGATTTTGGGTCAGGATTCCATGATCCATCTCTTTTTCGCATCTTTTAATTTATGAATCATGTGCAATAAGGGAATGAAGAAGAGCGATGCCATGCCATGCCGGCTTCTAATATAAGTAATCAATGAAGAAACCTCAATGGACAATGGGAATTAAAAACAAAAAGTAAAAAGGACCTTATTATCTTATTCTTGTTGGGAGTACCCAGATATCATATGAAAATAGTTTGCCACTTGCCACTGTCCTTCTTTAGTTTTTCATTTCAAATTTACGTGAGAGCTTCACTAATAATAAATTCAGAAATTCGTCCTTTTATAATTTAACTTATCGCCCCTTCTGAAAAATACGACTTAACATATCATTTATACATCTGGGGCCACGGAATATAAAGTAGTAGCAAATATTTACCTTTTAATTCTTTTAGAAATTAAGGTAGCAAATATATTAAAGTATTTTTATCTTTGCCCTTTAGCAATTGGAATTTGGATGTGATTTGGGCCGGACGGAGCAAGAAACGACACAGTTTCTCTAATTTAAAACGGTACAAACTCACATTAATAATTTAGTATCTAAAATATATTTTTTATTTATATATTTTATATTTTATATTTTAATTATGACACGTATCAATAGGGATGTCTATTCGGGTCGGGTCGGGTACTCCACCCAAAAATTTCGGGTACCCGACCCCAAAATCTCTAAAAATTAAGCACCCGACCCGAACCCGAGTTTCAATATCGAGTACCTGAACCTGAGTCGGGTACCCGAATTTCTCGAGAAATTGAGATATTTTTAATTTTTCGGGTATGATCGAATTTTTCGGGTTTGATTATATTTTTGCAGAATTTGATTTATTGAATGAAGAAACAAGATAATATCTGATAATTCCAGGAGTCGTGTATACTATCGATACATGTAAAACAGATATATATATATATATGTTTTACATGTATCGATAGTAGCACTCTCACTTACAAGTTAATAAATAATACTACTAGATAATGAAGTGACCATCTGCTAAATCCAAAGTCTGGCACACTAAGGGGAAAATCATATATATGAGTCATTCATAAATTATAAGATTTTTTTGATATAATTCATAAATTATAAGATAAGACTCTTCCATTTTCAACCTTCAGAAATAGTTTGTTTTCTTCACTCAGCCCCCATTAATTATAACCCTCGTATTTTAAAGTGCAAACATTAAACTGATATATATAAATATATATATATATATAATATTTTTGAGGAAGTAGGAAGATTAAAGAAAATCTGGAAAAAAGGAACGTCCGTCTGTTGTCGGGGATTGATTTGTGGATGAAGAATACGTAAATGGTTGATTAGAATTTAAATATTATTATTTTAGTTGATATTATTTATTTTTTATAATTTTTTTGGTTATTTCTATAATCACTCTATAAAAAACTCTAAGACTATGTTCTCTTTGAGGGATAAATTTATCCTTTGAAAACGTGGGATAAGAGTATAATTGTCCTTTAAACCTCATCTCTTTTATTCATACCTCTCATGTAAATTATAAATTCATCACTATTTTTCTCCTTAATCCCACTTTAAAGAGGGATAATATTTTTCATCCAAATTTGAAGTGATAATATTATCTCTCCTTAGAATGAGATTAAGGAGAAAAATAGTGATGAATTTATAATTTAGATGGGAGTGATGGATAAAAAAGAAGAAATTTAAAGAACAATTATATTTTTATCTCACATTTTTAACGGATAAATTTATCCAACAAGGAGAACCCAACCTAATTAATAACTGCAATATTAAACTAAAATGAAAAAAAATAGTGTTGTTATCGGCACGGATGATATTCATTGTTATACTTATTGTATATCACAGTCTATATTTCACAAGTAAATTTATTATTTTAATTAATTTTTTAATAAAAAATTTGTTATAATATAATAAATTCTAATTAATATTTATTTCAAAATTAAATTTTTTATAAATTATATACTTTATTTTAAAATTATCAATCATAAAAATTAATTACAAATATCATTAAATATTAAAAAATAATTATATTTATTTGGATGAGATGATCTTGATCGTAATACTAAATAAAAAAATATAATAAAATTTGGTAGAAAGCCATAAAATGTGAAAGACAAAAATAGGACCATTAAATCCCATTTGTTATCAGCCTATTCTCAGATAAAAACATTGAGAATTGTTATGAAGAAAAGTGACAAGTATCGTAATGAAAAGTATAATAGTTTTTCTAAAAGATTAGCTAATTAAATTATCACGTGAAAAATATGGTGAAGGAAATAAAGAAAGCACATCAATTTACACAAAATTGTCGTATCGAGTAGTATATTCATTAATTTAGTGCATCACAAATGTACCACAACAAGAGACCGAAGTAGAAGAAAAGAATACCATCAATTAATTAAAACAAGAAACCAGATTAAAGCCAAACATGGCATGCATCCTCAATAATTAGTGATGATGAATCAAACTTGGCATGCATATTACATAGAATCAAAACTAGCAGACTTGTCATCCTGCTCCCTTATACTCCCAATCACCTGAGCAACCTCCTCCATGCTAGGCCTCACCTCCAAAGAAGTGTTAACGCACTTCAACGCCAGCTGCAGCAGCATCACCATCCTCTCCTCGCTCGCCCCTTCCACCACCAGCGCCTTATCGAACACCTCCACTGTCCACTCCTCCCTTATCGCGCTGTTCACCCACCTCGCGAGCTCGGCCCCGTTGTTCTGGACCGGCTTCCCCGTTAGGAGCTCCAGGAGAAGGATACCGAAGCTAGATATATCCTTCTGTAAGGCGGTGTTCTTGTTGTTGTCTTGGAAGCTGCTGTCGATGCAAGAGAGGAAGGATTGGTCGTCCACGTCGACCTCGGCTAGACCGTACTCGCTCAGGAGGGGCTCCATTTCGTTGCTTAGGAGGATGTTGGAGGACTTCAAGTTGCCGTGGGGGATGGCGTCGCCTTCCAGGCTTTGGTGCATGAAGGCCAACGCCGCCGCCACTTTCGCCGCCAGATTCAGTCGGCTTCCCCACTCCATGGTGGGCCCGTTTTTCGATCCTGATTTAGGATGTTGTATATTAGAAAAACTCTTTTTACGAAGAGGGTTTGTTTTTGTTTATTGAGTACACGAGATATAAATTTGAATGCGTTTCAAGAGTTTCAAAGATAGTGTGATGAATTGGAGAATAAACTCACCATGGAGAAGGTTGAAGAGGCTGCCGTTATTCTGAAAATGATAAACTAAGAGTTTCTCCTGCCTCGAACAGTAAAATGCAACAATGGGCATCACATTAGGATGCCTAACTTTATCAATCCTCTCCATCCGCACCTTGAACTCATCTCTCCCTATCTCCCAATCCCTTATCCTCTTCACCGCCAAATCAACGCCGCTCTCCACCGTCACCTTATACAAACTCCCCCGCCTCCCCCGCCCTATCAACTCCGCCGGCGACCTCAGTAAATCCTCGAACTTCAGCCCATTCATCATCGGACTGTACAACACCGTCAGTGACGACGAATTCTTCCCACTGTCCTCCGCCGCCGGCGTTATTGAGAATTCCGACCTCGCCGCCTTCGTTTCGCTCGATGTTCCGCTAATCTTCTCTTCCCTGCCGTCTCTTTCAAACCCTGATTTACGTGCTGACTTCCTCTTCTTCAATTTGAAGACGAGGAGGAGCACCACGATCACGCCGATCAGTGCGTACCCGGAGTAAATAAAATAATCCTTCTTAGAAGGACTACTTCCCTTGCCTGACGGCGTGGTAGGTGCCGCTGCCGGCGGGGACGGGGGGCAAGCATTCGGCAGCGGCGGCCCACACAGCCGCGGGTTGCCTAGGAAGCTTGCGGCCGTGACACGGCCACCGCTGCCAGAGACATCGGGGATCGCGCCGGAGAGTTCGTTGTTAGACACGTTGAACTCGTCGAAATTAGAAAAGTCAAAATTCGGTAAACCTCCAGTCAATTTATTATCCTCGGCAAAAAAAGTGAGCAAGCCGGAGATTCTGGACAAATCCGGTAGGCCGCCGGAGAAGGCGTTGCTGGAAACATCGAGCCTCTTGAGATTCTTGAGTCTTGAGAGAGATAGTGGGAGGCTTCCGGTGAGTTTGTTTCCATGGAGATATATGTGTGTGAGTTTGGTGCAGTTGGATATCTCGGCCGGCAAGGCTCCCGCTACGGCGTTGGAGTTGAGGCTGAGGACGGTCAACGAGGCGGCGGTGCAGAGGGCGGCAGCGTCGACGGAACCGGTGAGGTTGAGGTTGTCGAGGATGATTTTCTTGACTGTGGCGGTGTTGGCATAACAGGTGATTCCTTTCCAATGATCATTGCATGGATCGGAAGTAGTGTTCCAACCCCAGTTGACGTTACTCCCCGAGGAAAGCGTGGACATGAACTGCGCCAGCGAGTTTCGTACTTGCTCCGTTTCTGCATAATTTGTTCTTGAAACGAGAACCCATGTGGCTAGAGTCAACCAGAACTGAACTCGATTGGTGATCTTCATAATTATGATTTGAAAGAAATTAAAATGGTGTTATGATATAATGTTGTTTGGGATTGGCTGCAAGAATGCCAAGTGACTGTATTTACAAAGGATTTGGAGCTATTATGATTTCTGATATATATAAAGAGAGGGAGAGAGGGAATGGGAATTATATATATGTATATGTGCGCCGGCAGAGGCAGAAAGGGTCAAGTTCATAATCTTTTAGTGTAGTGAAGGTGGGAATGGAGATTATAGTAGTAGTACGTAGTAATGATTGAATTGAAAGGGTCGTCAAATTCCAGTTTTGTTCTTTGTGATGAACTCATTCCATATGGTTCTTTCATACGCAAAGCTTTGACCTTTAATCATTTTATTTATCAATTTTTACAAAATTATATACTCACTCCCTCCTATTAGTAATAATCTCACTTTTACTAAAATTGTGAAAACATTCTAGTCAAAGTGACTCATTATTAAGGAATTAATAGTAATGGAGAGGGTCATTTGATAGCCCCACCCTCTAATATTTTATCAAATAAAATCAGGTGTCTCATTTCTTTCTCTCACACTTTATATTTTCCAACTAAAATTTAATTTGTTTTTATTGTATTTTTAATTTAAATTTACTTATAATATTAGGATTTATCTCATTTAAATAGGGTATATAACTATTTTTTTTTAATATTTAACTTTAATTTTAATTAATTTCTAAGGTAGAAAAATTCAAAATAAGATACACAGTTTTTTAAAATTGTGTTTTTTTTTTCAAATAATTATTAGTTACGATTTATTATATTATAATAAAAAATTTATTTCAAAAAAATACTCCCATTAATTAACAATTGTATTGGTTTGGCATGAAGTACATACATTCTCCTTTTATATTCGTAGCCGAGCTGGGCCGATTGGAGAAATGGTGCGTGATAGGCCAGGCCTTTTCTCACTTAGCTCTAGGTCTCTTTCCACCCAACTTATATTGTTTGTAATAAACAAATTAAAGCATTCTATGGGCTCTCTGTCCTATTACCTCAACTTTATTCCAGGATGCACGTATATATTTAACAATTTTCACTAACGCTAACTAACTAACTTTGATAAATCCTAAAAATTAAATTAAATAGATTTAAATAGTCAAAACGATTATATACTTTATTTAAATGGGATGAATCATAATATTATGTATAAAATTAAATTAAAATATATAAATTTAAATAAATTAAAATTTGATTGGGAAACATGAAACGTGGACACAAAAATGAAACATTAAATCTCATTAGATCATGGGATAAAATTTGGTGTTGACATTTGTATCTCAGATTCTATATTCACAATTAAATTTATTATTTTAATTAATAAAATTTATTTATGTTAGAGCTACCTAGCTACATTCTATTAATTTATGTTACACAAACACAGTGTAAAGTTATTTGTTAAAGAATTATAATCAAGATGAAATAACTTCTTGTTTTTTCTTCTAAACCCTACCCCCTTGAGGCTAAATAATCACATGAAAAATAGACAGTGTGAAGTACTTCTTCAGATAATTAATTAAAATAACTACAGAATAAAAATTCCATTTTGTTCAACCTAAACAAACTGTTATGTGCTAAAATTCATGTTTAAGATATTACCAGCCATATCAGTGGGCAACAATTTGGGCCCACCATGCGTATTTACATGGGCCACTTTCTCATCTTCTTTTGGGGTAGAATAAGAATATGATATTCCAGTTTTCTTTTTCGTTTTTTTTTGTTTAAAATAAATGTTTCTGTCTATGTTGAGAAAATATTAATAATTATCTATAATTTAATTAAACCATAATTCAGGAACCAATTCACTCAATTTATTTCCTTTAATTTATCAACTAAGCATTAGACTCCGTCTCCATATACCTTTGGTGAAGCAAAAAGTGTTTTTTTCTCTTTTATTGGTTAATTCATAAAATCATCAAATACTGTCTTCCTCTTATGTTGCTTAATCTTTACTAAGCCATATGCCCACCATAAAAGGTCTTTAATCAATATATCAATTTTTTAAATTTAACTTAGCACTTTTGCATGTAATTACTGATTTCTAATATATGTTGTGGCTCGTGTAGAAAAGAATTTTTATGTGAGAAATGAGGAAAATCTTAATAGTTAATTTTAATAAAATTAATTAATGGTTGTGATTTTTTTACAAACTAACTTTCATTATAAAAATCTTTCACATTTCGATATTAGTAAAAAAATATTTATATTATTTCCAATTAATCTTAACTAGTAATTTTATGAAGAATAAATTACTTCTCATTTTTCACTCGCCATTTTTTTTCTCATAAAATTCTAACTCTACTAACATATAGCTCAAATATAAAATATGTTATAACCTTTTTCAAAAGTACATTGCCTTTTTACAGTTTAGGAATATGATGAACAAACAATATTAACAATAGATAAAATTTTCAATATTAATAACTTCCGTTTTTCTTAAAGAAATTAGGAATTATAATGTTTCTTTCCGCAAAACGAACATATTAAAAGGTAAATTAAAAATATGTTTAAAGTTATGCTTGTCACATATAATATTTAATTAATTATGTCTTTAGTTTTCACCATAATATATATTATGTCGAATATTTTGATAATAAACATTAACAAAGTAGATCTATCAATGAGATGAATAAGATCAATTAAACAGTTTAATTATCTGTAAAAATGTGTATTATTATATAATATATAATAAAGGTGTTCAAACCACAAAAGTAATTGTTGGAGTCGGACATTAATTAAACCGTAATCAACACTTTGGTAATCGTAATCGTAATCGTATTCAAGTTCCTAATCAAAATCGTGTTGGAATGGTTCTATTTCGGTCCCAAATGTTCGGAATCATAAACTGTCGGTTCCTCAGTATTTTTAAATATATATTTTTGTATCTATAATTTAATTTTATCTCTTATATTATATAGAATTATTATTTATTACTCATAAAATTACATTATAACTTATAAATTCATATAAAAAAATATTTTTTAAGACGCTCTAAAAGAATCGGCTGTTTAGAATTGAAAACGACGATTTAGAATCAGAACTATTTTAAAGATTTCAATTCTGAATCGTGAACTTTAGTAATCACTGTTCGATTACGATTCTGAACCGTGAACGTATTAACTACTACTCCAATTTATTACAATTTCAAAATAATAGAACCGTAAATTAACGATTTGATTAGTTAAACCAATAATTTAATTATAATTCGAACCTTAATTATACACACATGCATAATACTTTTATATTGTCAACTCTAAAAAGTTCACTATCGTGCCTTAGACTTCATTTTAGGTTAGTTTATTGCTTTTAGTACGAGCTTGCTTTGATATTTATTGCTTTAGAGCTGTCTTTTGGCCCTAGACTAGTTAATATAGGGCATTATTATTTCTGAACTCAATTATGGTTAGCCTATTCGATAAAAATATATAGAAGGATTACTCATCAAGATCTAGTAATTTATTTTCAAGATTTTGGATTTTCCGAAAAATTAATGACGGTTAACTTAGAGGGTGAGGGCCGTAGGAAAATCAGATGGATTCACCATTTCGGATTTTGTATTTCACACTTCGTGTTTAATAACTTTTATTTTTTGACTTAAATTTTATATGATTTAGTATTATTTTATACATAATATTATTTTTCATAGAGACGGAATTAAGACATGGTAATATTTTATAACAAAACCACGAATTGTGATTTGGTCATTGATCAACGACCGAATCATAATACGTAGTTATTTCATGCTTTATTCGTATTGAGATGAAACGAAGCGGACCACCTATATATAGACTACATTTTTAAGCAACGAATCAAATCATAGAAACTTAGATGATAAATTGATCACATTTCATAATTTAATATAATCTTCACCTAATAAAAACCATCTTCTTCGCATAATCAAACCTAAGAAATATCGTCCCTAATTAAATATATACTAGTGTCTAACCTGTCGAAAATCGAGGAAAATTATTTTATATTATAATTTATAAATATATATTTTTAAATAATATATTTTACGATAAAAAATTTAAATATTAAAAATGTTATTATCTATTTAAAATTTTAAGTTTTATAATAAAATTTTAGTTATTAAAAATGTTATAATATATTTAAAGGCCTAGGTTGTATAATATATAGTTACTCTCTCCGTTCATGAATATTTGTTATATTTTGACCCGACACATGTTTTAACGTAGTATTTTGACTTTTGATGAAAGAGTATAATTAGTGAAGTTTTGGTCCCACTTGTTATTATTATTTAAATGAAGTGTGTGTGATATAAATGGAAAGTTTAAATTGTAACAAACATTGGTGGACGACCCAAAAAGAAAATATGTAACAAACATTGGTGGATGGAGGGAGTATTTTATTATATTAAACTCAAATAATAATTATAAAAATAAAAATAAAAATCTAATCACTTGTATTTATGATTTATTATCTATAAAATTAAAAGATATCGTTAATAAGGGTGATTGAGGAAACCTAAATACATAACGACTATATTTTTCTATAACATTTTAAGTGGTTAAAATTTAAATTTGGTATATTAAAACAATTATTTTAACTTTTTTCTATTTAAAAGTGATATAAAATAACAAATTATTATAATTATTATTTACAATAAATTATCTTATATATAATGTATTGATAAAAAATCATGTTACCTTATGATTTATTAGCATAATTGCAAATTTTAGCTACTTAAAAATTATATCGTTGCAAAATATATGTGTTACGTGAAGACTCATCCCGTGTAAATTTTTTTGGTACATAATCACTCTATGTCCTATTAAATAATGATTTTTTTTGAATAAAATATTTATGTGGATCAAAACTAAGAATGACAATCGGATACGACACGCACAGGTAGTTGCTATCCATATCCGTACTCGTACCTGCAATGGTATAAATGACAACTTACGTGCGATTATCTAACAATAATTGATGTGAGCTAGAGACACATTTAATATCCACACATAGTTTCATGAGTATATTTTAATATCATTTGTATTTGTATATGGATAGTTATTATTTTTACTCACAAAAATTATTCGCGATATATCTATGAATAACCATCAAAATGCCCGTTAAATACTCACACACCCACCTAATATTAATCATGTTTTTATATATTTCTAAAAATTATATGTAAAGTATATATTTTCTAAAATTATATATAATATCTCTTAAATATTAATATTATATGTTTCACACGTGATTAATATCCATAAGTAGCGGATTGATGGATACACAAAATGTAATGGGTGGTGGGTTTGAGGGTACTCATATTTGTTCTTTTTATATATTTCTTATATAATACAAAATGACTATTATTTTACTATAATATTGTAGGTGGTTAAAATTTAGAATTTTTTTATTAAAATGACTATTTTGACATATTTCTCATATTTATAGGTGATATAATGGACAAATTATTAGAAATAAATGTTATTTTCAGTAATTTATCTAATGTATATTTTGTTGAAGAAAAAATCACATTATGTTATGATTTATTAACATAATTCCAAATTTAAAAATTATATCATTGCAAAATATAAGTGTTAAATGAAGAATTATCTCGTGAAAAATTTATTGATATATAATCACTTTATGTTGTAATTTAAAAAATTGACTATTTTTTCATTTTTTAAAAATTAATTATTTGACCAAATAAAATCATGAATATTTATTTGATCAATTCAAAAAATTAATGTTATAGGCATTAAAACTTATATTGTTGGTGAGTCAAAAGTAGGGATGAAAATCGGTCACGACATACATGAACATTGACTATCCATATCTATACCCATGAGGGTAGTTATGACATTTTACCCTTCGGTAGCCGACACTAATAGGTTTGAGTTAGAAACACATTTATATTAAATATATTTTTATATAAATTCCCGTTAAATATTCGTCCACCCACTTTATATGAACTATATTTGTGTATAAATTATATCTAAAATTATATATAATGTCTATTACATTTAAATTTAATACGCAAAAGTCTAATATATATCTTTTGACAACCCATCGTTTAAATCAAATTATAATTTATAAAATATTGATCAATCGACCAATTTTACCGTAAATTATCCTACACAAATTAAAGAACCATAAAATAAGATCAAATTGACTAAAATCGTTAGGAAAAACTCAACGACAATATATTATAAAAATATAAAATATTTAGAAATATTAACATAATTTAATTGACTTAATATCTCAAGCTCTATTTAAGCTCTACTCAATTATACACACAATTTTTCTTTTTATAAAATTTTCATATTAATAAAGTTTACTAAGTTTTTAATGTGTGATAAAATAATTTGTTAGTTTAGTGATATTTAAATTACACTATTGATATTGTTGGTCCTGTAACGAGTATACTTATTGTATAGGGGGGAAATACACTAGTTTAAAACTTTTTAGATTAAAAACGAGTTTCAGTGACAACTCAGATATGAAGGGAGGGAACTTCAGTAGAGTATTTTACTTTAGATAGCAATCTTTCAGTCTACACTTAGTGTTTGACTGATGGACTAATATCTTAAGTATACGTGAGGATGTGGTGGTTTAAATGTTTACTCGTTTGTCAGAAATCTTAATGTTATTGTTTCAGTTTGCGTTTAATCAGTATTCAGTTTATGCAATATCACGTTAGAGATAAGATACTGAAAGTAAAATAGCAAAAACACAGTGATTGGTTTGCGTGGTTTGGATATAAAAACTCCTAAGTCAACGAGTCTCGATGTGAGTTGATGGTTTCCAAGTAATTAGAGATATGTCTTACATTGATCAACCTTGAAGGTTAGATGAACAATAATGTCTGATCACTTCTAGCTACAAACTTAATCTAGGCTAGAGCTATTTCTTCGGTTACAATGATTATCGCTACAGAACACACTATAAATGATCAGTGAGCTTGGGTGTTCTTAGAACTGAAAGCTTTAAAGTAGAAAAAAACTTGAGAGCGATTGTGCGTTTGAATGCTTGGTAACCGGTGTTTGAAGCGTATGAAGCATCGGGGTATTTATAGAACTCTCTCAAAAATATATCAATTGTGAGAGAAGGCTTCTTTTGCAGCGTTTGAATTCTTCCCGTTGGAGTCATCGTCCTTTTTGCCATTTTTTGTGTCTGCAACTAACATATGTTTCACCTACTGAGATCTTTTCCAAAAATGGTAAAACCTATAATTGTAACGTGAGACTTAGTAGCAAGCTTGACTTTCAGTTGAAACTTCAGTGCAGGTCTTCAGTTGGAGTTGGATTCTAGCTTCAATCAACTTCAACTTCAAAACTTCAGTCCATATCTTCAATGACATAGTACTTCAGTTTTGGCCTATAAACTGAGTTACTAGAGAACTTCAGTACTGGTCTTGATCTTTAGTATTGAGTCATTCAAATTGTACTTGTAAATTGAACTCCTTAATAAGTGAGTTCTAAAACAAGATTGTACTTGTAAGCTTTGGACTTAATACATCTTTCAGGAGAGGTTTTGGAATCTGAATCAAAACCATTTAAAATATTTCCCAACAAATATTTACAGAATATATATTAAACTAATATGCTATGATAAAAAGATTTGGAAAAAAATATTATAGATATTATTTACTTTATACATGAAAAATTCTACAACAGTTTGACAATTAATTATTATAAATACAATTATAATATAATATTTATAGAAAAGTTTCAATTACTCAACTATTTATTTCATAATTTAATAATCTAGTATGATAAGTTTTTCAATAAAAAATAAAAATTTATGTTGTTTTTTTAAAGTCTTAATACATTTAATATTCAAAATTTTAATAAATATTAAAATTTATAAAATAAAATTGAGATTTAAGATAAATAAAAATGATTGATTATGGTGATGTCACATAAGATCATAAATTAAAAAGATGACTTTCAAATGTATTTGTATTAATTATATATATATATATATATATTATAGATGAATATTGACTGAAATTTTAAATTAATAATAAAAATATTTTATCAAATTAATATATAAAAATAAATTTAATAATTTACTAAATTAAATGTTTAAATAAAAATCAAGTTATGTATTTAAAATTTAAATTATTAAAAATTTAATATTAAAAGTAAAATTTTTAATTAAAATATAATTATTATTTGATTAAATAATTAATTAGACAATTAAATTGTGATGTAGAATATATATTGTTAGTATTTATATAGTTTTAATAATTATTGTATTTTATATTAAATCAACGTGGAATATATATTTATAGTAAATATTATAATTAATAATCAGAAGATTTGAGATTTTAGATACATATATAGATGTGAGATAGAATTTTTTTAGTAAATTTTAATAAATATTAAGATTAATTAAAATTTTCTAAAGGAAAAAAACGATTTGATCTGAATAAAAAATAAACAAATGAATAGTAAATTAATTAGCTAGTCCATCAATCTTCATAATTAATTATATATTATCCAATTTTCAAGAGTAAATGATGATGATTGATGAATGTTATATATTTTCTTATCATAAATGAACAAAGCTTATTGTAGGAGCCTACTATCATATCTATATTATATATTATAATTAGCAAAATTATTGTTAATCTATATAATATACTATAAAGTATACATTCAACTAAATATATTGCAATTTTGATTGAATAATTAATTAAATATGACTATAATCATGACTAATTAATTCTAGTATAAGATATTAATTATACACTTACCTAAAACATTTTTTTTCAAATCATTGAATTATATATTACCGTATATAAAATATTAATATAAATATGAAAGAAGGCTTGTGGTGATGTCACGTAAGTCTTGAATTAAGGAGATAGTTTCAATATGTAATGTTTTAATATATTATATTGATTACCCCTCTTATTATTTTGTCTAATCATGCATGTATTTATATTTGTGTAAGTTTTAGTGTATCATTCTTGCAGTTGTGCACCGTGCAAGAAAGAGCCAAAGCAAGTACAGATCGCCAGAAATGATATAGGATTGTTACATCCTTTTCATTAGGGGTGCCTATACGAGTTGGGTCGGGTACCCTACCCGAAAATTTCGGGTACCCGATCCTGAAAACTCCCAAAATTGACAACCCGATCCCGATTCCAAAGTGTAACTCGGGTACCCTAAACTCGGGTCGGGTATTTCGGGTTTTAAATATGGGTACCCTAAATACCCAAAATTAAATACTGAATTGCAAATTAAAAATAAGAAATAGTAAAATCTTTTAGATTTGAAGTTAAATTCTGGAAGCACCATACAATGTTACCTCCTCCGTTCACCTCAACTACAATGGTGAGTAAAAAATAATTTGGTGATATTGAGAAACAGAAGAAGAATAAACAATGAAGAAGAAAAAATTAATCGACGAAGAAGAAGAAAGAAAGAATAAAGGGAGAAAGAGATACTAAGAAGAAGAAAGGGAGAAGAAGGAGATACAGTCACACAGAAGACTGAAGAGCGAGGATGTAGAAGAAAGAGGAGAGAGAGAAAGAAATGATGCGAAAAGAGAGAGAGGGAGAAATAGAAAGTAAAATGAAAATGTTGTAGAAAAGAGAGGAGAGGGGGAGGAAAACTAAAAATTTGGAGAATAGATGTCAAACGGAAAATTAACGTACAATTTACATTGGTATCTGATGTTTAAATTGTTATTCGGGTATTCGGGTATTACCCGATCGGGTTTCGGGTACCCGAATACCCGAAAATATCTATACTTTTTATCCGAAACCCGATCCGAACCCGATAAATTCGAGTATTCGGGTACCCGATTTAGCTCAGATATCGGGTAATTCGGGTAATACCCGATACCCATATAGACACCCCTACTTTTCATGATATATATAATCCATGTGCATATTTCTATGTCCAAACAAATAAGTGTGCTAGCTTAGTTATATTGACTATTGAAGTGGGGCTACTACATCTTTTCTCATATATGTAATTATTGTAATGTAAATTCATACTGCATCGCATGTCATACAAATACATATATTCTTTATTTAATTACTTTTGCTCTCGATCGATTCATTTAATTATAGAAATTAAAGGTTCTAATTTCTTTTATACTAATGCTAGCTACTTATGAATTAGAATTAATATATATTTGTTGGTCCTGTAACAAGTATACTGAGTGTATGAGGGGAATACATCAGTTAAAAAAAATTTAGATTAAAACAAGTTCAGTGATAACTCAAATCTGAAGAGAGGACATTTCAATAGAGTATTTGACTTTAGATAGCAATCCTTCAGTCTACATTTAATGAACTAATATCTTAAGTGTATGTGCGGAAGTGGTGGTTTAAATGCTTACTCGTTGGTCAGAAATCTTAATGTTATTGTTTCAGTTTCCACTTAGTCAATATTCAGTTTATGCAATATCTGGTTAGAGAATAAATATTGAATGAAAATAGCAAAGACACAGAGATTGGTTTGCGTGGTTCGGAGATAAAAACTCCTAAGTTCACGTGTCTCGATGTGAGTCAAGGGTTTCCAAATAATTGGAGATATGTCTTACAGTGATCAGCCTTTGAAGGTTAGATGACCAATAATTCTGATCACTTCCAGCTAGAGACTAAGTCTATGCTAGAGCTATTTCTTCGGTTACAAAATGGAATCCCTAAGAACACACTATTGAGTAGACTGTGAGTGCAAGAGTGTTCTAAGAAAGCTTGAGAGCGATAGAGTGATTGTGAGTTTGATAGCTTGGTAATTGGTATTTGAAGCGTTTGAAGCATCGGCGTATTTATAGAGCTCTCTCAAAAATATATCCGTTGTGAGAGAAGGCTTCATTTGAATTTTTCCCGTTGGAGTCACCGTTCTTTTTGCCATTTTTAGTGTCTGCAAAAAAGATTTGTTTCACCTACTGAGATCTTTTCCAGAAGTGGTAAAGCCTATAGTGTGGCAGGTAACTCAGTGGCTTGGCAAAACTTCAGTTAATACCTTCAGTACTAGACTTCAGTGGACGAGCTTTCTTTGCTTCAACTAACTTCAACTTCAAAACTTCATGTCATATCTTCAATGGCATGGACCTTCAGTTTTGGCATATAGGCTGAGTTCAAAAGTACTTCAGTGGTTTGTCTTGATCTTCAGTCTTGAGTCCTTCAGATTATACCTGTAAACTAAAGTCCTTAACAAGTGAGTTCTAAAACAACACTAGAAACAAGATTTCAATTTTAAACTTAATACATCTTTTAGAAGAGGTTTTAAAATCTAAATCAAAACCATTTAAAATATTTCCTAACATATTTGCTTTTAAACTGATATCTAAAATTCTAAATTAATGTTACACACGTAAAAATCACTATGAATTTAAGATATTTTTTCATGTATAATTAATTAAATATAATATCTGAAACATGGCAATTACTACGTTGATACCACATTATTTTACTAAATGGGTAATTTTTCTTAAAATAGGTAATTTAGATTAATAAGATATTACCTTATATTATTTACATAATATGGTCTCCGTTCCACTAAACCTTTATGAATATGATACATCGAAAGAGGGAAATGATATAAATATATATTCGCCTCTAGATATAGTCTTAATTATATTGTATATTCACAAGAATACAAGATCTTATAGCGTATGCATGGAATTTTATAAATGATGAATTTTGGTATATTTCTCCCTTCTCTTGACATATATATATATATATATATATATATATATATATATATTATCACAGCTCATGGTGGGATTAATACGTCTGTAAAAATAAATAATATTTTTTTTTATAAAAAACTATTAATTCTCAATTTTTTATTAAAATTTATTAAATATGATACTCGCTTCCAGTTGGTTTTGTGCTGACTCGCTTTTATTCAAGTAAGGCCATGTTTGGTAGTCATGATAGGATATAACATGATAAAATTAAATTTATATGGGTGTATCAAGATTATTTTAATCTCACCACCTCCTTAAGATTAAAATGTAAGGTAAATTAGTGATTTTGACACAGGCTCAATGTTTAATACCGGGCCGACGTGTTTATAATATTTGCTACCAAACACATGATTTAATAAGATAATTTAATCTTATCCTGTCATATCTTATCTACCAAACATGGCCTAAGTGTATTATATAATACATATTACATTAAAGTGAGTCTTATGCTTATGGAGGTATTTTGGGTTGATTGTTGGTTGTTAGGGGAAGATGTGCAAGATTCTGTAGAAATGTAGAAGGTTGAAGGTAGGATGAAGTAGGAGATAAGGTTCCTAAAAAGTAAGAACTACCCTCCAAGTTCAAGTGCTTCTCTCTCGAGTCGACTATATAATAATTATCCACTAATTAATTCAACCAACGACTACCATAATATATATACATATATAGGTTGGTTATCTAGATTCTCCTCACCTATAAATAAATAAATAAATAAATATGATTAAGATATCGTTAAAGAGGTCACGGATCTGAGATAAATATCCTGAAGATTTACGACTGCATGCTTACGTGTGTTACAAATAGGAATCAATTGTTTGGAATTGGAATTCAGATTGCTAAAATGAAAAGGAAAAAGAATTAGATAACTGAAAATTTAATAAAAAAAATAAATAGATCTGGTAAATAAGGATCGATTGAAATAAAAATTTAAGGAGCTAAAGAATATATTAAATCAGAAACCAAAACAAGATAGTATAAGAAGTTCAAGATGGATCTTGCCCACTCCATGTTTGACAATAAAATTTTAATTCATTTCTTATTTTATTTTAATTTTATATATTTTAATTTAATTATATATGTAATATTAGGGTTCATCCCACTCCAAATATAACATATAAGTATTTTTAATATTTACTGACACTTTTAATTGATTTTTAAGATTCATAAATTTAAAATCAAGATACATAATTTTTAAAAAAATTATTTTTTAATTTTTTTAAATAATTATTAATTATGACATTATAATACAATTTTTTATTTTGAAAAAATATTAAACTAAAATGATAAATTTGATTATGGAACATAAAAGATGAACATTGGATCTCATCCGATTTTGCCTTTGATTATATAATAGACATGCATTATGCATGAGGCAAGTCTTTCAAATTGAATTTGAGATTTAGAAACAAGGAATGAAAATTTTGACTAGACTAGTCCAAGACTCCAAGTACCTATTCCACAAGAATTGAATTGCCAGTTCTTATGCAGCTACCTTTCATTATTACAATCTATATTAAGAAAATATGCATTAAGTATCACAAGGCATAAAAATTGAATTCAAGATATTTAGAAATAAAGCAATATAAATTTATGATTTAGAAAATAAGGAATGAAACTCTTGACTAGTCCGAGTACCTACCTAGAACTCAATTTGCCAGAGTACTGCTGCATCTACCTTCATGATTACATGATATAAAAAGAAAATATATATTCAAACTAGTTTTTATTTTTTATAAATATGCACACAAAAACGTTTATTTCCATGTATAGAGAAACAATGGACTATTACACCAACTATATTTTATTCCTAGCATCAACTTTCATGTGATTAGTATTGTAAAAAAAGGTTCTTCATTTGTACAACCACAAGCAAACTTCATAATCATGACCACATTCTCTTCCAAGATGTAATCAAAATTATGTTAAGAAATCATGCAAAATTGGTGATCCTTGGAAACCATAATTGATGCTAATTTTCTTTTAACACAACACATTGCCTCTTTCTTCTGAATTTCAAGACTCATAACCATCTAACCTCATTTGTATAAAAGTATATTAATGATTCATACTGAAATTACAAAAATCCACATATGCATCAAATTATGTATATTTAATGGGAGAATACATAATTTCAGTGCAACCAACTGAAGTTGCTAGAATCCAATTACGAGCCGAAGGCAAAAAGGGACGGCCAGTCATTAAAGCGCCAGAGCTTAAAAGTTGATTACCATAAGCATAAAAGCCTCAACAAACTCTGCCAGTGAAAAAGGTTAAGTATATTGATAGAAATCATGTGACCTCCGCTTAGTTGACTCTCTCTCATGAAAGCCCATATAAAATACTACTAGTCAGGTTTCTCACAACCATTCCAACTACCTGAGGTGTGAAAAAGTGCTATCTTTTACTGTTGGGGTTTCTTGGTTGTTATCATTGACTTCCACTTGAACAGTTTCTTGAATATTGGTGTCTGTGTGCGTGAGCGGTTTCAACTTTCATGCCACAATGTCTTCAAGCGTTTCTAGATTCATCAAGTGTGTGACTGTGGGTGATGGGGCTGTGGGCAAGACTTGTATGCTTATTTGCTACACCAGTAACAAATTCCCCACTGTCAGTACTCTCTTCTTCTCTCTATCTCTTGGAATTGTTGGGAAATAATAATTTTCTTGCTGGAAAGATTTGTTTTTGTTGAGATAAACCTTGTGTTCGACACAGATTTGGGAGATTTGGTGGAATTTCATGTTTCCTTAGAGTCGTAGTGTTTGTGGGACTTGTAGGAATTTTGCAGCTTTTTATGTTTCCGTTATCTGTTTTTTATGCAAAGACAAAAAAGGGCATCTTGCTTTCATCTACTTCAAGGTTTTATGCTCTTAAGTATCTTTCTTGAAATTTATGATCTGGGTTTGTAGCATTCCTCCTGACGATTACTTTTTCAGCAATCTTAGTTCTCTAATTTAGTATTTAATTATCTGAAATCTTGGGAAATTCTTCTAATTATTCACTTGTTTTTATCTATTTGTTGGGAAATTAGGACTATATACCAACAGTGTTTGATAATTTCAGTGCAAATGTGGTAGTTGAAGGAACTACTGTCAACTTAGGCCTTTGGGATACAGCAGGTAATTCATGTTGGCTGTTGAAATTAGTTGAGCTTTTCATTCAATGTGGCTTCAAATCCATGATATATGTCCAGGAAAAGAAATACCATTTCTTGAAGTTGAGAAAATAAGCATTTTTATGGTGTCTGAATCTTGTTGTTAGGCCAAGAAGACTACAATAGATTAAGGCCTTTGAGCTACAGAGGAGGAGATGTGTTTGTCTTAGCGTTTTCATTAGTCAGCCGCGCGAGCTACGAGAACATATTTAAAAAGGTGAAGATCATTATAATGCAGTGAGATGTGTATTAGTTGTTTCATCTTTATTTTGTTCTTGAGTGATCCTATCTTCAATTAGTATTTAACTTTGCAATTCTTTGGCAGTGGATCCCTGAACTTAACCATTTTGCTCCTGGTGTTCCAATTGTCCTAGTTGGAACCAAACTAGGTATGTTGTTTATTTATTTACCCATTGAGATTTGTTGAATATGTTCTTGTGGGTGTTTCTTGATTTATGACGGATGATTCATGATAATGCTCTGTTACCACATTATTGAGTAATGTAATTAATTTCATTAGACATGAATGGTGGAATTTGCATTTTCTATAAACCATGATCAGAAATAGTAAACTGCTCCCTGTTCATTATTATAACTTACACGTGGATTGTAGGCCTAATTTATGATTCCTGCTTGCTACTAAACAGCATGCGTGGAAAATAACTTTTACTTCTTGCTAATATTGAATACATCCACACATTTTAACTAGTATATGGTATATGCACATACAGTTACTGGGAAATGTTGCTCGAGTCAATAATCCATCGGTTACAGATCATGTATACAAAAGTTGGTTGTCCTAATAAGTGATCTTGCTCTCACTATCCAATATGTTTCCAACTATGATACTCTTGACGTGCTAACTCTATCTCTACGTCGTGTGAATGTGGACATGGGTTTAGGGTGCAGGTTGAGGGGAGTAGAATCCTTACTAGTTTTGCCAAGAAAAACTTATTAATTTGAAAAGAAAGATCATTTATACATGGGCCTTATCATTCTCTTGCCTGTTATTATCATTAGGATGCTTCAAATTTCTTCTACTTTTAGATGCTATATGTTGAATGAAAGGAGCATCTTTGTACTTGAAAACAGATCTTCGTGAGGATAAACATTACTTGGCTGACCATCCTGGATTGATCCCTGTTACCACTGCACAGGTATGCGTTTCTCATCTTTGACTAATTCCTGCTATGGTTTATTCACATTTTGACATGATGGTGGCTTATCCATGATTAGGGGGAGGAGCTCCGCAAGCAAATCGGCGCTGCCTACTATATTGAGTGCAGCTCAAAAACTCAACAGGTGGACACTGAATTCATATTATTATGTGATAAGCAGTTATCTTGTTGAGTTCCATTTATGCGGATTCCTTCACAATCTCACCATTCCTAGAGTATCTCATAATAAAGGAACTATGTACCAGAAAATGTATATTCTAAATCAAACTTGATTTATCCAAGAAAATCAAATCTTTCATTATCATTAGTTTCCTTAGACTGATATTGGGCTGACTAAATTTTGATAAGAAAAACAGATTCACTTGGAATTCTCATATGACATTCGTCGTATTAGTACAATATCAACATGTTTATGAACTTATGATTGTCTTCATCCTAAGATCAAAACTTAAAAGAGATGGAGAGAGGGTCACCTTCTCAAAGATCAGCTATTCTTAAATTCTCACTAATTGGAAACGAAGTAGCGTCTTGTTAGTAATTATATGGGTTTCCTTCATACAAATTTACATGGTTATTCCAACTTTCACCCTCAAATAGTAACCTCTGCTTTTGTTGAAATTTGCAGAACGTAAAAGCAGTTTTCGATGCTGCTATCAGAGTAGTCATCAAGCCACCACAAAAGCAGAAGGAGAAGAAAAAACCACGGAATGGATGTTTTGTGTAAGTACTTGCACAATTCTATTCTAATGCAATCATGTTGGTGGCTTATATCTTCCATTCTTTGACATTGAATTCCAATTCACTTGCCTAATCTCAATGATTATTTAATGCTAATACAAAAACTGAATGACATTTTCCACATTAGTCAAATTGAATGAATAGCTAAAAGTTTTCTGTACCTGTAGATGCCGCTCACAAACACACACACTAGATGGCCTTCTGTTGGAAACATAGTTTAGTTCTTCCCTCAAACTTGTCAGCTACTATTTTGAATATCAGTTTTTAGGTATACCGTATATGTGCTATTGTAAGAATTTAAGCTCAGTAAGCTGGAATTAAATTTTCAATTGTGCTTTCATGTTGTTCTATAAAGAACTAGTATCCGTTTGTCCTCTTTCCCTTCGGTTTGTAGTACGGTTTTTGACCCGGAACTGCATCGTTTTTGTCTATATATTTCACTAACATTACGCCTCCGGTTTTGCAGGAATATCTTCTGTGGAAGAACAGTCTACCAGGAGTGAAACACGCGGACTCAAAAGGTTCGGTTCCATTTGGGTGCACACGCTAACGAGGCAAAAACTGTTTATAGTATTAGTGCGGTAGATTAGTCTCTCCAGTCAATTGTTTTCTCTGCAACTGAATCATCTGGGCAGAACTGAATCCGAGGCACTAATGTTTTCTTTTTCTGTGAGTGTTCTGTTAAAGTCTAGTAGTTACTTGCTACTAAACTGATTCTGGGTACAGATATATAGTATTACACAAAAGTGGTAAAAGTTTTAGGTGGTCAGGTTAATTCTAGTAGTTGATTTGAAAAGGATTTTCCTCTTAAAAAAGCATCTTATTTGAAAAACCAACAAAAGCCGAACTTGATCAAAAATCAAAGCAATTTGAAAAATCACTTATGGCCCCAGGCAACTGGAAAGTCTGGATCCCTAACATTAGTACTTCATGCCTGTGGTCAAGAGAAGACAATTTATATTCCCAGATGAAGTATCCCAATATCTAAGATTTGAAAAACTGCTCAGGCTGCAGTAGTCAAATCAATTTGAAAGCATGATGAAGGCGTTGCTATTATACCCGGAAAAGGGTGTATTAATTAAACATATATATACAAACATTCATATCATACAAAATTTAAGAGTCATCTTAAATTAAATAAGAGTCGCTAGGAGTTCCCCTTTTTTGACAGATGCTCAAATCCTTACCTGATGATCGTAGAATACCCCCTTTCGCTTTCAACGAATGAATCAATTTAGATGATCGACACTCGAAAAGCCTCAGAACTCGTAGTTCCATGGCTTAGTCCCTGAAGGAAGTCAAAAATCTCAAAACAAAAGACAAAAACCGAGCAGTTTCCCTTTACTTTCGCAAGATACTGATGGATCATGAAAAGATAGTTGTCTCATCAATAGATAGAAATAGGGTTCCAAACCTTATTCTTGATAGATTCCTTCTACTAATGCAGAGTAGGGCAAAAAAGTTACAACATGCAAATAAATATAAAATCATGCTTATTTCGCGCGTTGAGAACCCTTGTAATGCTCCCAATTGAAGAGGAGACTATATCATATCAGAGTCAAGGTTCCGTGCAGGAACACCATTGAGCTAGATCCCTCGCCTTCGGCTTCCCCACTCTAAGCTTTCTTTTGAAGAGGAAAGTTCACTTATCCGAAGGAGAAGCCAGAAACAAGACATGCCCCCCCCGGTGCACTAAGAGCGGTAATACCCGACCCGCTGCTTTATTCCCCAAAAGTACTTGTTCTTCTTGGTGATCCGTCGTAAAGTCATGCCAACGGAAGTTTTTGAGTAGTGATCCACTATTCTACTCTCAGCCAAAGGTGGACTTCCTTCTTTCGAAAGGAATCTCTAAACCGAAACAATACAAACATTCATATCATACAAAATTTAAGTTAGCTTCTCCTGTACATCAGCTATTATTCTGGACTATGAAAACTTACAACCTTATAGCAACTGGTATTAATATTCTATATGGTTAGATTCTACTGCCACGATGACGGCCTGTGCCTGAAGGTTTGATCCCAGCTTCCTTCAAGCTCCTTCCTCTTCAGAGCTTGCGAGCTGGCATTAGAATGTTGAATACATGATAGAGGCAATATTTCACCCGACTTTACTTTCTGTGGTACCCAGACCCATTCTATCACACTTTCTGTTGCTCTCCAGCCCACCATTATTGCTGACCATATAGGGCCTCTGAAATTGGGATGCAAAAGACCCAATGGGACCCAAATATTGTGAATTTACTGGAGGTGCAAACACGAGAAGAGGGAGCTGTAAATGATGTTGCTGCTACTGAAAATGGGGTCAAAGGGAGAAGATAAGAAGTTCCAAAAGGGAAGACCGGGAATTGGAAAGGACTTGTCCCAAAGGGTACTGTAGGCAAAGATGACAACACTGATCCACGTAACATTTCAGGACTAGATGGGTTGATACCTGCAGAGCCATGGTCGTAAAGGAACTGATTTATCGAGATCTTATTCTACTTCGTAAGCATGGTCGTAAGGGAAAGATAGAACCTGGGGCTGGGGGTATTCATCGTCTGTTGAGAAACCTAAGAGTTTTCGATGTGATTGTAAAGGGCAAGTACGAGCTAGTAAGAAAGTTGAGGATGCAGTCAAAATTGTGCTGATTCTCCAAGCCCCAACTATATAAGAGGCTGAGGAGCTAGTAAGTTCGACCTTTTCACTTGTTGTAATGTAATGCAGTGATAAATATGGTAGTTATCAGACTTATAATATGATATGGTAACTTGTTAACGTAATCCAATTTTTTTAGAAATGAGAAACGTCACTATCTTCATATACATACAGATGCTCAAGTTGAAGGATTCAAGTCTATGCAAATAATTAAGATATGGTTGAGGCTGTGAAAGCAAATCATCAAAATTAAGTGAATCTAATCTCTAAGTCGCATAATCAACATAAACTACACCCAATTTCTTAATTGTTTGGGACCCAATTTCAAAATTGGCACCTCATACTCTTATATTTCAGTCTTAGTGTCACATCAAAACAATCCATAATGAAGAGAAAGTGCTTACTTGCACTCATTTAAAGGATCTAGGAAATAATCAAGGATGGAAGCTAGAATTCTGATTAAAACCAAATACAAACTCTGAAGTTATAAGGCATTGATCATCCTCTTCATCTCAGAAGACCTCCTAGGATCTGGCTCGTCAATAGCTCTCTCAGTTAGGACATGTTTTATTCGGCACATTGATTTACGTACCTATTCAACCAGAAGCAGGATCAAGTACAAGAAAGATAATTACGAATAGCACAAAAATTTAGAGGGATAATCTGCCTGGTACACCAATTGCATGGAATGAAATGCGATCTAATATAGCACCAAAGGTAGACAGAAGATCATATATTTCTGATGCTTCATAACCCATATAATTAAGATGCCAGGGAGGAGGAAATTCCAATATAATAAGGCTATGTTTGGTATCCATGACACGATACTCATCTCAAGATAATTATTCTATAATTGTGATAATAATTGTGATAATTATAGAACAATTATCTTGAGATGAGTATCGTGTTATGGATACCAAACATAGCCTAAAGATGCTTTATATGCCTATTTGCTATTGCAACTGAACGGAATATTTTGCCACAAAAATTAAGAATCGGGACATATATGCTATTTTACGTTGTTGAAATACTGATGAAGAGAAAGGTAAAAATATGCAGCCATTCACAAGTAATAGCACATCTAAGAGGTTAGTTGCTATTCTCTCTATAGATGAAGAATCCAAAGTTCAAAGTTCTTGAATTCATGCCATGGAACCTAGAACTTGCATCGGAATAGTTGGGGCACGGCTAGAACATAAGAGAAAAGCCATGCTAAGGAGAGATGATTATATATTACTCCCTCTGTCCCGCTAAATATGGTCATGTTTCCTTATTGGGCCGTCTCACTAAAAGTGGTCACTTTCCCAAAAAGGAAACAATTTTACCTTTAATATACATCACTGATCACTCCTACTTTTTTAAAACACAACACTTTACTTTCTTAAATTATGTGCCAAACCCCTTGTGGCCGCATTTAGCCGGACGGAGGGAGTAATAACAAATTTGACCCTAAACCGAGGATTGTGGTGATAAGTGTTAGTAAAAAGCTGGGTCATGTATTATCTAAGCAATGAGAAGTTGATGCCAGTATGCATTTAATGAAACATGTCTTGATCTCTGGTCATGGATGGTGGAGTTTACTAAGGTGATTAATAAGTTAGCTAATTACCATGTTTATTTTAGTATTTTCTAAAATGATTAATCTAAGTTGGTATTCATGTTCCTTAGGTTTGTCAGCAGCAGCTGTCATTACATCAATTCTTGTAAGGTGATGTCTATCGACTATCACGCACGCCTCATCAGTTTATATTAATTTTGAAAATTCTCATCATACCAAGCAATAATTCTCAGGTGAAAGATTGAAGCTTCTACAAAACCTTACCGGAAATCATATCATCATAGCATAGCTTAGAGGGACAAGATGCAACTTCTAAAATGACAAAAATTATGCATGAATTACAATAAATTCCAAAACATTCAAAATTTGATTTCATCATTGCAGTTGGTGGAAAACCGTGGTGGGTTATATGGATTCAGAAACACCAATATAGTATATAAAGTTAACAGTGAACTAAAAGCAGACCTTTGCAATACGCTCAGGGTTGGGAAACTTCAAGTTCTTGGAATGCAGCATCTGTCGCTGAGACATTAACATATTCTTTTCCTTCAGAAGAACATACCAGAGCTTGTTAAGGTCATCCCACGACTTGAGACGCAGTTCAGAAGCCTTCCAACCCCGGCCTGGATAAAAGAGTAAAGGCAACTCATTTATGAACACATCTATTTGTTCAAAGAATTAACACAGGTTTTCCAAATAAACAAGCAGTAATCTTCTAAAGAAATCTACTGCACAAACATACAAAGTATTAGATCAAAAACATTATTCACTTTGAGCTAAGCTATCGAAGCTAACAAAAATTTTGAGAGGTACATATGGTGTACAATACAAACCTTCTAGTGATAACTTCAAACACCAATATAAAAGACATTTGAAGGAACCGATATGGCAACTCTCTTATATATTATTCATGGGAATGAAGGTTGGACCATTTTTTGTCATAAGCAAGCTATTGTCGACAACATGGACCAAAATCCTAAAAATGGCTAAAAGGTTCAAAAGATGCCTTCAACTCATCATGCTAACCGAGCAGCTTAGCAAAACCATCACAATGTCATTTAACAACTCCAACACAGAACAACTGCAGCGCAGTTAAAGGAAAACAAAATAAAGAACCAGTGCAGGTATACAAAAAGAAAAGGATATTATGTTGTACCATAGACAACAGGCTTGTCATCATCTGGCTTTCTATCGGCCTCGAAGAATTCCTCCAGCGGGTTGCGCGCAGCTGTAGAATAAGCAGCAGCAGCAACCGAACCCTCAGATTTGGCCGCAGCACCAAAGAGTGCCCTCCCAAATAACCTCGTCAAGAACATTGGTATTGCACAAATCAAATAGCACTTTCTGCAGGCAAGGCCGGCAATTCAGGAGGTCGCCTCAGACCTTAACGAAAATTGAGGGCCCAAATATGTTTCCTGATTCTCAATTTATATTAATAAATAAGTATATTATTTTTTACCTATCTCGTTTGGGCGGTGAAGGAGTGTAGGGAGCACGGGGAGGTGGTGAAGGCGACGAACAATGGCGGATGAGATAGAGAGCACGGGGACGCCGTCGGAGGAGAAAAACAAAAACAGAAAGAAGTGATGAGTAGGGAAAGGGAAGGGGCCGCGTCTTATTAAATTTTGTCGATCTATCATTATTTCTTCATTTTTATTTGATTTTTTATATTATTGTACTACAATTTTTTTTTTAAATATATATATATAATATTATTAATTTTAGAAATAGTAAATATGAAAAGAATTTTTTTTATAAAAAGTAAAACAAAAATTAGTGTATACATGAAATGATATTGTATAGAAAGTATAAAAATTGATGACAATCATGATTAAGTAACTATACATAATATAAATAAGTTTGCAACAAGTATAAAAAATACATTTTTTTTAAAATTTTATATAACCTAAAAATATACAATACATATTAAAATTTAAATATGTGATAATATTATCTCAGGTCTCAAATAATGTTAATCCATCTGTTTGTTTTTTTTTTTTTTTTTTTTTTGCAAGAAACAAGAAAAAAATAATTAAAACCTAAAACCATGAAAACTGCAAATCTGGGATGACATTGAATAAAGAAGCTGCAAAATTATTGGAACAAATTCACGAAATTGGAAATGAAAAGGTTGCACTGAGAATATAGTAATACAAATGCGAAAGTTTATATGCTTATCCTAAATCAAAATGATCCAGATATATGGTATCGAGAATGATGAGGGGAAAGTATCAAGCCTAAAACCCTCAATTCGGTAGTCATTTAAGTTTCTTCAATATAAAATTTACATGGTTTCACAAATACTGAGTAACTGAGTTATAGAAGGCATACCCCAAAAGTAGGCTCCTAAGTGGGTGGATTATATACGTATTGGATCCACAACCGATCAAAACTCGTTCATTTCAAAGTTATGGTTTCGATTTCAGTTCCGGTTCTAAAACCGTACAAATCCGTTTATGGTCGGTCCAAATCCGACCTGATCCGTAAGGTACGGTTTCGGTTCTAATCCAGCCCGCACAATTTTTTTTTCCAATTTATTTTTATTTTTATTTTCAATTCTTTTTTATCTTAAAAAAAATGATATTTTATAATATCTCGTGTTACATCCTTGATCGTAGACGAATACTCTATAAGTCCTAATTCAATAATAGATGTACTCAAACAATAAACATATATAAGTTGTAAAATAATTATGATATTTAAGTGACTTTTTAATAATAGTTAAATAAAATAAGAGTGAAGTTTTAGTATTAAATATTTTATATTTAATTAATTTATTTGAAATCCGGATTCGTTTTAACGAATCAATGACTAGAATATTTATATAAATAAAACTTAGCAAGACTCATGGAAGACCCATACCCAAAAATACCTTTGGATATTCTCCTGGAACGTAAACCATTTATATTTTAGTTAACAGTCCGGATCCGAGTTCGGTTCCGATATTCAACGGTTCGATTTCGGTTCTAGAATCGTAACTAATTTAACGATTTCGGTCCGTGTTTTATCCACCCGTTGACAAGTCTAGTCAAAAAGCACGGAAATGAGTTTAGCGCATCGACGATAGAGACTACTGTATTCTGTATACGAGGAAAGAGTTGTTTGGTACTGTGTTTTTATGGTCTTTTAGATGGTTTACAAACGTATTTTGACTTCAATTACATAAAAATTGCATATCTTATTACTTCAATTAAAAGATAAAAAAGCAACCATGTACTTATTTTTAAAAATTGTGTTAAAGATTATTAATTTTATTTTTCAAGATCTTATTACTGATAAAAAAAATCGAGATGGTATCATCTAAAATTAATACAATACCAACAAGTGGACTCACTCACTGTTTTGCTAAATAATTGTAAGGACTAGAATAATTTTCATATTGACCTTGTAATGTTTCTTTTCCCAACCTAACAGATTAATTTATAAAATTATTTTTCCTTTAAAAAATTTGTTAGGTAGAAGAGAGGCATGTTCGAATTTGTTAATTTCTGGTTCACGGTTCACAAATAACACATGAGATTGAAAAACAAAATTCCTTGACTACTTATTTCATTTTATTTTTATTACTAATGTAATACTCCCTCCGTCCCACCAGTAATGACCCATTTATATTATTTTAATACACCTATCTACTTTACAAATGGGTTATTACTGGTGGGACGGAGGGAGTATTACTTATTGAACCGGTTTTCAAGAAATGACACCATTTATTTTTGGTGGACTATGAGCTTAGGCCACTTTATTTTAGGTACGTATACAAATAAGTTGGGCCATTCTTATGGATCACTAGTTTAGGCCCAATAGTTTTTGTTCTGAGCATTTGTTTGTGATGTGCCATTATTTTGCTATAACTAAGTTCGCCTAAATCCCAAAATATAAATCTACGATTCCAAGGTCAATTGACTCATTTAATGTGGTTTGAAAATAGTCGTAGTCACTGGAGTTGAAAAATAAGACACAATAAGACAATGATAAAGACCCCAACTAATCATTGTATAAATAATACTGGAATTTGGAAATAAGGATAAGGCACAGTAATTAATACTTGCATCCTTTTGACATTATATGGATGAAAAGATTTGGAAGAAGTACATGTAGTTGAAGCATCTTGTAACATTATTTTCTATATAATAAATTATATGCTACTTCTAGCAAGCATGAGAACACTACTCAGCCATAAAAAAAAAGAATTAAAAAGCATAAAATTTTGCTATTTCGTATAATGAATCTTTTCCAAAAGGATAGAACAAAATGATCGATGTCCAAAGCATGTGACATCAGATAATGAGAAAAACCAACTACATGTGGGTGTTAGTTCTATATATTTATAAATAAGGAAATTAGATGCGTGTATAAGAGTGTATAGATCAATAACTTGTGATCATAAATAAAGAAAGAAAGAAAGAAAGGGAGCACCCAATATGTGAAGATATTCCTATAAAAAGTTTGGCAATTGGCATAGCATGAAAATAAAGGGTTGGGCAACTTGTTACTATTGAGGAGGATGGTCCCTTTTTTGTTTAAGAAATCCAAACAAATCCCCCATGCATGTTCTTCCTATTTCTCACTTTTTCTTTTATATCAATCACGCATTAATATACTTCTTTTAATTTTCTTAGTCCACCCC
Source organism: Leonotis leonurus (assembly GCA_026898415.1). NCBI lineage: Eukaryota > Viridiplantae > Streptophyta > Magnoliopsida > Lamiales > Lamiaceae > Leonotis > Leonotis leonurus. Next base: position 8,797,579 of record JAPKLX010000001.1, read on the forward strand.
AAATTCAATTAATTAAATTTGTAAATAAAATACTTAATCACTTACAAATCATGCATGTATGTGCATATAAATGTAACGGCTCAACAATATAATGTGTTACAACTAACTGAGCATTAAACATCTGGATAAGAATAAATGATGTTATGGTATAATACGTAAAAAAGAAAATGAAAAGTTCAAAAAGTATAGAGCTAAAAAGTGGTGCATTCAGCTGCAGGAGGGTAGTGGTGTCACTGTATCAAGTTTTCAAAAGAGCCATGTTACTATCTATATATCGAAAAGTTTTTCTCTATTTTGTTGGATTCTATTATAATTTTTTATGAGTATTTTAGATTCATTATTTACATATATGTATATCATATGTACAGAGAGAGAGAGGCGAGGAGGAGGAATTGATGGAGACAATCGTCGGTTAATAAATTTAATTTTCCCAATTAAATTTCGTCCTCTATGTGTTGACTTTTTATAAATTAACAATTAATTGCTCTATTTTTCCATTAGTTTGTTGACCTGTTTGTTTCAGTTTCGTTTGTTCCATTGCTATGCTGATTTCATGAAAGTTCTATTTGCATAATAATCATTTTAGTGAAAATATAATTTTGTATTTTCCTTCTTTCCCTTAACACTTTGTTTGAATTTAAGTGATAAGAATGAAAGTTTTGATATTCATAGTTAACAACTCTATTAATAATTAATAGAAGTATCACATGTTCTGTTGACATTGATTTTTGTTTTCTTCACATGTATTTTATCAGAACGATGATGAGGATGATCTTTAGGCACGATGATGTGGTTGTCCTTGTAAGATGTGGTTGAGTCCATGTCACGTAGAGGAGAAGTAGCCAAAAGAATTTTGAAGTGGTGCGCAATACACGGATTGTGTTGGCACAACAATTGTGTTGACACAACACGACACGCGGAGTTTGTTGAAATGTAAGTCGAGAACAATTGAGAAAAATAAGGAGATGAGCTGAGATAATAGATATGACAGATTTTCTGTTCCGAGAAATCCGCTGTCGTGGCAATTGTCGTGTCAACATGAACTGAGCAACAAGAAGTGCAAATAAGGAGTTTGTTTTTTCTGTTGAGAAATATCCGCTTTTTAGTCAACTAGATGTGACTGCATAAGCAGTGGAGTGAATCTAGAAAGCAGTTGAAAGAGAAGACCAAGTCAAACATGAAGGCCCTCAAATGTCGCAACAGCAATGATGGTCGCACTAACACCACTTCCCATGTATCAACCGAAAAGAGAAAAAGGACGAAAAACTGGTAGCTAGATTTAAGGAGAGACGTTGGAGACTTGGATGCTACTCCACTTCATAAATCAGTTGAGAAGTTTAAGGAACTGGAGTTTATAAATAAGAGAATTAACGCTACGCCATTTTAAGAGATGTTGGTCCCGAAACGAGTGAAACTGAGTGTATGGGGGGGGGGGGGAATACACCAGTCAGTTTTTAACAATTAAAACTTTTGTGCTCCTGAACTGAAGGGAGGTGCTTCAGTGTAGAGTTGTACTTTCAGTTAGGAATCCTTCAGTCTACACTTAGTGTTTGACTGATGGACTGATAACTTAAGTGTGCGGAATGTGGTGGCTTTAAATCTTACTCGTTTGTTTTCAGAAAACTTAATGTTATCTTTCTCTTTTCACTTAATCAATATTCAGTGGATGTAATATAATGAATAATCAATACTGAATTTAAATGAGACAGAGAGACAGAGGTTTGGTTTGCGTGGTTCGGAGATAAAAACTCCTACGTCCACGTGTTCTCGAAGTTAATCGAGGGTTTCCAAGTTAATGGATGAGTTCTTACAGTGATTTTACAGATGACTTAGGTAAGTCTAATCACTCTTCGGTTACAGGAATATATCGCTCTAGAACACTAGAATATAGAATCTGAAAGCTAGTTGTTCTTTACTGAAAGTTAGAGAGTAGAAAAGCGATAGAGAATTTTAGAAGTAGAGTAACCGGTATCTTGAAGTGTTTGAAGCAGCGGGGTATTTATAGTGTTCTCTCGAAGATATGACCGTTGAGAGAGAAGGCTTTAATTTGAATTCTTCCCGTTGGAGTAGCCTGTCCTTTTTGACTTTAGGGTCTGACACACTGATTGTGTTTCACCTACCAAGATCTTTGCTAAAAATAGAAAGCCTATGTAGTAGGCTGTCCTTCAGTGAGAATGTCAGGATCTTGACTTCGGTGTAAACTTGAACTTAATACTTCAGTGTCAGTGAGGCTTCAGGCTTTTAGCTTCAACTTCAATGCTTCAGTGGAGACTTCAGTGAGAGGTCCTTCAGTTCTGTCGAACATTGAATCTTCAGTGTAGGTCCCTTCAGTGTACCTGAAAGATAGAACTCTCTAACAAGTGAGTTCTTCAGAAAACACTAAGATTCAGTACTGGTCTTATAACATCTTTCAGGGGAGGTATTGGGATCTGAATCAAAACACATAAATATTTCCCAACAAGAGAGATTAACTATTTGTTTAGTCTTTTACTCTCTTTATTCTTTTGGATCTCATTTGTAGATTATACATTTGAGATTGTATTTTCGTAAAGTAGATTAAATAACTTAACCCACGCAAAAATATATACAGTGTCCTTTCTGTTTCTACAACACAAATAGTCTAGTAGAGTGATTATTTTGTTAAGTGAATAATCTGACTAGCTGCTGTCGAAGTTGTTGTTACAACATACACTCATACGGTTGAAACACACTTTCACATACCTTTATTTGATGGATGCTTAGTAGTTAATCAATGCAGAAAACCTTTATTTCATATGTCAAATATGGTGATACTTAATATTTATTTATTTTTTCTCACTATATTTTTCGTCCATATCCAAGAAGATAAAAAGAAAGATGTCGTCATAGTAGAGGTATCCATTGTTATTGAAATAGTAACAACATCGTTAGTTCATATTGAAATAGTAACAAAATCGTTAGTTCCCCATTATCATTAAGGGTGAGCATGGTTCGGTTCGTTAACCGAATCGAAGAAATAATAAAAATAGAATTAAAAAATGTAAAATAAAAACTGAATTGAAATAACATTGTACCAGAAAAAAAATCGAACCGAAAAATTCCGGTTCGGTTTCAGTAAAAAATCGAAACTGAAAATATTAATTAAATAATACTCCATCCGTCCCAACGAGTTTGTTACGTTTCCTTTTGGGCACAAGATTTAAGAAGAGTTTAAAAGTAATATAAGTGGTGATATAAATATATATTATTTAAACTTACGTGAGTAATAAAGTTGTTTTGAAAAGGAAATGTAACAAATTGGGTGGGACAACTATAAAAGGAAAACGTAACAAATTGGGTGGGACGGAGGGAGTATATGTAATAATTAATATTTAATATATATTTGTATATTTAATAATTAATGTTAAATAAATAATTATATAATAAGTAATATTAAATAAATAAGTATTATATACTAATATGTTTCAGTTCAGTTTTTGGTATTTCGGTTTTTTGATACGAAAACTAAAATCGAACTGAAAAACCAAAAATCCATATAAAAATCGAAACCGAACCGAATTTATCGGTTCGGTTTAAAAATTTTAACCAAATTTTGCACACCCCTAATTATCATAATAATTCATGGTTTGGAATCGAACCGTGTATGTATAATAAATGCGGTTACACGGTTCGATTCCAAACCATTAATCATTATGATTAATGATTCCCGAAACTATCAATTACAGTCTGATTTCAGACAGTTCCGATCATTTTGAACAACTCTAGAACATGGATTTAGTGCATTTTTTTTTTGTAAATAAGAATTTGTATATATGCAGATGAAACAATTTTATAAAGTTGCTTCCACATTATAGGAAACTCGAAAGAATTTGCCAGAAATCTTTATAATTCATTTATGTATGATATTGAATATGTAAATGAAAATTAGGTGTGGGATTCAAATCTATCATAGATTCATACAATTAATTAAATCCTCAGAACAAACTCAATATGATTTTTGTTTGTGAGCATAGCCGTGGATGTGGGTTCGTCCAAATTTTTAATTGTAGTAACTCCTTATAACCACTTCTTTTCTGCAGGTGATATCTACATTATTAATTTGTATTGTAGCTATATACAGTATATATGTCTCTCTGCTCCTGATTATTATCGTACATGTAGGTGATCGGTTTTCTTTTGATTCAATGTTTTGTTTTTGTATGTCATAGAATCGTGTTAAATGTTTTACGATTAAATTTTTATTTTAATTATTAATGTTTCATAATTAAATTTTAATTATTAATTTCAATTTTATATATTTTAGTTTAATTTTATACTTAATATTCGGCTTCATTTCAGGACATATACTATTTTTAAAAATTTAATGTCACTTTTAATTAATTTTTAGGGTTTATAAATTTAAATATATTGCATATATTCTAAAAAAATAATTTTTTCAAATAACTAATTATGGTTTATTAAATTATAATATTTTTATTGTTTAATTTAACTAATTTAATTAAAATAATATATTTAATTATATAATATGGATAGTAAGACACGAAAGTAAGACACTTAATCTCATACCGTCTAGACTCTGGAGTCATGGATCGGAGCAGCAGAATGAAGGTTTTGATCGTAAGTATATTTTTGGATGACCATATGTCAAGTATAACATTATTTATGTTAAGTTTGTTATTCACTACACTATTTATTCAGATATAGTAAAGTAGTATAAAATCATCAATTTAGCCTAAAATTGATAAGTTGGTCTAAAATTTTCAAACATAATATTATGGTTAAATATAAATTTAATTGACCGCATGGATGCCTGACCACAAACGTAAGAATAGTAAGTTATTTATCAAAAATAAATTATCACATTACTATCTAAATCTTTAAAATTTTACTTTTTATAATTTTTATGTATTATTATACTATGTGATCAGCATCCTAATTTGTAATTGAAAATTTGTTTAGCCCAACTGACCAAATTTATAACATTTTTAGCGGACATAAAGGAGTATAAGGTAACGTTTAATTTATTGATGTTGTAGTAGATAATATTTTAATAATTCACCTATATATATCTTTGGGATGATAAATTATCACCTAATCGCATGATTGGATTACGACCTGCTTATCCATTATGGGTTATTATTCAAATAAAAAATGTGACTAAATTGAAATTATTATATCAACCTTAGTTATTAATCAAACCAAATGTGCCTAAGTAAATACAGATATGAGATAACAAAATATAGACAAAGATGACATGCTCGCAAAACAAAGCAGACTTTCAAGAATAACTGTTCTGTAAAAGGAGAAAAAAGAAGTAATTGCACTTTTGAGATATAAATAAATAAAAGTGTGTTCTATTGTAAAATTAAATATGTAAAACAAAGAGCTAGCAATCTCCAACACATGATAAGAGATAAAAAGGGTGAAACAAGAGATTGAGATAAAAAGGAGAAAATCTAGGTGAGCCCCAATTCATCACCTTCAACATTAAGATTAAGGAGGTTTATAGCTTTCCATTTCCACAGTTCCACTGCCTTTATAATTTATAGTGGTGACAGACAGCTTTGATTTAACTATCACCACACAACACAATCTAATCAAATAAAGCAAAATATATATAGTCCACGTAATTTTCAAGTTGGCGTCATTGAAACATTATCCACTTTTTACAAAAGCCAATTGCCTAAAGTCCAATTATATATTCATATTGCATTTAGTAATAAGTGAATTTTGATTAAATAAAAGTGAGCTTAATATGTAAAAGAGTAAAAACTAAAAAGTCATGGGAAATGATTGTTTGTTTGAAAGGATTTGTTGCTATGCTCGATTCTCGGATCTAGTTGTAGCGATCATCTTATTACATGAAACCGATGTTTTGATTAGTTACTAACCAGACTTATGAAATCGATTCTGAGGTATAAAAGCAAAGGGAAAGCAATCGATCCTAAGATTCAAATTCTCACTAGCTAATCATTCAAACTCCATCTAGAAATCTAGAATCCTACTCGTTTATTATGCTACAATTATTGACGTGACCAAACTTTAGTTTATGACATTACACTTTCGAAATTGTTTAATACTGACATTAAGAGCTATGTCATTAAATTTATTACATTTATACATGTAACAAAATTAGTGATATTAAAACATGTATCTATATATCTTTCTTATATAGAAAATTGTAAATAATTTTCTTATACTTGAAAAATGTACTTAATTATGTAACTAACATTATTATATCTAAAATTGTCTATATATATATATATTAAATTAGATTACATTGAATTTACAAAGATCCACTGTATATTTTTATAATACATGGCGTGCCACTATATATTTTTGTTACATTTAAAATGTAGTAAATTTTGTGACACATGTTCATGTAACTAAATTTGTTACATTTAATTGTGTCGCACATTTTTTTTATGACACAATGTGTTTCAAATATATTTTTATAACATGCAAAAAATATAGTTATGATAATGTAATATACAATATAACTTAGAGATTATGAATATGTAATTGTGTTAATTGGTCTTGTGGTAAAAGACTTATCAGGCCATCAAAGGTTAGGTTTCTATTATTGAATAATTGTTTAATTTGTTACCTACATTTTTTACATATCCATAATATTAGTGACGCTTTCATATGTAATAAACATTATTTCACTTTAACATGTCACGAATTTAATTTGTAAAATACTTTTTTCTTTTTACTTATGCAAGACCACAGGTATCATCATCACAATAGTCTATTAGTGCTTTTTTTTTAAGCACAGGCATGAATCGAACTCTGGTCTTTGAACTTGGATAAATGAAATAAACCAATGCACCAACTTAGCTCATTGTATTTTATATAGTATTAAATAAATATATCATCACAGTGGTCTATTACAAAATATATATATATCAGTCTATTACAAAAAAATAATTTTACGCCATAAAGGAGAATCAAACTCTGGTCTGTGAGCTTAGATAAAGGAAGTAAACCAACTTAGCTCATTGTATTTTATGTAGTATTAAATAAATATAATACATCATTCTATCATATAATGCGAAAATATTGGAAAGCCCTGTATTCATCTCCAATTCTTTTAAGTTCAACAGCCCCATTCTTTCTCTCCCTCTCCATTATCGAATCTTCCCCGCAATTAACACATTTTATACTATCTTATTCTATATATATTTCCGTTTATATGATTAGAATAACTAATAACCCACACCGATAATTACACATGACATAGAACTCTTATTATTTTAAGTAAATGCTTCCAAACTTTTTGTTGTCAGTAAATGTTGCACAAATAAGGAAAATAAACTAAAAAATTGTCACATTAGAGGTGTTTGGAAAAAAATTGTAACCGGCAGTTTATGAATTGTAACCGTCCTTAATGGTTCAATTACGAACCGTAATTATATAGGGAAGGATTCGATTACAGTTCTAAAAGTTCGGAACTGTCAACCGTCGGTTGCTCAATATTTATTTTAATAATTTTTTTTCTGTCCCTAGTTCAATTTTATATTATACAATTGTTAATTATAACTCATAAAATTATATTTGAACTTATAAATTCATATAACTATATATTTTTCCGGAGGTTAGAACCTGTTGGAAAATGAAAACTCCATTGATAAAGCTATAGAAAGAGACACAAGAAGAGAAGATGGAGATACAATTAGAAAAAAATGAGATGCAAGAAATGAAGATATTATTGAAACTTGTATTTGAGAAGATGATTAATGCATACATCAATGGTGTGTATATATACACCTCATTAGCTAACTAGAATCTAGATAGTAAACAAACTGCCTTACAACAATGGAAAACAAAGTAACTATTATTAACAAAATAACTACTCTATTTAACAACCTAACTAATCCCCTAACTAATCTTTGGTTGAAGCTCAACTTCCTCTTCCTGCTTTTCCTTTTATTCACTCTTGCTTAGCTTGTAGTGTATTCGTAATAGGACCGAAACTATCAGTTCGAAATTAAAAGCTTCTTGGACGGTTTTGATTTCAAACTGTGAACTGTTATAACCACAATTCAATTAAGATTTCGAAATAATAGAACTGTGAACCAACAGTTCAATTACAATTCAAACAATTACCATAACCGTGAACAACTTTACGTCACATGCTGGTTAATTATTATCCAATAATTAATACATACACAAATCGTTCTCATATAGTAGTCTTTCTTTCCTACTCTTCCTTTTTCTGAACAGTACCATTTTCATTTTATTTCAAGGTGGGGGTCGATAGCGTGTCATATACCTGTCACACTTGTTTCACTGCTGAATTATTTTATTATAATTAATTTATAATCGTAAAAACTATTAGTATTATATTTTTTTAAAATATTATAATTATATTTAAACAAAGGTGAATTGATTTGTCAAATAAAATTTTGATATACGTAATATAAGGATAAGTTTTATTACTTATATATTTAAACTACATATTTAATCATTATATTTAATAAATTATAATTATATTTATCACATTAGACTGCAATTACACTAATATGATTACAAAATATATATAGTATATAAATTATAATTATATTTACACTCATATATATTATAAAAATCCATATTTTGAACGTGTTTTAATCTTTTGAAAGTAGTAAATTAATGATCTATTGGCTATTTCTCAAAACAAATAATATATATAGTATATATATTCTCTTTGTATTTTTTGCTTTTTCCATTTGAATTTTCAATGTTGAATGTAAACTGCCAAAATATATTAATTTCACATATGCAGTCAGTGGTAGAGGATTATAATGTTTAAGACCAGACATTTTGAATTCAAATTTTAAATAACACAAATCTAAAATTTAATATAATATTTAACAATTTAGAAAAAATAGATTCACACACTTTACTTTTTTTCGCCCTCTTTTTCAATGGGGTCCTACATTGATATTTTCAACATTAATTTAGTGTAAATAAATAAACATTCAATAAACTATAATTTTTTTATAATCTATCAAAATTTGTAAATATACAAACTTTCACATATTTATCTATTTATCATATATTTAGAAGTTATATAAAATGTAGGTAAAAATATCGTCATGACTAGTGGAAATCATATCATCTTTTGTCAAAATCAAAATTTCACCGATTATTAATTCTAAATAATTTACTCAAGTTGTGATATTTTTTTCATTAATTTGGAAATGATAAAGTACTGAATTTGACCGACTGTGATCAATAAAGTACATACTTTTCTGAAGAAAGACAGAGAAAAAAGAAATACTCGGACATGTTAAGTCGGTAGATATTTTCTGATAAAAGAGTATTTGTTGTTACGTCTAAAATAATAAAAATAAATAGTTATTTAAGTATATTTTATTTATGAAATATAAATATATGAGTTATTATAATTTTTATTATTTTCTATTAAATAAATATTATATTAATAAATACTAGTTGAAATTTAAGATTTGAAATTTTATTATAAAAAACATTATTTATCTACGTAATATTAGTAGCAAACATATTAATAATGTCTGCAGTATGCGAGTGATATTTCTATGAATAGTAGTCTCTGAATACACGATCTTGTTAACTATTTTGATATTGCAAATGACCTAATAATACAACCCATAATACATAAATTATCAATTAAATGCTTTTCTAAATATACAAACTAACTAACTTTTATTGTATTGCAAACAACTTAAAAAGACTGACTCATAATACACAAACTACCAATTTGTCGTAATTTTATAAATTGGATTAATTTAAGTCAAAATCAGCGTTTAAGCGAACCTTCACAGTTTTTGGTAAATACCTCGTTACATATTAGGTGCACGTAAGTTAATCTTTACTTGAATTAGGCTATGTATTTTATAACGATAAATTAGTAGTTTGTGTGATGTGAGTCATATTTTTTTTAGATAATGTGCTATATCATGAAAGTTGGTTAGTTCTGTGTATTTAAGAAGATTGATTAAGTTGTTTATTTAAAGACAAATATCTCTATTTTTATATACTAGTGGTAGTAAGAGACACACCGTTAAATTGTTGTCGACATTAAAAGTTGATGTAATTCTACTCTACGGGGTGGTTTGGTTTGATCTATAGGATTGATAGAATTATCACCTTTAAATCTCTATATTTTTATCTGATTATCAACCTCTTTATAAATTTATTCTATTTGTATGCCTCTTAATCACTCAAATGTTTGATTATATAATCAAGCTAAATTTAACTTGATTATATAATCAAACATTTGAGTGATTAAGAGATATAAAAAATGACTAAATTTATAAAGGAGGAAGAATTATGGATATAAAATGAGAGATTTAAATATGATAATCTTATATATCATATTAATCATATCACACAAACCAAACCAACTCGAGCAGATTATAACTTATGAGATATAATAGTTGTGATATTTATATTCCCGCTAAATGCAAAAAGATAAATCTTGGCAACAACGGTCCACGTATATGTTTTTAGCTGAAAAAAAAAAATAACACTTCTACGCACAAAGTCTCGACTATTTATTAGGACTAAATGTGTAAAATTCATTTTCGACATTGATGTATCAATGCCTAATGAATGCATTTAATTTATTTTCAAAATATAATAGTTTATTAATAGGATATTAATATCATTATGTCCAAGTGAATAGTGAATTCTCAAAATATGTAGGTATGTATGAAATTGATTTAATTTGGGTGCAAAAGTGCTTTTACATAATTCTACGTCCAAGCCTCTATCTCAATCACGATAATTTTAAAACATAAATTTATGATAGATAAAAATGTCATATTGTACACAAATTATATTCGTACAATAATTTTTTAATTTGATAAATATAATTATACTTTATTCAATACAATATTTTGTGTGAAATTTAAATATACAAAGAATATAACATATATATGTGTATAATATGTGTAATATACATCTAAAATATATATGTGTGATATAATATTATTGTGAGTTATAAATTTTCATTAAAAAGATAGGCATTGAAATTAAGAACATATATAGCCATTAAAATTAATAACATAGACATGCAATGCAAATCCATATATAGAGCATCCATTCGACCAAACTAATTAACTATATAGTTTGTTGGAATCATACGCATGAAAAATAAAATCAATTATGCTGAATAATAGTATTGCTTGCGCAGAGGGGCGAGGGATGTTGGTTTAATGGTCCAAACAGGACTTCTAGTATCGCACACAAGCGTATAATTTAATTTTATTATTTTATTTTGTAGAGAAAAAAAAATCATCTAGATAACCCCACGCCTCAAAGTCAAAGCACCATAATTGTTTATAGATTAATTATACATAAATTCATTGGCAAATCATATGAAAAGTGATGTATGCGTGAATAACACTGCTACCGGATTTTATAGTATGACTAATACTTCAATATGTAAATGATTAGGTGCGCTCAGGCTTAATTTTAATAATAATTTACTTTTTTCTTTCATGTCTTTCTCAATTACGATTCATTTTATACTTTGAAATATTTTATTATTAATAACATATTCTTTTATTGAGTAAAAATTATTAGTTTTTGTGTAATAAGTATTATTAAACATTATTTAACTAATAATTGCGTAAAAAGTAAATAAATTATTATCAAGAGATTATATATGTTGTCAGCAAAGATCAATAATTTCAAAAACCTGACAGTACCAAAATTGGTCTTCAAGAGTCAAGACTCGTATGAATACGTCTTCTTTGCTGACAACATATATAATCTCTCAATGGATTAATCTTTTTTAGGCCTTAATATACATATACATATATATATTACTTTGAAATCAATTATTTAGGGATTGGCATTCGAAAATTTTGAAATTGACATAGTTTGAGCTTGCTAGCTAGCATCTGGTGAACAAGTTGATACACAATTTAACTTAAAAATATAATCTAATTAATTATATAATGATAAAAAATCAAAAATTTATATTTTAAATAAAATTTCAAATTGAGAAAGCTCCTCTAGGCTTGATTAGAAAGTTATAATAAGGTCGTGAGCTTTGAAATATTGGATGAGCATAAAAATGTATATTCAATTCGGTTCAGTTACATATAAAATGAAGATATATTTAAGAAAATGTAAAATTGGATATTATAGGGATTAAAATGCTATTCAGAAATAGTTGAAGGGTGAAAGTGGAATGCAAGGGTAACGAAGTAAGAAAACAATTGAGAGAGAGAGAGAGAGTAGGTGTTGGTGTTGGAGATTGATTGGGATGAGCATGAAAAGGGCAATTCACCAACCACAATTAATTTTTACTCCAATCACACCAAATGCCCCCTACAAATACCAATTAATACCGAAATTACTTAAGTATTTGTTAGTGCCACATCACATGGCTTACACAAGAAACTAGAACTTTCAGAATATACACGCACAATTTTCACCGATTTCTGCTGTCACACTTTTATTAGTCATCTTATCACTTATCACTTGTCACTTGCTCAATCAATTTTATTAAGACTACAGCCTTTCCTAATAAAACAAATACAGAAGGAGCCGATTACTATCGCTCCATCCCTTCCGACTTAAATAATACATGCGCCGCTCCTAATATTACAAACTCCTTCGTTGTCGTAAAAAATCATACTCCCTTTCTCCTAAACACACGTATTTTAATATAATATCTTTACAAAAAATATAGTTAGTAAAATTTGAATCTCACTTGTTATAATTATTAATTGGGTGTGCATAGAAAAATGTAGTTAGTGAAATTTGAGTACCACATAATTTATAATTTTTAATTAAATTATGTTTATAGGATAATTACTATAAATGAAAAATTTTAATATTAAAAATTATTGGTGGACAGATCAAAAATGAAATATGTTAAAAATAGTGGTGGACGGAGGGAGTATTTTTTTTTACTATTTTATTAAAAATAATCATTTTTAAAAAAAATAAAAAAGGTTTTATAATTATATATTTTTAAAATACCACGCTTTATTTTCTATGTTATTGTGATAGCCTTTGGTGGAAGAGATGAAATAGTACCTTCCATGAGTCAATATTTTGTTAAAATTATTTGACATTGATTGTGTATAATTTACAGAACCAAAATATATGGAAAAAAAATCACCCCCTTAAGAAGGTCTTTTTAAATCAATTTGAACGGTTGATTTTTTTAGAATCTACTGTACAAATTAGTTATGCATTAAATTTATGCATATAATACATTAGTTAATAAATAAAAATACATTGTCATATTATGTAATAATGTATTACGTGTCATCAAAATAATACGTAACATGCATAAATTTTAATTATTACGTAAGATTTGGTTATGACGCGATCATATGCTTGTTGACTAAGTGTAATAAGATACATATTAAACAAGATTTCACATATATTATAATTAGTAAGTACTCCTATAAATATGACCAATATTATTTTTATCAACGCGATTCATTCCGTTTTCAATAAAACCCCCTTAAGTTTATTTCGTTTCATTTAGAACAATAACATACAAAACAACTTAAGTGTGCTTGCTCAATGTAGAGTGATCAATGAATGAAGACACAAATTTCAGTCTACCCTCTTGTAATTTTCAAATATTTATAGTTAGAAAAAAGAAAAAGAAGATAGTAGTTTCATGACAATATAACCATCTTCATATATTTAGAGATATTGAAAGTGAAGTATATTGTTATTAGTAAAGAATCAAGTTAATTATTTCCGAAAAATAAAAGGAAAAATGAATTTAAATTTAGGGATAATTGCATGTACATACAAAAACTCTATTCACGTTTTTTTGGTATTGCACTCGACCTATAAAATCTAACTCTTAATACATGAACTATCGATTTGTAGTAATTAAATACATCGGGTTCAATTGAGTCAAAATTAGAATGATTTGGGCTCGATTTGTCATGTCATCAGCTGACATGGACAACTTCTTTTATCTTTTTCTAAGCCTTCAAGATTACTAATGGTGAGCATCGGGCCGGATCCGAACCGACCCACTAGGATCGAAGATCCGAATTTTTTTAAAAGGTGGACCGACCCGGACCGACCCACTAGGTTAACCCTCTAGACCGCCCAAAACCCAAGCTCTGGATTTGGTCTGACCCGAAAAAATTAATTCGTATTTTTGTTTCATATTACATATATTTTAAACATATTTTAGTATTAAAATATTTCAATGCACAATAAAAATATAAATTAAAAATTAATTTATAACATAATAATTTATTAATTCAATCTGAAGTTTATAAATAAAAATAAGTGTAAAAATATTTTTTATATTTATAATTAAATATTTATATAAATTATTTAAAATATAATATATGTTTATTATTAAAAATAAAAATATAGATTTTTTATAAGTCGTGCATGATACCAGAAAATGTGAATAATTTTTGTAATTAGAGGCAATTATTCTTAAAAGAGAAAAAGTTGTCCATGTCAGTTGATGACATGGAAAATCGGGCCCAAAATAATTTTAATTTTGACTCAATTAAGTCGGGCGCGATGTATTTAATTACTATAAATCGATAGTTCGTGTATTAAGAATTAAATTTTATAGATTGTGTGCAATACTAAAAAACGTGAATGATTCTTGTATTTACGGATAATTATCCCCTAAAAAGTTTAATTTGAGTGACAATTGAGTAAATTAAATATAAGACTAAGATCCATTTTGTCAGGAAGACTACTTTAATTGATGATGTCATGAATAAATCTATGATTCATAATTCAATATCTGAGCTAGCTTCAACTTCACCAATATGTTTTAGGTATATTTTTGCACTTTGCACAATGCAATTAACTTGAGATATGGTGATAAAAGTAAATGTGTAAAGAAAGTAAAATAATATAACTCCAAAAAACAACATTAATTGTGAAATACGATCCTTATCAATCACAGAATATATATTTTGATTTATTCGAGGCATATGAAGATTTGGACACGTGAAATGTGAAAAGAAGAAGATAGATAACATAGTATAGTACGTAGGAAAGTAGGAAGAATTATAAGGGTGTTATGAGTTATCTCGTCCATATCTCTTATATTGGTTAATGTTAATTAGTAGAATAAAAACAAGGCCTGTCTGAAAACGTCATAAGCTATAATGACAACAACAAATGACATGCATGCATGTTGATGTTGTTGTCCAACTTGGAGATTCATCCCTATATAACATATTTTTGAAAGGAGAAATAGGCTAAACTAGCCACTTTAATATTCAAAACACAAAATAACCATACAAATAAAAATAATAAAATAGTAACCACTCTATATTTATTTTTCCTTTATTGCCCTTTCATTAATTAAATTAACATACTTATTCATTATATATATTTTGAAGAATAACTGCTCATAATCCAATAACTAACTTGATTTGGTTCGTATTGTAAAATAAATTATTATTATAGATTCATGCCTAGGGTTCATATGGTAGGGTATAGTATTTAATTATAAACCAAATTTTATTTTTAAATTTTGTAGTAATTTGAAGGAATTAATTAGATGGAGGGTATTATAGATTTATGGTTTTTTATACGTGTGGCTATTATTTGGGTTTACTATAACAAAATGGTTATTATAGAAGTTACCCCTTTTTGAAAGGCATTCATAGCGCGGACTTTTGGGTTGGAGTTTGGTGCTCGTCGGTAGTCCATGCCACAACCCTTTACAAAGGAAGAAGCTTACTTTACTCATGTTTGCAATTACATTTAGAGCATGATATATGGACAGATCTTAGCCATGCATGTGTGTCATTACATCTGCTAAGACAGAATCAACCTCTGCTCGATGATCAAGATATGGTAAGACAGAAGAGATAAGGATTTCACCACACAAAACATCATACATAACATTAATATTTGATGCTGTCTCATAATAACCACCGCTTAAGAGTAATGTGATTGTAACGGTCCAGGAGATTATCTTAAGTGGCAACTTATAACGATTGACAGCGCCATGCACAAGTAACACTTACAACTACTGAATATATATGTCTCACGATTTCCCGATTTTACCTTTGACAGTTGAAGAAATTAAGTGTATCCCACAAACACAATAAATAGGAGGCCACCCTCTTTATTTAAAAAAATAAAATAAATTAGATTACATTATATGACCATGTCACGAAGGACTCGAATATGAGACTATTGTACATTAACCTACTACCACTAAACTAATACACTCACGCTAATTAACACTTTATTTTATTGTGTATTTAGTTTCCAAAAACATATAGGAAGGCTCATATGATCCGGTCGCACTGTGTAGGGAAAAACCTTGGAAAACGATTTTGGTTTGAGGTGAATGAAGTTATGGCATTCCAGTGACTAACATACGTTTCCATAAATATAAAATATAGTGTGATTCAAGTTTGTGATTCTCAGAGAACAACGTCAAAACTTGGGAGCTTGTTATTCAAGGCTGATCGAAGTGGTCATCACCGCTTTGATTGAGAATTTTGACCTCAAGAAAGAATTAATAAATGCATCTGTGACTTTGAGGGGATTAACAGTGCCTACTCCCCCCTAATGAAAGTGGTTAATTGCAACAATTTATAGATGTTAGAGATGCATTTGAATAAAACATTGTTCCTTAATAAGCTATGCTATGCGCTATAAGGACATATGTTCACTTTAGATATATATATATATTTCCTATTTTTCATTAGTATACATAAAAAAACAGGAAAATTTTCAACAATCAAGCACGTTCGACCCAATATGCACAATGTAACATAAAACACAACTTAGATGAGCTCGAGTTACAACTTACAACTCAATCTCTATCAAATTCAACATTTAAATTATATGATCATACTCGAGCCTATCTATCAGTTTGCGAGTCGTTAAATTCGAGATTAAGAATGTAAATATTGTTGATATATCTTCATAAAATAAATAATGAAATACTACAAATTTCTAAACTATTGGAAATAGAATCAAAAAAATATAAATGGGTATAAATATGAAAAAACAAATGTGAGGCGTCAAAATTAAAATGGGGCGGTAGTTGGAAGGCAAGAGAAGAGAAGAGAAGAGAAGAGAAGAGAAGAGGAGATAAATAAATAAAGATGGGAAAACAAAGTGTCGGTGAATGCAGCGTTTATTGCATCCCAAAGTCCAGTCTCACTCTCCCTTTTGGGCATCCCAATATTCCCCCTTTTTCATTTACCCACAATTTTATCAATTTCTAAAATCACACCCCATTATTATTTTATTATTTCAATTCACACTCAAAACCTACCATGAGGGTACAATAGACTTATATATTCAATTCAACACTACCATTAAGTTTTCCTCAAAAAAAAAAAAAAAAAAAAAGAAACTACCATTTAGTTATTAACCAATGTAGCATCTTTTAATTTAGATATATCTCGTTATCCATTATATTTCAACTTTAGCGTCTAAAACTTCTTATTCAAATGGAGTTGTCACAATTAAATACTTAAACTCGTGACAAGAAACAAACTAAATGTATGTGATTTTGTTGTAGAATTTTCACAAATACTTTGTCACTTAATATAATTTTCATAGAAACTTGAAGGAGATGTCATTGAAACTATCAAACAAGGGGTGTAATCCAACATAAGTCAATCAAATACTCTCATGCTCCAATTCACCTCGTTTGAAAAATTAAAGGTTTGAGTTATGAAAACTAAGTCCGAGTTCAATTCGTTTATTATTCGATTTAATAATAAATATTTAAATTTGAGATCATTTATTAAACTATTTTATTAATCTATACATATATTTATATTATTTTGATAAGTTTGTAATTAGTTTGCATATAAAGTTCACAAACTATTAGAAGGTCAATTCGTTAAAATTGTATTCAAATATATTTGCAAATCTTTTGAATTGGATACTACCAAACTTGAGTTCAGCTCGAAAAATTATTCAAGTTGGAATTTGATTCATTTAATAAACGAACGAATTTTGGACGAAATTTTATAGAACTGAAATCCAAATAATTCACGAATATTTTGATACGGTTAGATCCCTAATTAAAACTATCCCTAATTGAAGCTTGCTATGATCTAAAGTGGGAAGTGTTATATTAAGTGGAACATATCCAAATTATTACGTGATTTGTTTTAAACATTTTTATTATTTATTATTCGCTCACATAAAACAAATCTCATGTAAATTCAGATCACATGAATGGTTATGATTGTCTGGCTGATTACTTATTGCTGACATGAAAATTCTCCTAATTAAGATTATAATAATTCAAAATTACTAAGTTTTATTAGTAAATTTTCTATTCTCACTTGTTCAGAGCATTATCGTTAAAATTATGATAATGTAAGAGAGCATGAGTGTGTGTGAGTAATTGCAGAAAAGGAATAAGAAACAAGTAAATAAAATAAAAAAACATTAAATAAAGCATTAAACAATCCCTTGTTAAAGATTCTCCTCAGCGTATGTTTTTTTTTTCCTTTCTTTACCATTAGTTTTTTCTCTACAGAGAGAAAGCCTCAGAAATTCTAGAGAGAGAGAAAAAGAGAGCTTGACAGTACACAAGCTTTGCTTGGGGAAGGTGCTCTCTTTCTTGCTCACACTTTTCCTTACTCTTTTTCTGCTCTTCTTCTCTCACCTTTTGAGCAAAAAACCATCCTTTTACCACCGTTTCTCTCCCTATCTCTCTCTAAAGTGTTCTGCTTTATTTCCATTTCCTTTCTTCTGCTCTAACTTTTTCCTTGAGGTGGGGTCTCTTGATTTATTGACCTTGCCTCACTTCAACACCCTCACTTGATTTTGCTCCTTGAAAAGCTTCGTTATTTCACTATTTAGGTGCCTTTCTTTTCTCTCCCTATCCTTCTCCCTTTTGTTTTTATGCTTTTTTTCTCTGTTTATACTACTGATTTTCTTGCAATAATGATGCTTCCTTAACACAGATAGCACTGTTACACCTTCATTTTCTCATCTTTATCCCTAAATTTTGCGCTCCTTAATTTATTCTTGTTACTGTTAGCTCAAAGAGGTGGGTGGGTGTGGTGAGAGCTTTTTTATCTGATATATTAAGTTATATGTTGTTCCTTTTTTACCTTGAATGTTGCATTTCTAGCTTCTGGGTTCTTCATAAAATTATATGATATATATGTTTCTGACATTTTTTGCAATACTCCTGTAGATTTGATCTGGGGTATTTACAGATTTGGGAATTTTTTGCATTTTCTGAACTGTAAATCTTGCTCAACTTTTTTCTTACTGACTTTTTTGTTGTTACTCTTTTATTTTTCTGCAGATATTGAAGATAAACAATGGCAGGAGGTCCAGCACCGAAAGCGGATGAGCCAGCGCCACACCCACCTAAAGATCAGCTTCCTAATGTTTCTTTCTGCATAACGAGCCCTCCTCCATGGCGTCAGTATTTGATGAATTTGCTATTTTCGTAACGTTTTAGCATATTCTGTTTTTAATTTAGTATGAGTTGTTGGGGATACCTGAATCCCTTTCTGATATTTTTGGGTTGAAGGATTTTGTGGTGTTTGATTTTTCTTTTCCTATACTTTATTCTTGTGTATATTCTTTGTGTCAATTATTTCCTGGTGTTGGTAGAATATGTTTTCAGAATATTGCGTGGAGCCAGTTGCCTCCAAATTTATTATATCTGCTCCTCTGTTGATTGATTGTTGTGTGGTCAACTCGCATCAAATATGTTCTGATTCTTGTGATTCCTTTTCTTCATTTACTTATCTCTCTCTCTCTCCCCTATTTTTTTTCAGCTTGCCTTTTCGACTTGTTTCATTTCTTACTGTACCTTCTATTTTCAAATAAAGTTTTATGATTGTCGTTTGGATATTATGCATTTTCCTATATGATGCTTGTACTTACTAACTGGGATACCTCCATATTAATTATCTGTTTTTGTGTGTGTGTGTGTGTGTTTTCCTTTTGCAACATTTAGAGAGCTTTTATGGCAATGTGGCATTTCAAACGCGGTTCACTCTTAGTGGTGACTCATGCTATTTTCCTGATTGTGTACTCTTGAATTTGTCGAGCAGGGCAGATTAAAGTTTTCTTTCTGTGTTTTGGTTGTAATATGGTGTATGATAAATCCTAATTATTTGACATCATATTCTCTAATCTCATTGAATATAATGATTGGTTAAGGTGCATAATATCAATATGAACTAATGTATTTTTTGCCAACTATCGAATAAGTATTCCGTGCATGCATTTATGGGTATTCATTTGATATTTTCTCACCCTGTCAGATTGATGTTTTTCAGCTGAAGCCATCCTTCTTGGGTTCCAACATTATCTGGTAATGCTTGGCACAACAGTCATCATACCCACTGCTTTGGTTCCCCAAATGGGTGGAGGAAATGTGAGGCATTTTTATGATAATATTCAGACATTACTGGTTTTAAGAAAACCTATATAATCTCGCCTTTCTTTCAGGAGGAGAAAGCGAAAGTTATTCAGACACTATTGTTTGTTGCTGGGTTGAACACCCTTTTGCAAACATGGTTTGGCACCAGATTACCTGTTGTAATTGGAGGTTCGTACACCTTTGTCGCGCCGACAATCTCAATTATCCTATCTGGTAGATGGAATGACCCTGATCCTGTAAAGGTTCGTTTTCTTGATTCTGTTGATTTCGTACCTTTTGGTCATCTGAAGATGCATTGAGCCCCATGTTCTTTCACATAACCATGCTGCTTCAGAAATTGTAACAAACAAGCTCAGCTGTGTTTAAGAGAATGACATACAAATTTTCCTTTTCGATTCCATCAATACTCCTAACATTTAGTGAACTATATTATGTAGAAATTCGAGAAGATCATGCGGGCGACACAGGGTGCACTGATTGTTGCTTCAACCATTCAAATCGTGCTAGGTTTCAGTGGTTTATGGCGTAATGTTGCAAGGTATTATCTGCATTTCCTCAAATCATATTCACTTTGCATGTTTTGTTGATTGAAGTGTTTTTATATCAAAATTGTAGTCGTGGCAGCTGGATTAGAATATCTATAAGATCTCCATTTGATGTAGTCTTGTCTCTTGGGAAGTAGTTTCATTTTCTTCCTTGTTGGTGATGGGGAGCTGAGGTTCTAGTGCAAATTAGTAATACACCATATTTCATTACATATTGTTTGTCATCAGCAGAGCTGTTGCCTTTGAACTTTCCATTGATATGGAAAAATCATTTTTACTAACTTGTATCTTTCAGTTAATGTACAAGTTTATTCTTACCCTGTATTTTATTTACAAGTGATTTATTTATTACTGATCATTATTTTTTTGGAATCCAGATTTCTAAGTCCACTCTCAGCTGTTCCTTTGGTTGCTCTTGCTGGTTTTGGGCTCTATGAGTTTGGTTTTCCTGGGGTGCGTGCAACTCTTTGCACATTCTCTATTTCAATTATTTCCTGGGCTCATACACCAAAAATTATTATTCCTCTCAGAGATGTTCTGCTATTGCTTGTTCCAAGTGCTTTGTGATAGATATTTCTTGTTCAATCTTGAATTTTCTTCCTTTGGTTTTGTAGGTTGCCAAATGCGTTGAGATTGGGTTGCCTATGCTCATTATTATAGTTCTCTTTTCTCAGGTAAGTTTGGAAATACCAGTTTTCTTCACTATCCACATCAGTAACTTTATGTACTCTAATAAAATCAATTTTATGGTTCCTGCAGTATTTGGTCCACATTATCAAGCCAGGAAGGAATATTCTTGACCGCTTTGCAGTTATATTCTCGGTGGTGATTGTATGGATCTATGCTCTTCTACTTACTGTTGGAGGTGCCTATAATGGAAAACCACCAAAGACCCAAATCAGCTGCAGAACTGATCGGTCAGGACTTATCGATGCTGCACCATGGTAGGCTATTGATAATGCTTGATTGATGGGATTATGTGCCTAAGTGAGAAATATAAGGGAAAGACTGAGTTCTAGGAAACAAAGGGTTGAGGGGCAGGTAGAAATCGGGATGACCAAAAAGTTGCAGTGGGGAAAAGTAAACAGTTATTGATAAGTTGGTAAAATGATCTTACTGGAAAAAAATATAAATATAATGTACACTTGATAAATTAATATTTTTGTAGCTCTTTCATCTCATCTTTAGGATAATAATAATTGCAAATAATAACGATAATTTATTATGATGACAACATGGGCAAATGATTGGTTTACTCCAGTATTATAATAGAACACGCTTAGCAGGTGTCTTTATGATTTTGGAAGAAGATAGGTGAGACTTGTTTATTTGGATATTTCAGAGGGGATGTTCGTAAATAACAGTTAGCAGAGTATATATACCAATGTGTATCTATGGTGGCACATGCAGGATAAAAGTTCCTTATCCGTTCCAATGGGGAGCTCCTTCATTTGATGCTGGTGAAGCCTTTGCCATGATGATGGCTGCATTTGTTGCTCTTGTAGAGGTTTGTATTTGCACAACTTGCTCTTATCATTGCGTGTTATTTTCCTTCAGATTTTGTTGGAAATCCCTGTGAGATAGATATAAGATGTTGGAATTTATGCTTAAACGCTTTAAATTTCTTACTCAGATCTGAAGTTATCTGTTGCTGATTTTGTGACTTGAATTTTTATGAGTGGATAAATTTTATCTTTACAATGTTAAATGCAGTCGACTGGTGGCTTTATTGCTGTGGCCAGATATGCAAGCGCAACCGCTATTCCACCATCCATTCTTAGCCGCGGTGTTGGCTGGCAGGTATATTTGGCATCATCTTACATATATCTCCTTGCACACTTCCCTTAATTGAACTCAATGGCTAATGGATGTGTCAAGTGATGAAACTTTTAGTTGATTAGATTGAAAAATTCGTGAATCTTGAATTGTCGCACAGATTGAAGACATACATATATATAGACATAATTGTTATGCAAGGACTAATCATTAGAAGATTTTTTAGTTAAGGAGAATGCATGATGAACTAATTGTATAATGATCAATAGATCCCAGTTTTCCTTTTTATGCTTCTTGCATCTCTGTCTGTATGGTGTATGACAAGGAACACGAAGCTCAATTAGAGGAACTCTTCTTCTATAATTTGATGCATCTTCTTAGATTCTTTTGCCAATCAAGTTCGTAAAATTAATTAGTCAACAATTAGCCTCTACCAAGTGGTCCTTTGCTTGTTGAATCCTTGCTAGAGAGAGCTTTATTGTCAAATGATACCATTCTTATATCAAATTACACGGGACTTTTTTCAACAGGGAATTGCTATCTTGTTATCTGGGCTATTTGGAACTGGCAACGGTTCATCAGTGTCTATGTAAGAGCCTGAATCAATTTGTGTATAAACATAATCGATTCATAAAATCTAACTGCTTCTCTTCACTCCTATGTAGTGAGAATGCTGGCTTATTAGCATTGACACGTGTTGGCAGTCGAAGAGTAGTACAAATATCTGCTGGATTCATGCTTTTCTTTTCTGTTCTTGGTAAGAATTGTTCTCTATCCACTTTCTGTTGATAAAAGCTCATTCTTTCCCATGTCAGCAACTATATTGTTTTCTTCATAGGTAAATTCGGAGCTGTCTTCGCTTCGATTCCAGCACCTATTGTGGCTGCTCTATACTGCCTCTTCTTTGCATATGTTGGTGCGTACGCCTGAGTCCTTGATCTCATTCTCTCATATTTAGATTACAAGATAACTTAAGATTTCAACTTTGAAAATCAACAACAGGAGCTGCCGGTGTAAGTTTCCTCCAGTTCTGCAACCTCAACAGTTTCCGAACGAAATTCATACTAGGCTTTTCCATCTTCCTTGGCTTCTCGATCCCCCAGTACTTCAACGAGTACACAGCTATACAGGGATTTGGCCCAGTTCACACCTCAGGCAGATGGGTACTATTAACATGACACAAACTCTCCAGAAATATACCTTACTTAGAACATTCGTTTGATAATCTTGATCGATCTTTTACAGTTCAACGACATAGTGAACGTGCCCTTTTCGTCGGAAGCCTTCGTTGCTGGCATACTAGCATACTTCTTGGACAACACCCTCCACAGGAAAGATGGAGGGGTAAGGAAAGACAGAGGCAAGCACTGGTGGGACAAATTCCGCTCGTTCAAGACAGACTCTAGAAGTGAGGAATTCTACTCGCTGCCCTTCAACTTGAATAAGTATTTCCCATCTGTGTAATTTTCTATGAACAAGTGGTTTGCGTCAAAATCTGAGGTTGGTGGTCGTTGGTGAAGTAGAACAACTAAGTGCCTGTGACTATACCATTGTTGTTGACTTGTGCCTTTTGTAAACCTGGTAATAGATAAGGAGGAGATGAAATAGCCTGAACATTTTCAAAGATGCCTTAGATTAATATTTATTTTGTATGTCTTTTTGTTGTAAATTTATTGGTTATATATGAAGTAGCACCCATGCAATTTTTTGCTGCTTTTCAGATTGAGCCTCACCTTTTATTGTTTGCTGAAAAATATATATTTAATTTAACTGACAAAGTAAATTAAAAGTTATACTAAATGATTATATTTGAGCAATTGCGCATGGACTATATTTGTAGAGATGAATGAAAAGAAGAGTATATTAGTGTATTTTTCTTTGTAGACGAAAGGTGTATTTTTTCTTTTACTTTTTTGATTTATCTATCAAAATCAAAAGCGTACTAGTTTTTTTAGACATCTTTTATAACAGACTGAATATTTAAACATTGTATATATTCTATTTTGCAGGTTATTTTTCCAACTAAAAATAAAATTTATGATTTTTTTTAATAAATTTGTACTGATTCTTTTAGCACACATCATTTGTGGACGAACTGAGTATAATGCATCAAACATTGAATAATACTACGCTCTCCGTCCCGTTATTAGCGACTTGTTTATTTTTACACGTAGAATAAAGGATATTGCAAAAGTTGAAAAAGCAATTGGGTCCATACATTTTAAAAAGTAAATTTTTAATATTCTAGAAAATAAATCAATATAATGTAACAACTTAAAGATGAAAACAAACCACTCTTAGCAAAGAGTATTACACAAAAGTAGCGAGTGGTGTACTCTGGCCACATGAATAATTTCTCAATAATTTGAAACGAATCAAAGTTCCAAGATTTACGAAAAGTTATACCTAAATAAAAGTGTTAGTAGCACGATAAAATAAATAATTTAAAACAATTATTAGAGTATTATATAATAAAATGTACATGATTCGAATTATAATTCTGCTTTTGGGAAGGGGTGCATGATATAATAATAATAATAATAATAATAATAATAATAATAATAATAATAATAATGTGATAATAGTAAATCACTTTTTTCATATACACTAGCAAAAGCCATACAAAATTCATCAAAATTATTAAATGAGATACACTCCAGTCTCCATTTTCCACGATTATCTGTCTCTAATTTATTTATACTACAATTTACTAGTGCACTGATAACAAGTCTTTATAAACAGAAAAATCAAAATATAATTAGTTTCACTTTTCAGATTTTAAAACACAAAGCAAAACTTTATGTTGGAGGCACTGTACCATACTCTCTGTCAAATCACAATAAATACAGAGTAAATGTGGCCAATTCTTAGATGACTTGTTGATTTCAAACACAAATTTCATTATTTTATGGGAAATGCATTGAATTTTAAAGAGAAATTTATTTCAATATATAGACGATGAAAATTGAAGTGGGTAAAGATAAAATTAATGCAGCAGCAGTGACATGGCGGGGACCGACGGAAGAGTTGTTTTCAAAGAGCTTGAATATAATGCTTGAAAAAGAAATATTTGTTTGTTGCACACCACACCCACTTAGCTGCAAACAATATGAAAAAGTGGTATTTTCTGATTGGCCACTTAAAAACCATATATAAAAATAAAAATGGTCCTCAAAAGCAAAGCAGCTCATATATATATCTCTTCCCTAATTACTACGCAACACTTTGAGAATAAGTTGTACTCAATTATTCCCCTACACATGCAAGTTCACAACCCTAATTATCGGTGATTTAGAAATAGATCGATTTATGGAGAATAAATTGTTTCTTGAAATTAATCTACATGTTTGAGTAGAGAAAGAGAGAAAAATTAATAATACTAAGAAATTTGATATGAAGCCATGTCCTAAAATAAATTGGGAACATCTTTATAGAACATACCAAAATGACCGTGTTGATATGAATCGAGACAGAATGAATGAGTAATGTATTATGATGTAAACATTTAAAAATAGTATGAATGCGTATCTCATTAGTCATTTCCTAGCTTCAGCCTTCATACTTGAATTTGTGTACCGCAAGATTTGATGAATCTTGAAAATCAACGACATTAATTGCATAATTGACATCGCTACTATGGAATATGGATTGGTGGAAAAAAAGAATCATTTATAAGTACTTCTTACATTCTTTATTCATAACTTGGTTTAGTCAGATACTCACATCCTTTATTACATAATTGTATAACATTCTACAAATTTTATGAATGATCGACATGTGTTGATTATATTTAACACTAGATTTGCTATATTTTATTGATGAAAAATAATAAATTATTTCACATGGATCCTTTACCATTTTCATAAATATATTATCATATATCTGCATGCAATAGAGGTTCGACTTAAATTGTGTAGGCGGTGTAGATATATGTCACAATTTATGGATTGTCTTTATTAGTGTGTAGCTTATCATATGATTTTCACTTAAACACACACATGAGTATGTGGAAAATATTTCTAAAGTTCGATTGATACACATCAACACGCATTAATTGTACCTAAATCGATCTATTGCTAATAAAACGCGCCACCGATCATTGTGTCATTATTCATTTACTAACTAAAACAACGAGTATAGTGAATATCTCAGGCAATGCTGTAAAATTAAAATACCTATTTTGGAAGATAATAATCTTCAATGTTATCACATTTAATTTTCTTATATACTCCCTCTCTTCCAATAAATATGACACAATTTATATTAAATGAGTGTATTAAAATAATAAATTATGTCAAGTTATTGGGACATAATATACTAGTCATATATATATATTTTTGTATCTGTCTCAATTATTCAACTATACTTCAAAATAATTTAAAATTGGACCACTATTGTTGACGTGTATGTAGTGAACGAAGCAGAAACTAATACATAATGTGGACTATAAATTTTCGTTTTCCTTATATTATTAGCACTCTTTTACTGGATTCAGAAGTTCACACTTACAAGGGATGACAATGGATCAATCGAATTTGGACCGGATCCGGCTTGCTCCAAATCCAAATCTAAAAATTTTGATTTGGATTTGGATCTAATTAATCAAATCCATTGAATTTTAAAAATTAAGATCCGTGTCCACATCCATCAAATTTGTCGGGGTCAGATATGATCTAGATCCTTGCATTTTATTGTTTAAAAATAAATTCTAAATTCTAAATATAATAAAATCACGATAATAATCTAAATCAACAGTACTATAATTCATACAAAACACTGCAACAACTTAAAACAAGTTATAATTTTTTTAAAATAGTTTTACAATTATTGATGTGCCAAAAGAGTTGTGAAAAAGTCGATCGCAATTAAAATCAAAATTTAAAATATTCAAAATTTTTTTAAATGATGCACCTACTTTCAAAATATCATCAATATCCTAAAGAAGATAGAGTTCAAGAAGTAAAAGAGATTTATGGATTGATTGAATTGAATTTACAATAATATAGATTTGTGGGTCTCAAAATATGAAATCCAGATTCGATACCAGAAAAAAAATTTGAAACTTCAAATTTGATCCAGATCGGATCCAAACTTTGAAGGAACCAAATCCTAAAAAATAAATATGAATCTATCAATCTAGATCGGGTAAAGGATCTACTGTCATCCCTACACTTAGAGTTATGGTCATGAAAGGGATGGGGTATCCATTTAATTTATAAATGGTAGTAATAAAATGGAATAAGACATTCCAAGAAATATTAGGTAAAAATAAAATGAAAGGAAGAGAATAATAGGACCACTATGAATTGTCACTCAGTTGTCTGTTTTGATGACAGAAAAACCTCACAAAGTTGATATTTTAGTTTGTAGTTTTGTTGTTCTGTTACAAAACAAACATTAAAGAGAGAAAGAGAAGAAACACTATTAATGATATGTTCTTCATTGTATGTATAATTTGCATGAATTACGCAACTACCAATAATACCACTCTTTCCTATCTGTTTTATTCTATACTCTTCATTATTGGAACTGCCCTTTTGTTTTTCCAATTTTGTTCCCTTACCATTCACCAAAAATAATACTAGTATATTTAATATCTTTAGGCCTTGTTTGGTAGATAAGATATGATAGGATTAGATTAAATTATCTTATCTAATCATGTATTTGGTAGCAAATATAATTAATATGTCGGCCCGCTATTAAACACTAGGCCCGTGCCAAAATCATCATTTTCCCCTATATTTTAATCATAAGGAAGGGGAGATTAAAATAATCCTTATACACCATACAAATTTAATCTTATCATGCTATATCCTATCTTGGCTACCAAACATGCCCTTAATTTGAACTACATATGTTTAATTTGTTTCTTCTCTGAGTAAGGTTTGGTTCGTTCACTTTAATTATATTCCGAATAATGATCTTGGAAAAGTGATAAAGGTAAGGAGCCCATGACGATAAACACAAATTAAAAGAATTTCGACAACTAATATTGGAGGTGAATTTCAACAACTAAAGGTGCTAAGCTAAAATCGACATTGAAGCTAGCAACCCTTTAATGATTTTCAAGGGGAAATTATATATGATGCAAGCTAGTAATAAACCTTCACGTGATTTCTTATATGAAAATATGTAAACATTTTGTCAGATAAGTTACTAAGTTAGACTTAGGCATAGGTCATGTTTGAGAAACCAATTATCATCCTATTTGATCAATGATGCAGAAGTAATATTCAAGAATTATAATTTCAATTCCCACTTGGCATCTTAAAATTATAATGATATGAAGTGTAATCTTTTAGAGCCATTTCATTCGTAACATATATATTCTTTATGTTGGCTTATATTAAAAGCTTTTCGTATGAATATAGCTATATATGGTTTTCTAATTTTACCTTTTCTTGTCTTATTCTATTACCTAGATTATTTTTTTTTATAAAATTAGATAATACTAAATTTAAATTATAACGTTGCGTTACGAAAGATTCGGATCTGAGATATATTGCCTTGAACATTAACCTTCCACCATAACTATAGTAATTAGGCTATAGTAATTAGGATGATAATGAGGCAGGCGGTATCGCTTTTCCATTCTCATACTCACTGAAAAGCATTCACTCCCGTGCTTGTTCTAACTTCTAATGTATATATGGATCGATCTAGTTGGGACTAAGGCGGGAATTATTTCCTATCAAAAATATTTATTTAAGTTTTTTGCAATAAAAAAATAAACACATATTTATATCATACATAAAATTTAGAGTGATTATACAAAATAGTAAAAAAAGATTGTAAAAGATAAATAATAGCCACCAACAAAATAATATTTAAATTGTAGTCATTTACAAATTTTTTGTACTAAAATACATTTATAATTATATTTTACATTTATTAATATGAATAGTATGAATTCTATTGATTCATACTATTTATACATAATACTTAATTTTATTAAACTGTATATGCGTATGAGTCGTATGAATGAATATTATTCATACATTTCATACCATTCATACAATTAAATTTAAGTAGAAGAGTATTTATCATAATTCACATCCAAAATGGCTAGAATTTAAATAGTTTTATATTTGTAGTTATTATTTGTGTTTTATAATTTTTATTAGCTAATTTATATAATTAACACTAAAATTTATTAAATAAAATTTTAAGATACACTCCACTTTTTTGAAACAATCTAGAATGCAATAAATAAAATATATTACTTGTATTAAGTAAAACTGAAAATAATATAAGTACTTTTTAACAAGGCGGTGTCTCTCACGCACACGCACACGTTATGTATTGAATTCGTGTATAAGTATATACACACACTCAAACTATAGTTGTCAATTTATTTGAGCTAATCTAATATAAGCATGCGTGTATTGTCCTAGTAACACTTATGTTAATATTTAGATAATAGATTTTGAGTTTGAGACATGTAATTTAGTATTAAAGTAATTGGCAAAAATTGAGAGTATATATAGTGTAAAAGGCACAAGGTTGAATGAGTGAGTGGCCAAACATAAGTGATAATTACTATGCAATATTCCATCATATCGCATGCTGCGTGCGTGCGTGCGTGCATCGGGAAACGAAAAACAAGTTAATTTATGGTTACCAGATATATTTCTTTTTATAAATGATACTCCCTCCGTCCACGATAAGTGTATCATTGTTTCCTAAAATGGTTGTCCACAAAGAATGTATTGTTTCCTTTTTAGTACATGGACCCACACACTTTCCTATACAATACATCACATCACATCTCACTATTTACAAAATTACCACATAACATCATAATTTTTCTTAAAAATTGTGCCCACTCCTCCATGATACACTTATCATGGACGGAGGGAGTAGTAAATTACCGTGGACCGTGGTGTATAAGTAAAATTAAGTTCATAGACTTAATAGGTGATACATTAAACCACTGAAGAAAATTATCAAGTTGTCATGCATATATAAAACTATGATTAGTCTTTAAAAAATTGCACTTTTATATATTTTCACATTAATTCGTGTAAATTTGTAACAAGTTGAAATACTACATATTATAATACCCATCGTACTTGATTCAGACCCGTTGTAGTTTGTACTATATCTCGTTATTTTTTATAGAAAGAATATTGTGATTATATATTGTGCACACGTGATCTTTATTCCCTTGCTTTTCTGAAAAACAGCTAGCTAAGCAAGCTAGTTTGTAATTAAAGAGTTTTGGTAACGTTTTGCAAGAATAGAAAGAATATCACAACATCATCGTATTTTCATAGGGAGAAAATTAATAATACCCAATTTGTTAATGAAACATGTATAATATACCAAAAAATTAAATACACATGTAAAAAATACCCACTTTTTTTAAAATTGAAAACTTTTGACCAATTTGATTATTTTACCACCGGTGGATGATATATATGCATGTTGTGCCACCGATAGTAGTGTATTATAGGTGTAGATTATTTTTGGAGCACGAATAACTAACAACCGGTGGCACAAAATGAATATATATCATCCACCGGTGGTTATGACACCACCGGTGGTTAAGGTTGTGCCACCGGTTGTGATGCCAAATAGGTGGAAACATTATTTCCACCTATTTGGCATCACAACCGGTGGTACAACCTAAAGAAATGTCAACAACCGGTGGTTATGACATCACCGGTGGTTGTTGTTGTGCGAACGGTTGTCTATTTCTACTTAATAAAATATAAATTAATGAGTAAATACCTGATGTTTTAGCCAAAATATCTTCAAATGGTTGAGAAGTGTAAAAGAATCTTACATTTTTTTTTATTAAAAGTGGGTAATTTCTACATGTACATTAAGTTTTGGGTACTTTGTACATACACATTTTACAAAATGGGTAGTTTTACCTGTTATCACATTTTCATATATCAAAAGAAGATCTTGCTAACGTTGTTGTCTTACCATACTAAACATTATTCTTAATTCATAAACGAGAGAGACCTCAATTATCGCTTACTCAAAATATGTACAGAAGAGGGGTAACTAATCACACACTTGAATTAAGTAGTAGTAGTAATTCTTTCAATTCGTCTCATTAAGTTTGACATATTTTACTTATTTAGACGTTCCACTAATTTTTACACATTCTAAAAATAGTACAAGTTATTTTTTCAAAAAAGTGTGGATTCTACTATCTTTATTACTTTATACTACTTTATAAACTATTTTTAATAATCGTGTCGGCAAAAAATGTGTCAAGTTTAGTGGTACGAATGAAGTATAATAGAAGGGACGGACTGCGGGAGTGTAAAAGAAAGGTTAATTATAAGAGGAATAATTACTCTTTCCATCGCGCCTAATTTGTTACATTTACTTTTGGGTTCAGAATTTAAGAAGTATTTAAAAGTAGTATAAATAACAATAGAAATATATATTATATAAATTTGGGTGAGTAATAAAATTGTTTTAAAAAGAGAAATGTAACAAGCGGGTGGTGGGAGGGATGAGTAATTTAATTTGTCTTTATTACTTCTTCGGGTAAGAAGCAACAAACAGGTCATGACATGTATATATTTTTTGCAATTACCGATAAAGTTGTGAATACATAGAAACAACCTTTTACTAGAAATTATAGTTCCACCTTTTCTATTAGGCACCGCACGAGCTAAGAAAAGTCCCTTTATACACAATTTCTTTTTTAAAGGCTAGGAATATTTTGGAATCAATGTGTAAAGAGGACGAGTTATTATATTATTTAAATAATTGATTATAGGGTTATATATGCTTAAATTTACTTCTATTTGACTCTATGGACATTACAATGTACATAATACAATTATTTTATTGACTAGCCGTATTATTATGTGATATGAAATATTTATAAGAATTTTGATTTAAATTTTTAAATTTGTCTTTAAAGGTAGTCTTATGTTTAATCTTATTCTTCTTATCAAGACCGAAGTATATAAAGATTAAAAAAATCTCAAAATATGAAGGAATCAGACTCTAAAGTCTCTATATTGAAGAATCTAATATACCTCTGAAAAGTATATTAAATTTTAAATGACTGCACTTTCAACGTCAAAATTTAACACGTGACTTTTTACTATTTTGATAAATATTTCATAATAAACAAAAGAGATCATTTTGCATGCAAAAAATGAAAATAAGTACTAAAATTGTAATGGGAAGAAAATTCAAAGACAAGGACATGCAAAAAAATAGATACATAATATTCAAGTAGATTGAACACCGCTTAAATTCATAAATATAACACTAAGTATAGATTTTATAAGAATATATATTTTATATATCTATGTATGCATATACCGAATAATTAGACTAAATATCGCTTCAACACTGATGTGGTGGCAAAGCTAAGGGAGCCAGGAGGATAGCTAGGCTTCCCACCCAATATTTTTATGAATAAATATTCTGCATTTATCACTAGTTAGTAGCACGGTAAAAGAATGCAATTAATATATTACATAATTCACTAATTGAGAAACTAAAATAAAAATATATTTATATATTTAATATAGGTTATCCCTTCTAATGTTTTTTAAAAGAAGTCATACATCTTATAATAAAATGTGATGAGTGTGTTGAAATAGGGATAATAAATTTTATGTTTGATATTCAAGTTACGATAGTTATTTTAGGATAAAAATACTATGATTATTCTTAGATAATTATTTTAGAATAATAATACTATAATTATTTAATTATAATATTATTATCCTTCGATAACTATGGTAACTTGAAACATAATAACACCCCAGACATACTAAGTACGTGACGCGGACTTATAATAAATTTAATATAAAAAAAAAAGAATGTGGTGGGTATGGCTATAAAGATGGTGGTGCAGCAATAATCAAAATCTCTCTCTCCTAGATTCCTTCTTTCCTCAAATCACTTCACCCCCACACGCACTAAAAACACGCACTACACAGACCAAGAAAAATATTGCAGACAAGAATTCATGGGTAACTGCCAAGCTGTGGATAATGCAACCCTACTCATCCAACACCCTAATGGCAAAGTTTATAAGCATTACTTCCCTATTTCCGCTACTGAAATAATGAAGGCCAACCCCGGCCACTACGTCGCCCTCCTCCTCACCACCACCCTCTACTCCTCCGCCTCTGCTGCCTCCGCCGCCGCTAATAGTAATACACCTCTTCGTGTAACTCGGATCAAACTTCTTAGGCATGATGATACTCTCCTTCTTGGCCATGTTTACCGACTTGTCACCTCACAAGGTTTGCTTTTTCTCTCTTTAAATTTGAATAATTATATATAGTGAAAATGTATTTATACCTTTTGTTTTTGTTTTTAATGGTTTTTGCAGAAGTGATGAAAGGATTATGGGCAAAGAAGCAAGCAAAGATGCAGCAGAAAAATGGGGATATTAAAGAAAGTAGTTCAGAATCTGAAGGAGCAGTGATAAGGAAAAAAGATGACGTGAAGAAGAACCATAATCAGGTAATTAAATGAGCAGTTTCTCTTTTTTCTTTTAAAAAAGTTAAAAAATTATTTTTAATAGTATTCCTTTTCCCTGTGCCAAGTACTATTGAGATTCTGCAAAGCCAAAAATTTAGGACTAAATTATTCTTTTAATTAATTATATAGAATACATATGATGAGAAGAATAATTAATTTTCTCAATGAGTTGGATTTGGAACTCCCCTCTTGGGTTATAATATATTCTCTCCATCAATAATTCTTAGTGATTACAAAGTTGCATAAATTGATTACTATGTTTTTCTTTAAAATTAAAAAAAATAAATTAGAAAGGAAT
Organism: Leonotis leonurus; assembly: GCA_026898415.1. NCBI lineage: Eukaryota > Viridiplantae > Streptophyta > Magnoliopsida > Lamiales > Lamiaceae > Leonotis > Leonotis leonurus. The sequence goes on from JAPKLX010000001.1 coordinate 8,831,987, forward strand.
TAATTCAATTCATTTTTTATTTTCATAGTATAAGATAAGATAGCGATTTTCTTGACCATACATCACATAATGTCAATTTGTTATTTATTTAGTTTTAAATATTGTATTTTATTTAATGAGTGAAAAAATGTCTGTTTCAGGAAAGGCACAGGTCAAGAAATCACACACAAGTGAACTCTGCATCTACATCTACATCTACATCCAGCTTGAGAGCATGGCAACCAGCATTAAAGAGCATCTCTGAGGCTGGAAGCTAATTCAATATATATTTATTTGTTAATTTTCTATGTGCCTGTCTTAATTTAGTAGCTAGATTGAGATTTCTGCATAAAATTTTAGTATAGAAAGAAAAATGTGAAAATGGCATCCAATCTGAACATGGGCGCTGACAGCACAGTTGCATTGGATGTAAGAAAAGCAGATCAGAGATGAGAACATGTTGTGCAAGCAACACACACTCTGAAATGCACATCATGTTATTTTAATACAAATGAGTGTATTAATACAAATGGGTCTAATTTAGTGGGACAGAAGGAGTAGTATTTTCTTAATAATCATACTGTACTTTCCTCTCTCTTGCATGTATAAATCATCATCATCATCATCTTTTTTACACACTTGATTTTTTTTAATATATATTTCTCTTTGCAAGTGGTATATTATCTATTGTTACAGTACATAGTAATATGTTTACTGATGGGATTTATTAAATTAGCATATGTCTTATGTGAAGCCTAGAAGATATAGTTAAAATAATCTTGAGAGATTGGAAATGCAATTGAATAAAACATGAATATAAGATATATAATTGTCATTGACAAATCAATTAATAAATTAATAAACTGATAAAATGTTGAATTGAATTTCTATTCTCATGTACAAGATTTATTTAGTATATAGTATTTTATTTATATAGCTTAAATTTTCAATTCTCCATCCCATTTAAAATATAAAAAAAAATGGAGTACAAAATATGGGTCGTTCTATTCAATTCATAACCCCCCTATAGCCCCATTTTCAAAAATAATAGTTTTGTTGCGTTAAATATGATAAATACCCACTTTGTTAATTGTAGATGAAGAAAATACTCATGTCAAAATGTTTATATTAAAATTACCTATTTTTTGACCACTTACCTTCAACTAACTAACAAACTCTTTCTCACCATTATTTTGTTTTGTTTAGCTACATTTTCTCTTTCGAGTACCTGCTTGAACTCGTAAAATTTGTGAAATTTATGTTTTTAAGTATACTAGATGTTGCCCTACGTGAAACTATCAATACCACTCGGAAAAATGCATATACCGCCGGTACTCTATACCAGCGGTATTTGCTATGTTTAATATTATCCGAGCGGTATTTATGTTTTTAGGTATAATAGATGTTACCCTACGTGAAACTATCAATACTGCTCGAAAAAATGCATCTACTGCCGGTAGCCTATACCAGTGATATTTGCTATAGTTAATCTTACCCGAGAGATATTTATGTTTTAGATATAATAGATGTTACCCTACGCGAATCTATCAATACCGCTCGAAAAACGCATCTACCCGAGAAATCAATGTCCAAAGAGGTGCACAGTAGAAAGAGAGAGGTGCACGGTAGATAGGAGGAAGAGAAGATGGAGAAGAGAAAGTAAAAAGAGATAAATTAGGTGCATATAAGTTAGTGAAAAGGTAAAATATAATAATTAAAATAGTATATGGTCAAAAAGTGGATATTTTATTCATACACCATTTGTAAGTGAGTATTTTATTCATATACATTTGAAAAAGTGGGTAGATTTTCCCTAGTTTGTTTATGTTTCATTACATTTGTAACATATTTCAATTTTCAAAAATTGAAACTCTTCTTTAAAAGTGATAGGATATATGTATTTAATTTACATATATTTCATGGCTGGGTAAAGCCGTAAAGCTTACTAGCTTAGATATATAAACAATTACACTATGATTGGCATTTGGCACACATGAATACTCTCTAGAATGAAAAAGGCTTCCTCTGCTCTGCACGCGAACTACCACGCTTATTGCATTTTTACATTTTTTGAAGCACCAACCATGCATGCACTCTCAAGCAAAAATATATTTTAATTATTTTTTTAAGAGATAATACTCTTAGTCTCCCAAGATTAATCACATTAATTTTATTCCAAGATTAGTCTGCCTGCAGCCTTCGTAATAAATCAATCTATCTTGATATTCAATTCCATGTATTATGAGAGAACGATAGAATGACACGTGTTATTCCATATCTACCTCAATCGGCATATTCAGTTGTATATATTGTATTAGTAAGAGAAGGAGACAAAAAGATTAAATGGTTTAAGAGATTGAACAAACCAAACTATGTGAGGGAGTGTTGAAAAAAAAAGTATGAAATTTGAAAAAATAAAATTGTAATGGAAGAAGCAGCTAGCGGTGAGTTTTGCTCTGAGTGAAATCCGTAGGTGATTTGCTTGTTGCAGAAGGAAGGTTGCTTTCCGGCGTAAGCGAAGAGGTTAAAGAGCTCGAGAAACAGCTGAAAGAGATGGCTTGTTTCCTGGAAAAACGTACGCTGATAGGAAACGGGACCAAAACAAAAGCATCTTCAATTGGCTGATAGAGATGATAGATCCTACATACAGAGCCGAAGCTGCCATTGCGGTGCAAGCAGCTCGAGTTTGAGACAAAAGTATGCTTGTATCATGAAAGAATGCTACTCTCTCCACCAACTGGGAACCGATATTTCCAAGATGAAATACGATCTTGAAAGCTCACCAACAAATTGCATGAAAACGGCGTAACACAAGGAGCGTGATGATGGAGGATCGAGGAGAAAGCAGCTCGGCCACTGATAGGATGTGGCCCGTCAATAAGGGCCCAATGCCCAGAAGCAGCTCGGCGGCCCAACACCGCGGCCCATCAAGAGCAGCTCGGCCGGCCCAATAGCACGGCCCACTTACTATAAATAGCCCTAGACCGCCTCTATTATCTATAAATACGAGATAATAGTTAGATTAAAAGAAAGATGGACAATCACTTTCTGTAATCTATATTTCAGCTCTCATCTAATTCATA
>JAPKLX010000001.1:8835448-8887604 GCA_026898415.1 Leonotis leonurus
GGTCCATCACAACGACCCCAAACTTCGGATCAAATTGCCGAGGAGAAGGATGATGAAGTTTTCCGAAGACAGCATAATCGCCGAGGTAACATTATTTCACCTCGGCGAGGCTCAACATCACCTCGTCAAAACGTCGACCATTACCGACGTGACGAGGAGCACCGAAGAAGGACCCCACCTCGTCAGAACGTCGACCATTACCGACGTGACGAGGAATACCGAAGAGAGAGGACTCCACCTCGTCGAAACGTCTACCATTCTCGACGTGACGAGGACGACCATCGAGAGGGAAGATTCACTGTTTACAGCAGAATCATTACCCCCTTCACCAACAAAATCCTCTACACACCACTCCCTTCAGCATACAGGGTCCCACCAATCAAACCCTACAACGGTTCTTGCGACCCGAGCAACTTTCTGTCGCAATATCAATATAATATGCTGAACCAGGGATTGGCCGAGGATGTTTATATGTGCAAAGTTTTCCCCAAATTGTTGGTGGACAATGCACGGAAGTGGTTTGACAACCTTCCTCGCAGCAGCATAGGGTCGTATTCCGACCTGCTGGACGCCTTTGAGAGGCGTTTCTTCCAAAAAGCCGAAGCCAAAATGAGTTCGGCCCAACTCCTTACCCTAAAACAAGGACAAGGAGAATCCATTAGCGACTTCCTAGCTCGGTTCTACAACGAGAGCCTCAAGGTTGATCGCCTCTCCGACGATGTCCTCATTTCGGCGTTCCAAAACGCCATTCACTCCGGCACACTTTTCAGGGAGCTCGTGAAAGAGCGCCCCCAAACCTCCAAACAGCTGTGGAGGATTGTCGATGCCTTTGCCGAAGCAGATGAGGCGGACAGGAAGAAACGAGCCACTGACCGACCTGAAGGTCAGGATAAAAGGAGAAGGGAAGAACGAGCTGATCAAGGGCAGCATCGACGAGGTGCTCTTGAAAGAATCCAACGAGGTCCATTAGCATCTCGCCTCGGACCTCGGCCTAATCCAGAGCAAGATCGGATCGCTCCGCTGAACCGATCTCGGGCAGAGATTTATGAGCTTCACGCGAACTTGTTCCAAAGACCTCCACCTCTATCCCGAACTGGATCAAACAGACGATCACGGGATAAATACTGTGAATTCCATGGCGGCTACGGACATGATACCGAGGAGTGTCGCAATCTTGCCTCGGAAATCGACCGCTTAACACAAGATGGTACCTTAGGAAGATACCGAGGTCAAAATCAACCGGATACTCAACCTCGGAGCAGAAGCAAACGAAGAAGGAATAGGGGAGAAAATTGCAAACCCCAAGATAAGAAGACAAGACGGGATGACGAAGACGATGACGAGAATCAACCTCAATATGACGGAGTCATCGCCGCCATCATCGGAGTGCCCCAAGGCTCAACAAGGTCGTCGCTGAAGGCAGAAGCTCAGAACCGACCCGCGGAGGAGCCTTCGTACAAAAGGTTCAAAAAGGACGAGGTCGTTATTTTTTCTAATGACGACCCTGTTCCTCATGCCTCGCCTCATCAAGATGCCACTATTATCGAAGCCGTGGTGGCTAACAAGTTGGTACACCGAGTCTTTGTTGATAGTGGAGCCTCGGTCAGCGTACTCTTCAAAGGTTGCTTCGGCAAACTTGACATTGAAGAGGCGCGCTTAAAGCCGGCACCCATTCCATTGAAGAATTTCACACAAGGGGAGACCTCAACAGATGGAACGATCCCACTCCCCGTGACGGTAGGACGAAGTCCATTATCCACTACAAAGATAATCCACTTCTTCGTCGTCAAAGCCAACTCTCCCTACAACATTATATTAGGCAGAGATTGGCTGATAGCAACAAGAGCAGTATGCTCGGCCTACCATTTGATGATCAAAATACCTTCAAAGAATGGAGTTATCACACTTCGGGGAAATCAAACACAGGCCAAGGAGTGCATGCAGGTCGCACTCCGAGGTTCTGGTGTACAACATCCCCAAGCATAGCAATTACAGAACCCCGGCGCGCCGAAGTCAACCTCGTCTGCTGCAGAACCTCTAGAAGACGTCGTACTCTATGAAAACGATGTGTCCAAGATCGTCAAGGTCGGCTTCGTTGGAGGTGCCGAACTCCGAGGTGAAGTTATTCAACTACTTCGGGAGTTTAGAGACATTTTTGCCTGGTCTCCTTTAGACATGACCGGGGTATCACCAGATATTATAACTCATCACCTCCACATCGACCCCGAGGTAAAACCAGTTCGGCAAAAGCAACGAGCCTTCGCTGCCGAAAGAAATCAAGTGATACGCGACGAGGTACGCCAACTACAACAAGCTGATATTCTGTTCGAGGTGAAATATCCGACGTGGTTGGCCAACCCCGTGATGGTGAAGAAACAAGTAGGGGGATGGCGCATGTGTGTTGATTATACCGATCTCAATAAACACTGCCCTAAAGACTGTTATCCCCTCCCCAACATTGATAAAAAAGTAGAAGCCCTCGTCGGTCATGAGGTTTTTAGTTTTCTTGATCTATACAAAGGCTACCATCAAGTCCTTATGACTACCGAGGACGCTCCGAAGACCGCCTTTGTTACAGACTTCGGCATTTTCGCTTATAAGAAGATGCCCTTTGGACTTAAAAATGCTGGAGCTACATATCAAAGGATGGTTGACAAAATATTTGAACTTCACATCGGTCAGATTGTTGAAGTATATGTCGACGACATCGTTGTCAAAAGCAAAAAAGTCAACACTACCTTAAACGACCTCCAGGTCGTCTTCAAATTGCTCCGCGAGGTAAACCTGAAGTTAAACCCAGGAAAATGTACTTTCATGGTCCAGTCCGGAAAATTCCTAGGGTGTTGGGTTTCCCGCGAAGGATTAAAAGCTAATCCAGCAAAAGTTAAGGTCGTCCAGGAGATGCAAGCGCCGAAGTCAATACACGATGTACATCGGTTGACGGGCTGCTTGGCTGCATTAAGCAGATTCCTATCTAAAGCAGCCGAGAAGCAACTCCCATTCTTCAAAGTCTTGAAAAAAGCCCCGAGCTTCGAGTGGAATGACGAGCACAAGTCAGCCTTCGAGAGTTTGAAGAAGTACCTCGACAACTTGCCCACTTTATCCGTCCCAAACGAAGACGAGGTTCTTTCCCTATACCTCGCCGCTTCGGACGAATCAATAAGTGCAGTCTTAGTTCGAGAAGGACCTCGGCAATTACCTATATACTTCATAAGCCGAGCTCTAAAAGGGCCAGAAACGAGGTACCAACCTCTGGAGAAGGTCGCACTTGCCCTAGTGAATGCTGCAAGACGACTTCGACCATATTTTCATGCTCACCCGATACAAGTATTGACCGACCTACCACTTCGGCAAGTGCTTACGAAGCCCGAAGCTTCGGGGCGAATAGCCAAGTGGGCGGTCGAGCTTGGCGAGCACACAATCTCCTTTGCACCTCGGCAAGCCATCAAGGGGCAAGCGTTGGCAGATTTCCTGGTGGAAACGGTATTCACCGAGCCTCCGAAGCCTACCAAACCTGCCGAGGAGAATATCGAAGAGAAAATGCCAAAGACACCCCCCATAGATTGTTGGAAAGTCTATGTCGATGGAGCGTCGGGCAAAAAGGGAAGCGGAGCTGGAGTTTTGTTCATCAGTTCGGAAGGGAAACAAATCCCTTATGCTTTGCGGTTAAGCTTCCCAACCACCAATAACGAAGTGGAATACGAAGCCCTAATAGCTGGACTTCGCCTCGCGCAAAACCTTCAGATACAGGCCATCCAAGTCTACAGTGACTCCCAGGTCATAGTGAGCCACGTCCTCGGAAAATACGAAGCACGAGATGAGAGGATGAAGAAGTATCTCCACAAGGTTAGAACTTTACAAGAAAGCTTCTCATACTTCGAATTGATACGAATCCCGAGAGATGAAAACGACCGAGCTGATGCATTAAGCAAGCTCGCGTCGTCGTCCACAGCCTCTCCGGTAGAAGAAGTCACAACCCGAAGTATAGACGAAGCCGAAGTGAACGCAATAATCGATGACGAGCCGAGCTGGATGACACCACTTCAGAATTATTTAGAAAGAAGCGAACTCCCTGATGATAAAATTGAAGCTCGGAAGCTTCAGAACAAATCAATCAAATATGTCCTAGATCGGGGAGTATTGTACAAAAAATCCTATCTTCAACCTCTTCTAAGGTGCGCGGGATCCAATCAAGCGAACTACATCCTACGCGAAGTGCACGAAGGATCCTGTGGGAGTCACGTTGGAGCTCGGGCTTTAACCAGGAAGATTATGAGATGGGGATACTACTGGCCGACCATGCTACAAGACGCAGTCGACCTCGTCAGAAGATGTCCGAAGTGCCAAATTCATGCAACAATAACGAGGGTACCTCAAACCGAGCTGACCACCATGCAAAGCCCCTGGCCCTTCATGCAATGGGGAATAGACATCGTCGGTCCCTTTGAGCAAGCCCCCGGCCAACTACGATTCCTAATAGTCGCCATCGACTATTTTACGAAGTGGGTAGAGGCCGAGCCTCTTGCAAAAATTACGAGCAAAAAGGCCCTCAACTTCGTTTGGAAGAGTGTAGTTTGTCGCTTCGGTATACCTCACATCCTCGTCTCGGATAATGGGACTCAATTCACGGATAAGGCATTCAAGGAATGGTGTGACGAGCTCAATATCCGGCAAAAATTCACCTCGGTAGCGCACCCTCAAGCAAATGGTCAGACCGAAGTCACAAACCGGACAATAGTCAAAGGTTTAAAGACTCGTCTCGACAAAGCCAAGGGAGATTGGGCCGAAAACTTACCCCAAGTCCTATGGTCCTACCGAACTACACCTCGGACGTCCAATGGAGAAACACCATACAGCCTCGTCTACGGAACCGAGGCAGTAATCCCAGTAGAGATCGGTTTGCCGAGTCCCCGAACTATAAACTTCGCAACCGATGCCAATGAAGAAGGCCTCCGAACTAATTTGGATTTGTTGGAGGAAAAACGAGAACGAGCCTACATACTAGAAGCTCGGTACAAACAACAAGTAGCTCGGTATTACAACAATCGAGTGAAACATCGACAGTTTCAGATAGGCGACCTCGTTCTCAGGAATAATGAAGTTAGCAAGTCGGAGAAGCTCGGTAAACTTGAAGCCACCTGGGAAGGTCCGTATCAAATCCAAGATGTCCTCGGCAAAGGCTCATACAAGCTCGTCCACTTATCTGGGAAGCCAATACCCCGAACTTGGCATATTTCTCATTTAAAGAAATATTATTTGTAATTTAGGTAGTTTGGATTTTATTAAGTTCTTTTGTGAAGCATTTTTTATATACATACTACGTTAGATCCAAGTCGAGCTAAAACTCCAAATTGAGAGTAGCAGTCAACCGCGCGAGGAGACCACTCCTATCGATTACATCGACAAACAAGGGACTTCAAAGCCAAAACTTCGACTTCGAACGAAGTGGCGAAGTCAAGCGCGCGTGAAGAGACCACTTGATTAAATCGACAAACAAGGAACTTGAAAGCCCAAACTTCGGTCCTAAACGAAGTGGCTACCCGAAGTCTCAAAACTTCGCCTTCAACCACCTGAAGTCTCCAAACTTCGCCTTCAGGCGAAGTAAAACTTCGGTGTCGAACGAAGCTATTACGAAGTACGAGCCAGTCATCACAATTCGAAGCAAACTTGATTACACAAATTGAGTAAGAGCTTTAGAGAAGTAATGACAAGAAAAGTTGTATTTTATTTTATTTCATAAAGTACATATTACAATCAGCTTGGAGGGTCCGAGCCTGGAGACCTACCACTAAAACTAAGGTATTTCTCCACGAAGCCCATACCCGAGCTAGAGCTGGCGCCGCCATGACCGAGCACCGAATCCAAAAAGGCCATCCCCTCACCACGGCCAAAACCACCTCGGCCTCGACCTGAAGGTGCAGATCGACCTCGGCTTTGAGACACAGCTCGACCTCGGCTTGAAGGCACAGCTCGATCTCGACCGCCTGAAGCGCGCCGCCCTCCACCTCGGGACATGATGGCAAGAGTCTCTTCTCGAGTTCGACCCAAAGTGAGGGGGGCGCCAGCCGAACTTCTTTCCCACTGACCCGAAGAGGAAGCCTCGAGTGAAGTCTTCTTAGACTCGATCCACCTCTTCAGCTTCGGGTTCCTCTTCTGAATAATTTTATACATGGATCCGAGCTTGAGGAGCGCCTCTTCCTGCTCGCGAACTTGCCAGGAGTCATCGCCGTACCTTTCTCGGTACTCCCTCGCTCGAGCTCGGACCTCCTTTATTTGCGTAGAGACCTCGTATATAGTCAGGCCACCGCTTCTATGTATACGGTCCTCGTATTCTTCATGCTCCTCGCCTATAGCCTTAAAAGTCTGCAGATCGTCCTTGACATTCTGGAACTTATCTTCAAGCTCCAGAAACTTCGCATGCTCTTCGTCAAGCTTCTCCTGAGCTGACCTAAGCTTCGCCTCGAGCTCGGTCTCGATGTTGGTAGCTCGGCTTTTCCAACATGCAACCTCGACCTCGGCAGCCTCGGCAGCACGACGAAGCTCGTTTATTTGTTGTTCAAAATGCGAAGTATTGGAGAAGTCAAAGGCAGGCTACAGCAGCAAAAATTAAACAGTTCAGCACAAAGCGCAGTTCAACAACATATACTTTATATACGTGGAAAAAGCGCCGCCCTAGTGGCGACGTGATACAAACTAAAAAAGAAGAAGGAAAAACTAACTATCGCCCACCTCGGGCTCCTCAGCGCCGCCCTCACCGCCTCCCTCCTCGGCCTCGGCCGGCCGCCTCCTCGCCAGATCGGCGATGACAGCTTCGAGACTGTCATCCCGATCCGCAGGGCAGCGGCGAACTGCCTCCTCGGAGAGCGGAGCCCTCTCCCGCGCAAGCCTTTCGACCACCGGGATCACCGCGGTGTGTTCCACGAGTACTTCGGCGTACTCCTGCAGCATCTCTTCCTTTGACATCACCTCATACCCGTACTTGACTTTGTCAAGCTCGGGGTAATCCTTGGCGACACGGTCGAGCGCTGCCGAAGTAATCGGCGTACTCATGGCACTCACCAGATGCGCCGCCACTGTGCCGAAATACTTGGAGCGGAAGATCCGCTCGGCGAGGGCTCGGAACACTCCGCCTTGCTCCGCCGCCATCCGCGCCACCCTCTCCTTCTCCTCGGCAAGCTCCTCCCTCAGCCTTGCCGCCTCGGCCTCCGCCGCCGTCGCCTTCCTCTCCGCCGCGAGCAGCTCGACCAAAGTTCTGGCCTCCTGCTCCTCCGCCCTCGCCGCCTCGGCCTTTGCCCCCTCGAGCTCGGCTCTCAGGGCCCTGAACTGCTCGACCCCGCCGACGATGAAGCTCGAGAGGGCACTTAGCCCGTCCAGTGCCACATCGGCCTCCTGCACAGAATATGTTAATACAAAAAAAAAAAAAAAATATATAGAAGCAAAAGCAAACTTCTTCCACTCACCTCGGGGAACGAAGCCCGACGATCCTCCCCCGACCCGGATGCCCGAGCATCCGGGCCCCTCGCCTCTTCCCTCCGAGGCTCATCCAGGTCGATTACGGGTGGAGTCACCTCAGTCTCCACCCTCTCCGCCCTCTCCCAGCGCGGCGTTTCCTCAGCCGCCGAGGTGACCCTCGGCCTCTTCTTCTTCTTCCTCAGCGCTGCTTGGAGAACCTCGGGATCCACTGCAGAAGAAAAGCAAAGCATTAAAGTCCAGTTCAGATAAACGAAGTCAAAGTGCTAGTTCGGATAACGAAGACAAACTACACTACGGAGCCTCACCCGGATCCACGTCGGCCAGGGCGTCACATGGGCTCAGCCCAAGCCTCGACAGCTCCTCCTCGGCGTAAGTCCTTTTGACGGCGCCGAGGTCCATCAAGCTCGTCTCGAGCTCGCCGACGGGATCCACCCTCAGTTGAGGGCCGAACTTGGCCACCGACCAGCCATAGAGGGGCACACCTTCAGTTCGGCAGAAGAAAAATTTCTTCTGCCAATTCGACACCTTGGACGGGGTGACCAACTTAAATTTATTTACTGGTGAAAGGTAAACCCACCCAGTTGGCCCCCGCTTCACTCTAAAAAAACGGAGTAAAGACTCCAGTGACATCGGCCCACCTCGGCGACCGACCTCAACGCAAAAACCTATTACCTGCTTAATGGAAGCAGGCGCGAACTGACCTAAGGGAAGCTCGAATCTATCCAAAAGCTCTACAAAAATAGGGTGTAACGGAAAACGAAGACCAAAATTGAGGTAGTCTTCATAAACGGTGAAAAAACCTACAGGAGGAGAGCAACCTCTATCCTCTTCCCTAGGTAAGATAAGCTCTACAGACTCAGGAAAACAAAATTTTCTCGCTAAATTGGACATGTGGGATTCACTCATAATGGAGGCGCACTCTAAGGCAGCCTCCGACCCAGCTAACGGGGGGTACTCTACGAGTCGGGAAACAGGGGGTAGAGCCGCTCGGGTAAAGACCCTCACGGTGACCTTCGCCGGAATACTCCTAAGCGGCGACGGAGATTCAACAATCTCCCTACCACTCGGAGTATGAGAAGAAGAAACGAAGAAAGCAGAAGAAGAAGTGGAAACAGCATCCATTATAGCACGGTACTTACTTGTTGAGAAAATTTGAAGGATTTGTTTCTCGAAGATTGAAGTCGACGATGGCAAAGAGGTTGGAAGCTTTTTGCAGGAGAAAAAAAGACACTAGGGTTGCGAAAAGTGAAAAGTGTTGGTTAGCTTCCAAAGGAAGCCTTTATAGACGTCAAATCACCTTTTCCCAACCGCCTCCTTTTCAAAAACCCGCCTCTTCGGCTCCTCCAACAGAAAGGCGACGCGTGTCACCCACGACCCTCTACAACAGCTGTCTTCCACCACCACACTTCTACCTCGGCTACAGCCAGAGAGTTACTTTTACCTCGGCTTCAGCCAGAGAGTTATTTTTACCTCGGCTTCAGCCAGAGAGTCACTTCTCTTCAGCCAGAGAGTCACTTTTACCTCGGCTTCAGCCAGAGAGTTATTTCTACCTCGGCTTCAGCCAGAGAGTTATTTTTACCTCGGCTTCAGCCGGAGTCACTTCGACCTCGGCAACAGCAAGATCTCCACCTCGCCCAGATCTTCACTTCGTCCAAACACACTCACCTCGTCAAGATCTCCACCTCGGTGCCGATCTTCTCTTGAGGGGGGGGGAATGTGATAGGATGTGGCCCGTCAATAAGGGCCCAATGCCCAGAAGCAGCTCGGCGGCCCAACACCGCGGCCCATCAAGAGCAGCTCGGCCGGCCCAATAGCACGGCCCACTTACTATAAATAGCCCTAGACCGCCTCTATTATCTATAAATACGAGATAATAGTTAGATTAAAAGAAAAATGGACAATCACTTTCTGTAATCTATATTTCAGCTCTCATCTAATTCATAATAAAAGAGTTCTCCTCTCCGTGGACGTAGACTTCATTAAAAGTCGAACCACGTAAATCCTTCGTCATTTAAACCCCTAACTATCGTGTAAATCTCACCTCGAAAATCGGCGATCGATCAGCCACCCTCGAGAACTGTTCTAGGAAGACCTACCCCAATTTCCTCATAAGAGATTGCTTACTGGGAATGGAGATGAGATGAAGAAACTAAATTTCTTCTAAGCAAGGACAAAGAGCAACGAGTAATTTCAGTATGGGGAAGGGGGCCGGGGTTTGGGCAAAACCACATTGTCAGAAAGGTGTGCAACAGCATGATCACCAAAAAGAATGTTGCTTTGATCGTTGATTATGCAACTATACGAGGTACAAAAAGACAAGCAATGTCTAATTGTTGTCGATGATCTTTGGGAACTTTCTCACTGCATGGCATTAATGTTTGAAGCATGCCTTCATGTCCAAGATCTGCAGAGCAAAGTCTTCCTCACCACGCGCGAACAACATGTGGCAGAGATTGGATTCCCAGTTAAACTTGGCCTTCGCAGTGAGAAAGATGCTTCGGAGCTGCTGAAGAAGAAATCATTTTTCCGTATACCAATCTCCAAATCAGTTTTAAGTATCATATAACCCTCTATTACTTAACCGCGCGCCTAACATTTTATGTTTTCAAATAAGATATTGACACTTATTACAGAATTTCCACCACAAAGTATTGTGGATTTTCAAAAGTTCAAATTTCTCCGAGATCTAGTGTAAAAGGGTTCAAATTTGTTGGAAGAAAGTTAACGAGATGAATTTCATACCGGCGTCCATAAGGAAATTAAGTGTATTTAGAGACCCTCGATTCATCCTGTTTAATGAATGTTAGAGTTCCAAATGTTTTTAACGAGATTCCCGTTGAAACACATGATGCTTCCTTATTACAGTGACTTGAAAATATTGGAAAACTACCTACTAATGTTGGATGAGGGAGTAGAAGGGTTGAGAGAACTCTACGTTGGGTGCATGAAATAAAATGTATGGACAAAATGAATAACCTGCGACATTTTGTACCACACATACTCGACAATGAAAGCTTTTCCAAGTATATATCATGCATGGATGTCATTGCTACTAAGTGGAACAAGTTAGTATACCGTGTGGTTGTAATCAAACAGGGTTGTGAACTAGGAACAATCTTGAGGGGATTGGAGAGTAGAATCTGGAGCCATGTCCCTTCTCTCCCTATTACATATCGAAAATTGTTCTGCTCCGGAAATACTTTTAATGGATCGAGTCATATTTTTACACTTAAAATAACTTACAATGGGCATGACAGAAGTGGCAGAATTAAAGGGTTATCTTCACCATCTGGAGAGGATTTTCACAAAGTCCACTATGTCTAAAAAATTATCATCCGCTTTAGTATGATAATGTTCACATTAATCTCAGTTCAAAATAATTGCTTGACATCGTCTATAACTTTAATAATATAATAACATGTATCATAATTAATGATTTAAAATTATTATATGCATTTTCTTCATATATATATATATATCATATATGTTGAACTCTAGTTATGTCTGGTAACACTTGAATATTAATACAACACAATATATGTCACACTTTTAGGCAATCAATGTCTTATTGGGATACGAAAGCAAGCACGCCCTGAGTATAAATTAAATTAATGTACATAGATCAAGATATACATAATTTGCAATAATGTTATAAGGTATTTCAGATATATGTATATATAGGTAAAGGAATGATTGACTCTTCTGACCACATATTTTTTAGTTTGAGAAATCATTTTAGGAGCCATCTTTGTTTGCAATGAAATATATAATTGTTTGTAGCCCACCAAACCATTAGATTTAGTCATTTCCCTGCTCCTTTTAAGTTTTAAGAGTCCTGCTGCAACAATATTATATCTATACTTTATACTAATCATGCACAAATATCAACTTTTCCTTTATTCTTTCTTTCACTTTATAATGGGAAAAGAAGAGGAGCAATGGAGAAAAGAAAGTCTTCAATTTTAAGTAGTTGGAAAGAATTTCCTTTTTATAATAAAAGATTTAGGACCGAGAAAATAAAAGAGTGTTAGTTGCAAACAATTTACTCCATTAATATTCGTGAGTCACATTTAACGTGTCAAAGAGTGTCCGGTTGCATGACATATTATTTTTTTAATAAATTCTTGTTAATTATCAGTTTTTATTTAATTTTTTATTAGAGTACATATATAGTTTAATATTTATTAAATAATAAATTATATAAAAATTTAACAAAAATTATTAATATGACTCAGTCTACTCTAAACATATAAGTATGTATGCACACTGCAAATAGGGAGCAAAACTAATTTGCAACAAAAATCAATTATTTGTTTTCTATTACAAGCGTGAGATTAGTGAATATGCCAATTAGTATTTTAGTAGTTTGAGTAAGGAAATATATGTGCATTTTTTAATCTAAATTAAGAGGAGTATCATGTTTGGTCAAAGAAATATAATGACAATTTTGAAGGACTCGCCTAACTTGGTGAGGGCAGTAAAGGGGAAAAAAAATAAGAGAGAGAGAGGGGGGCAAAATATAGAGGTCAAAAGATAGGGATGGATTAGTGATGACAAAATTAACTGCGTACCCGTACATAATTTTAGGATTGGGGGTGGGTATGAGTTTTAAAATTTATATCCGTCTCGGGTTCGAGTCGGGTACGGGTGTATAGGTACCCGCCCCGATAATATTAATCACGTATATTTTTTTATAATCACACTTAAAAGTTTAGCTAAAGTAGTAGAAATTTTATATTAGTTACATTTAAAAATTATGATCTATTATGTGGTGAACTTGTAGCATATTATTATATATTTTAAGGCTTCTAAAATTTTTAAGTTTGATGTAATAGTTTTTAATATCCTTGTGTATATAAATATTTTATTGTTTAACGGGTACCCGATGTGGACTCTTCTCCCACCGGATAATACCCGCCCCGATTTAAACGGGTAATGGGACGGGTATGTGAATGAAATCATGAAACGGGAAAGCAAAACCCACTCCAAACCCGCCGCGTTGCCATCCCTAGAATGGACTAACTGGCCTCGTTTGGTAGGATTGTTAAAGCAAGTTATGTTATTTTAAACTGAACAAAACATGCATTTGGTAGCAAGTACCTTAAATCCTCTGGCCCGTCTTTAAATATCGGCCCATAATTAAAAGGTAGGTTGAAGACGGTTTAGAAACCCACGAAAGGGGTGATATTGTGTCCCGATTTATAGTGAAATTCTGACCTTGCTATCATTGTCACTAACCCTGTAATTGTGCCCTGATTTTGCTTGAATCGCCTGCTGAACATATAGCTTGAATTTCACTGATTTCTTCTATAATTTGAGACTGAATTTGCTCAATTACTTCAGCTGCAATTTGATTGACCACTGGTCTGAAACTACCTATTAATCTAGCTCTAATTGGCATATTACTTGCTGGCCTGCTCTCAGTTTCTGTGATCATATAGCATATCTCTAACTGATTCTGAGTGCCATCCTTGCTTGTGTAATATCCTGAGCTTGATCCTTGACATGTGTTTGAACATAATCTTCAGAATCAACTCATTAGCCATAACTGATTGACTTCTCTGTTTAATCTAGAATTTTGTGCTGAAATTTGTGGATTTTTTCTGATTTAAATCTGAAATTGTTGAGCCGTTATAGGTGATTTCTGGTGCTGCAGACCTAATGCTTTATTGCTTGAAACGAATTCTGCTGCTTTATTGTCCATCTATCATAATTTGTGCATCGGACTATATAAAACTCAGAGATTCAGCTCATTACCACCTGCCATACCAGATTAACTTCTCTATTTAATCAAGAATTTTCTGCTGCAATTTGTAGATATATTCTAATTAAATCTGGAATTTTTGAGCAGCAGCTGTATTGTTAATCTTGTGCAGCGTGCATCCTTTATAAACTCCTGAGGGCTAGCTCATTTAAACTAAGGATTTGTGCTGCAATTTGTTGATTTATTCTGATTTAAATCTGAATCCTCATGCTGTGATAGTATGTCATCTGTGCAGGGCTTTAAAAATCCAAAAAGAGGGAAACCTGCTGCCCGTAAATCATACAGAGATGCTACTCTTTCTAACTCTGAAATTGAATCCAGTGGCTCCTGGAATGATGGCTCTGATGTGGAGTTTGATTCTGATAAGGAACTCGGGCACACGGAACCTACTAATGAAGCTAGCATTGTCCCCGAAACCATATTCGACGCAGATGCTGATGATCTGCTCGACCTGGAAGGTGACACGACTGCCAAACCTCTTACAGAAGCCAAATCTCAACCAAATGCAGCTGATGGTGCAGCTACAGATTGCAATCCAGAACCTGATTTACTCAAGCCTTGGATCATATCCAATGAAGACTTCCAAAAGAAAAGAACTTTCTGCCGCGCTGATTTAACTATTAATTCTCAGAAAGTTTATTTTTTGGATAATACCTTAACACTTGATGCTAACGATTGTGTCCCCATCTCTAAAGAATGGGGTCATAGCCTTCTTGGTTTTTTTGCAGACGCTGCACCAAAGAAACACTTGATTGAAAGAATGACCTGACAATGGAATCGCCCCACGAGACCTGCTTTCCACCAAAATGGGTATATGGTATTCAGCTTTGCCTCTGAAGAGGACAAACAAGCTATCTTAGATGAGGGACCTTACTGCGTAGATGTTAACCGTCTCATTCTATGCGAACTCCCAGCGAACTTTAGATTCATTAAATCTGATAATTTATTCGCTGTTTGGTTAACACTGCCTAATTTACCACTTGAACTATGAAATCCATTAGCTCTTGGTAAGATTGGTTCAGTACTTGGTATTCCGGTGTCGGTAGATTACCGTACCATATCCAAAAATAATATTGATGGTCCCCGCTTACTGGTGAAAGTCGATATAACTGTTGTACCTCTGAAAATTATTAAACTGAAGCTCCCAAATGGTGATACCTTTGATCAAAAAATTGTTTTTGATTTTTTTCCCAAACTTTGTCTAAATTGTTCCAAGATGGGGCACCTATCTGTGGATTGCAGGGCTGCAAAACCACTTGATCAAGGACAACACATTGGAAGCAGAGGCTATGTGGTTGATAGTGAGGTTGGCACCACAGGCCTGCACGGGGAGGAAAATTCCAGAATCGACCTCCTCGTAATGGTTCTCAACTGCCCCAGGCTGAAAGGGGCAGGGATATGTCTAAAAAACTAATTAATAAATCTGATTTTAATGGTGCAGATAGACATTCCAGGTCTAGGCCTCCACAAGGATCAGCCTCACGTCGTCCAGTCCTGAATACGGGTGGTGGGAGATCCCTTTCCCGTCCCCCAGTGAATAAGTCTGGAAGATCTCTATCTCGACCTCCTAATAACAGCACGAGATCATTGTCAAAACCTCCAGCAAAGGCTACAGAGAAAGTCTGGAGACCAAAATCTAAACCCCCAGTAGTGGACAGAACTACAAGAGCAGGGGAAACTGTAGAAATTCAGCAAAATAAGGGTGCAAAACCATCGGAAAAACAATCTGATTTTCAGCAGCAACCAATACATCATAAAGCTTGCGATCATAGGACTGTAACGCCACGAAACAAACACACATACTTCAATTCCCCTTCCTCATCTACACATCCTCCTAAGGATTCAAATACTGATGCTAATCATTTTGTAGGTGACGAGGGATGCTTCAATGTACCTGACCCCAGGATTGTAACTCAGATTAATGAGTGTGGATTAAACAAAGAACAATCCTCTATCCCTTCAAATCTATCCACACTAAACGAAAGGGCTGGCGGGGCTGAAGTAACCTCAAATCCCCATGGAAACAGCCCCATACCAGTGGAGAACAACCTCGAACAAGAAAATATGGTAATCTCTGATGTACCCCCTATTATTCCAATTAATAATCATATTAATCCAGGGGAGACAGCTGAAGATTCATCTTTGGTTGTGGAAAAAGTTAAAGGAGCAACAAAAAAGAAACACAAGAGTAAGAGTGCTTAGAGGCAAGCACCACTAAATTTTTCCTCATGATTGTTGTCGTATGGAACATTAGAGGCCTTCATAAGGCTGCAAAATAGTCCGCTCTTTCAGATTTCATTTTCAAACATAAACCTGATGTGATTGCTTTACTGGAGACAAAACTCAATTCACAAAAATTTGATAATTTCCATGCTAAATATATGCGTAATTACACATTTATCCACAACTTTGATGTGGTTGATGGTGGAAGAATTTTGCTCTTTTGGAACAACTTGAGAGTTAATGTTGATGTGCTTCAAATTGAAAAGCAAATTATTCACACTTCTATCACTTGGAAAGTTTTGAATGTTAAGTTTAATTTTTCCATTGTTTATGGCTTCTGGCAAGTGTGTGATCGACGTGAACTTTGAGATTCTCTTATTCTTAATATTCAAAATTCCATCCCCACCATAGTCGCTGGTGATTTTAATTGTGTACTTGATCCTAGTGAGCGTATTGGTGGTCGTGTTCCTCTTGAGCAAGAGTATAGGGACTTTGTTGATACTTGTGCACTACTTGGTCTTGAGGACAGTCCCTCTACGGGATGTCACTTTACTTGGTCTAGCAATGACAAAACTTCAAAAATTGATAGTCTTGATTAACAATGCATGGATTAACTCGAATCTTTTTTGCAGATCTGATTTTCTCATGAAAGGCATTTATTCTGATCACTCTCCGTCACTTACCGCACTTTTTGAAGAACCTGATGGCTTTAAGAAACCCTTTAGATTCCTCAATACTTGGCTTAAACATCCGTGGTTTAAGGAATTACTCACCCAAAATTGGCCAATCACCAAACATCACCTAGCCCAAGCCAATCTTGTCTTCAAATTGAAATCAATAAAAAATTGGCTTAAAAAACTTAATCAACATGAGTTCACGAACATATCTAGTAAAGCTAATAAAGCTAGGAAAGAACTTCATAAGGTCCAAGAACAACGTGATAAAAATCCGGATGATAGAGATATTAGGGAACTGGAACTCAATGCTCGAATCAAAGCCACTAACCTCTCCAATCTTGAGAGAGAATATTACATCTATAGAGCCAGGATTCAGCATCTTTATCTATCTGATAAGAACAACAAATATTTCCACTCCCTAATTAACATAAACAAAGCTAGGAATCCCATCTCCTTCCTTTGTAAACCTAATGATGAAGTCACCTATGATATCAAAGAAATTGTTAATGACTTCACATCATTCTATACCAACATGTTTAGTGTTTCAGCCGTGACTTGCCACATTGATACATCCATCCTTCATCTCGGTAATCTGGTGAATAATAATGATCAATTGAGTATGATTGCCCCTATATCCTCCCATGAAATTAAAGAGAGCTTATTCAGTATGGGAAGTGATAAGGCTCCTGGACCCGATGGGTTTTCAGCGGCATTTTTCAAAGAAAATTAGGATGTTGTGGGCTCTGATGTAATCGATGTTGTGCTTGAATTTTTCAATAAGGGTCTAATCTATCAACGCCTAAATCATACTAATATAACCCTTATCCCTAAAAAGAGTCATAATCCCACAGTTTTGGATTTTAGACCGATTGCTTGTACCAATGTGATATATAAAATCATCACTAAAATCCTCACATTCCGAATGGCTCCACATCTTGGTTATATCATTAATCATGCGCAATCTGCCTTTATTCAAGGTAGGAATATTACTGATAACATCTTTCTTGCGCAGGAACTCATTAGGAAATACGAATGGAAGCAAGTGTAGCACCTAGGTGCATGCATAAAGTTGACCTCCAGAAGGCATTTGATTCCATCTCTTGGTCATTTCTTTATGAGGTCCTTCGAGGTTTGAATTTTCACTCTTGCTTCATTCACTGGATTATGACGTGTGTCACCTCCCCTACATTCTCTTTATGTATAAATGGAGGTGTGCATGGTCACATTATTGGTAAGAGAGAATTAAGACAAAGAGATCCTATGTCTCCTACATTATTTCTTTTATGTATGGAGTATCTCTCTAGACTCCTTAAAAGAACTAATGATTTGCATTTCAATTACCATTTTAAATGTGATACGAATAAGATAACTCACCTGGCATTTGCGGATGACTTATTACTTTTTGGCCGTGGTGATCTTGACTCTATGATTGTTCTAGCTGATTATTTGCAGGAGTTTGCATCTACCTCTGGGCTTAAAATTAATTGTCATAAATCTAACATCTACATGGCAGGTGTCAAACCTTATGAAAAACAACAAATTCTGGATCTATTTGGATTCCCTCTGGGTTCTCTACCTACTCGTTACTTGGGAATTCCACTTGCTGCCCGAAAACTTGGAGTCTCACACTATACCCCTCTAATTGAAAGCATTACCTCTAGTATTAATCGTTGGAATGACTCAAATTTATCTCTTGCAGGTAGGCTTGAGCTTATTAGATCGGTTTTGCAGGGTGTTGAATGCTACTGGTTACAAGTCCTCCCCCTTCCAGCTACAGTGATTGATAGAATCATGAAAATAATTCGAAAATTCCTTTGGGGATCGAGATATGCTCCTGTTGCTTGGAAGGATGTATGCAAGCCGAAACACGAAGGAGGACTTTCCATACGTGACTTAAGTGCTTGAAATAAAACACTTATGATAAAAATACTTTGGAACATCCATTCCAAATCCGATTCTTTATGGATCAAATGGATTCACAATGAATACTTTTTGGGAAATTCTATTTGGGATATTAAGAAAAAACCTAAGGATTCCCCTCTCACAAAAAATATCCTTGATATTCGTGATTCCATTTTGAATAGTGTTAACCACTGTGTTGATAGTGCCAAACTTCTTTTATCGAAGTGGTTTTTGAAAAAAGGTGTTAACAATGCTTAGGAATTCTTTAAGGATAAGGGAGAAGCAAAATTTTGGCACAAATTTATTTGGAAATCTCATATCCCCCCAAAATATTCTATAACACTATGGTTTGCTTTGAGAGGTCGTTTAAAAACCTCTACTCGATGTCATGATTCTAACTCTACAATGTGTACTTTTTGCAGTGACAAAGAAGAGACCCATAACCATTTGTTCTTTGAATGCGCATATACCAAAGGTGTTTGGGTGGAGATCAAGAAATGGCTAAAGCTCAATCATTCTATGACCACAATTCCTAGTGCCATCAAACACTTACATCGAGGGAGGAAAGGCTCTGCAATCCTCACCAAAGCTAAGAGCCTTGCATTAGTCTCAACCATTAACCACCTATGGTATGATCGTAACAAGCTTTACTTTGATAAAATTCCCATAGATGCTAAACGAACTATCAAAGAAATCAAAGTAAGTGTCTATGCAACCTTATACTCTATTATCCCCTAATATCTTGTCATTATCCCCTTCATTATATCTGGATTTTGCTTGAAGCTCCCAACTGAACTTATAAATGGAATTTAACAGTGCATTCTGCCATAATTTGGGACTGATTTCAACTCACGTCCAGGCTTTATTGGTTTCATATCTGCATCGATTATCCCTGGTTCTGATTTATATCTATATTATCCTTATTTCTGATTGATATTGTGCAGATTTCTGAACGTGTTATCATAGCATAATCTGAAACGCTTATTGAACTGGAGCTTGTTGTTATCACTTAAATTTCTAAACTGTCTTCATAATCTGATTGTCCCTTAATTATCTGCATTGTTAATCACTGATTTAAGCTTGAATTTAACTAAATTCTGCTATAATTTGGGACTGATTTCAGCTGGAAGTTATAGTGAAATTCTGACCCTGCTATCATTGTCATTATCCCTGTAATTGTGTCCGAATTTTACTTGAACCGCCTGCTGAACATATAGCTTGAATTTCACTGTTTTCTACTATAATTTGAGAGTGAATTTTGCTCATTTACTTCAGCTGCAATTTGATTGAACACTGGTCTGAAACTACCTATTAATCTAGCTCTAATTGGCATATTACTTGTTGGCCCTGCTCTCAGTTTTTCTGTGATCATATAACATATCTCTAACTGATACTGAGTGTCATCCTTGCTTGTGTAATATCCTGAGCTTGATCCTTGGCAAGTGTTTGACACAATCTATGTATTTTGCCTACATAATCTGATTTGCTTGTGCTTATTGCTGCCTATACAACTTCTGCATTATCTGATGTGAACACAATCTACTGTGCATTGATCTAAGGCTACTCTTTGTTTTGAATTGATTATTTAACACCTGATTTATTGCCTCTTCATCTGAGTTTCTTGCTTGAATACAACTGCTATGAACCTATCTGGGATTTGTTTAACACTCTGAATCAAAAACTGAGTTTTCTTGAACACATTGCCGCTTTTAATTCTGCTATGACATAATTTGTGTGCTGATTTTGGTCCCGTCCAGATTTTCCCTTGTTTGTTGGACTGTTTACTGCTGGTTTGCTTTTATTTTTCAGGAATGAAGTCCAAGTTACAAGCCAACACTTGCAGGCTTGAATGGAGTTTGAAGACATAAAAGCAAATTTTTTGATGCTCCAATCAGCAGCCTCCCACATAGGCGACAAGGACCTTAGTTGCTGATCTTGCTACCTCAACCCGGATCCATGATAGAGACTAGCCGTTGATTTTGCTACCATGCTTGATGTGGAACACTTATGAAGACCCATACATCAGTTGCGGAGCCCAAAATAAGAATATGTGGAGATTACAAGAACAAGTGAAGAAAACAAGAGCAAGGAAGAAGAGTTGATTTATGAAAACTTGTAACATATGATGTATAGCACTACTATTATTTCACGCTATATCATATGTTTTATTGTCACATCTTTTAGTTCCATGTTGGAAAGAGTAACAATCCTGATGTCATATCCTAGTGTTGCTATGTATTCACTTGGGTGTGCCCATTTTACAAGATGTACCTTTTATCATTTTATAATATACTCCCTCCATCCCGCTAAAAGCGGCCACAAGTGAGTGGACACGGAGATTAAGAAAGTAAAATTTTGTGTGTTAAAAAGTAGGAGAGAAGTATTTTAAAGGTAAAATTATTTCCTTTTTAAGAAAGTGGCAGCTTTTAATGGGACAACTCAAAAAGGAAACATGGCCATTTTTAGCGGGACGGAGGGAGTAGTATTCCTTTTCTCGAAAGGGGTGATATTTAAATGTAACCTATACCTATTTTAACAGTAGAAAGCGAAACATTTTTATTCCTAAATTGCCCTTTATAAAATAGGTTCTAAACCTCTGCACACAATGGATGCCTCACTTCTCTCACCTTCTCATTTTCTGGGTAATGCTCACATAAAGTTCTTGGGACTAACCTTCTCACCTCCTCAGAGAGTCGACGATTTGCGGTAAGTGCAGATTGGAAATTTTTTGTAGAGATTGTAAAAGACAAACAATAACCATCAACAAAATAATATTTAAATTCTAACCATTTACAATTTTTTTGTACTAAAATACCCTTATAATTATATTTTATATTTATGAGTAGGGATGAAAACGGATTGGATACAGGCGGATAGTGCTTGTCCCGTATCCTAACCCATATTTTTTTCTCGGATTCAGATTCGAATACAGAAATGCCAGATTCAGATACAAATTCGGATTATTCAGGATACGGATACAGGACTGATATGGTACGGATTCGAATAAATATAATCGGATAATATATTTCATACAAAAACTGTTGACACAATATTTTATAGAAGAACTAATACAAATTATAAGAATTGTATCAATTAAAAAAATACTTCCGTCCCAATAAACATGACATAAAACTTTTGGGCACAATTATTAAGGAGAGTGTATAAAGTAATGTAAGAGTGATAAAAGTGGTAGGGTCAACACCTTTTTAAAGAGATAACTTTTACTATTTTAGAAATGTGTACGTCCAAATAAGGGAATTGTGTCAAGCTTAGTAGGACGGAGGGAGTACAATTTTTAGGATCAAGAAAGTACAAAATAAATTAAACACAAATTATCTACCAATAATGAAATATGCATCTTGAAATATAATTCGAGAATTCAAAATCGGCAAAATGTAGTTTACAAAATTTAAGTGACAATATGCTTACAGCCTTACACATTATGTGTGACAATATGCTCACACATTATTATAGTAAGGGTAAAGGTTCAATTTCTTGTAGTGATATATATATATATATATATAATTCCACACATTCATAATTAAATTTTAAAATAACATTTAGCAACTAAATTAAAATCAAATTGTTACATATATATATATATGTATAATATAAATAATAAATATTTAAAAAATTCGGATATCCGGTTTTTTTATGCGGATAATATCCGACAAAATACGGGAAATTTCGGATACGGACGAATATTATGTAATTCGAATCGGATCCCGAATTCGAATTCAAATTTTCGGATTCGAATTCGAATTTGACCGGATACTGATTTTTCATCCCAAATTAAATCTCGATCAGATACGGTTTCGGATCGGGGGGATAATATCCGCCCAGATTTCATCCCTATTTATAAGTATGAATAGTATCGAATTGTACCATTCATATGTAATACTACATCTGTCCGCCAAAGTGTTTACGAATTTTCTTTTCGGGCCGTCCACAAAAGTATTTAACACTTAAAAGTTTCTATTTTGGGACTCAACCTCCACTCACAACACATCTTTAAGTGAGACTCAATCTCCACTAACTTCACATCTTTCTAATTCCACTCATTATACTTCTTACACACTATACACTAAGTCAACATCTTTTATTAAAACTCGTGCAAGTCAAAATGTTAAACTTTTTGGTGGACGGAGGGAGTACTAAATTTTATTAAACTGTACGTGCGTATGAATTGTATGAATATTATTCATATATTTCATACCATTCGTACCATTCATACAATTAAATTTAGAGTTAATTATACAAAATAGTCATACAAGATAATGAAGATAAATACTAACCACCAACATTATAATATATACATTATAGCCATTTTCAAATTTTTGTGACAAAAACACCCTTTTAAATACTCCCCCGTCGTATCTCATGTTATAGGTATGAATGATATGATTTTAATTAAGCCTAATTAATAGTTACAGAATTGAGCACCCATCACAACTAGATAAATGATGTTTATAGCATGCATAAAGAACAATTATGAAACTATATATTATTTTTAAATCATTGTTACTTCAAATAATACTTATTCTCTTTGCAGATTTTTTTGAGAAGCTCTTTACAGATATTTACACTATGGCAGACAGGAGATCATCCACCAGATGCTAGTTGTCTCATGCAAAAATCTATTGAAAATATTCTAATCATTTACATAATTTAAAATTTTAAAATGAGAGCACATACAAGAATTCAAGTGAAAACAATGTTAAACAAAATGCTAAAACCACCATTTTATTGTCCTTTCAAACAAGCAAAAAAGTATTTGATATTTATAAAACCAACAATAAAAACCAGTAGCCAAAAAAAAGCTCAACAAAATCACCAGAAAACTGAAGTTTCTCTCTCAATGTTAATCTCTCAAGTTTGTTATATGTAGAAAGGCGCTGAACACCACAATATTTCATGAATTCAGCTGCTGCTGCTTTCTCTCCAAATCAGGAAAAACCAGATTTCACAAACATATATATAGATATCAACTTTTCTTGCCTTGCTTTAGGCTGCAGTTCCATTTTCACCAGCAGCTTGATCATGATCATGCTTGTCTAGTTGGCTGAAGTTGCCTTTCTGCTTGAAGAGCTGAGTGTGATGGTGCCTGCAGTAGAGCTGATGCTCGTGGGCAACATAATTTGATGGGCTTATTGTGCAACCACCGTGGCTGCACTTGAAACATGCCCTATGATATGAACTGCCATCAACTGCTACCTGTTCATGTATCGACGGTGTCAGACCTAGTTCATGAGGAATTATAACTAGTTATATATTATTATAAGTACCTTTTCAATAGGGTAAACTGTTTTGCTGCAAGCAACACATTTTTCTTGAGTTCCTGCAAACATACTCGAGACTTTGCTGTCAGATGATCTATCGACTCTAGCAGTTCTAGGAGCCCCTGTGAATGGTATTTATAGTTGTATTAGATAAAAAAGAAAATCGAGGTAGATATATTGTGAGGATTAACTGAGTTTTATGGTTTTGATGTAACCTTCGAAGCTCTTATCGAGGCTACCAGTCATCTTGAATAGTTGGTCGAAATGAGGTTTGCAGTATAGAACCCCTTCATATGAAGAGTAGTTACTCAGCTGCATGAGCAATACATGACATGATTAGTGAAAAAAATAGCTAATGATCAGACTATTATTCTTGCACGATGATTCCTATTTATAGTACGATGCTATCATGTGTCATCAAAAAAAATTAAGATTTAACAGAAGGAAGGAGAAGAAGATATCCTCTTTGATAACTTCCCTTGATAAAAGCATGCTACAGAAACTTAAAAAAGTGATTGTTGATTAATTTGAGATAGCGGCTGAGCTGAAAGAAACAACACTTGCCACGAGTAGCATGCCATGGACTGACGAGGCAATTTTGTGATTAGTGTCAACTCTTTTAGTGGCTCACACAAGTTAAGATTATGTTTACAAACAAGGATATTTCCATAAAATGCATAGCAAATTGGGATTTAATCAGAGGTAACACCACTTGGAGCTTTTCATTAAGGACAGAGGTCGTTAGATGGTGAATTAAAAGCCGTGCAATTCAATTATAGATGGCAATTACATTGCTAGCTCCATGGTAAGAAGTCGATGGGATTAGAGTTGGTCTGTTGTTCATAGAGTTGGGATTAGATGTTCAAAAATTTTATTAATTGTTACAATTATACAATGAGGCAACAATCTAAGCCTACTTTATCCTGCAGACTACATATATGTTGCTGTATCAAGCATGATAACCCATTCAGAAACTAATTCACATTGGAGTAGATACATGAAGCAAATCAAGAAAACAAGATATGGTGAGGTTGCCAACTTGATTTCACAACCACAACAACAAGAAACAATGAGATATTCTTACAAGTTCCAACCAGTTACAGACCAAAAGCAAGAATTTTGGGATCAACAGGCAACTGACCATCAAGTATGAATACAGAACCAGATATCAGTGCTGAGAGCCTCAAAGACAATTATCTTTACTTTCAGGTTTCAAAACGATAAACTATGTAACCACGTCATATCATTGAGCAGCACAGTGAAATATCTTATAAACATCTTAGTTCTCAGTCCATCATCCATTTACCAGAAATCTTTCTCAGAAGTATGATCTCCCAGAAAGAAAGAAAAAACCCAAATCATCAAGAACCAATCATAAAAGCCAATTCTACATAATTCACACTCAATTTTACAACCACGTTCCAAATTCAATTTAATAAAAGTATTCCAACACACATCACATACCGACAACCATAGCCCTCGTCAAAACACAACATATGTAACCTATGATTATTGCAGAAAACATCAAACCAAACTCCATAAAGCATCAACGAATAAAGAATTCCAACAAAGTCTGCAATAAAAAAACACACCATCAAGAACCAAGCAATCAAATCTTATTCCATGACTACCACCCAGCTGAACAATCCCTTTAAGAAGTCGATCACAGCCTTTTCAAGCAAACCCTCATCAGAACAAGACATGATCAGCTTTATTATTGCAGGCAACATCAAAACCAAATACTATAAAATCAAGAAACACCAAAAGGGGCGTGATAAAAATCAAACCTTGAGAGTTCCCTTGCAATGATGACATCTAAAACAAGCCTTGTGATACACTTTGTTGTCAGCAGTGAGCTCATCCACCAAGTAAACTGTTTTCTCACAAGCCTTGCATTTCTGTGTTGTTCCTGCAAAACTAGCCATTTTCCCCTATAAAATTTGATCAAGTTTTTCTTCTTTCAAAACTTAGATCCTCTATCTTTGTAGGCAACTGAGAAAGGAAAATTTAAAAAAGAGCAGTTGAAAAGAAATCAATGCTAGAAAATTCAATTTATTCTTCAGCCCCTCTTTCCTTTTTGTTTGTTTATGAGTAACTTACAGGTCAGCTAGTCAAGGTAAGTGGTGCGTTAAAGTATTTATTGGAGACAGATATATTTCCATTTGAACTGATTTCAATCTCTTTAAAATGACTAAAGTATTTACACAACAATTTGAATGCTAACACCACTCAGTCAGAGAATTATTTCAAAAGTGTAAACGTGTCAATGTATCATCCCTATTCTTACCTCAAATATCTTGTTGCTCTATACAATACTAACATTTATACTATAGGGAAAAGGGTACACGTCAAATTTTCATAGTTTTTAAGTACAAACACATCCTTAATGTTGGTTAATATTGATACTTGTGCCCTCGTAACCTTAAAAGATCAATAACTATATTTTCCATCTAGTTGAATATTTTGGGTTAATAAAATACTATTCATTTACAAATAATTTACCCTTATTTTAACTAATAAAATAATAATAACTTGATGCAACTGCATAAATGTATATAAGGAGCTAATTTAACCAATCTTACCAGTATTGTATCTTATAATACTCCCCGTGCCATTATTGTTGTCCTCTTTTATATTAAGATGAATGTATTATTTTAATAAAACAAGATAACAATAATGAGACCGAGGGAGTGGACTAAGTAATACAAAGATTTGACCAAATAGATGCTTCATATTATCAAGAATTAAGCACTATTCATTCTGTTAACACATGTAATTAAGTATTGATCTTAATTTGTTTGAAGCAAAGATATTTTTTTGGGTATTGATCATATTTCTGTTGGAGTGTGCAGGATGAATGAACTGTTCACAAAGGCTCGCTTTATTAGCTCAGTTTTAATCTTAACAAGCTTTAGGATTAGAGTTATATTATTAGCTATAAATAACATATCTCCTCTTTGCAAATATTATTCTAAAATCTCCTTATAATTAGTATTCTAAAATCATATAGTGAAAACCTGACTGTCTATTCTCAACAATTTCATCACACTTCATTACAAACAGTGGTGGTTGCGGTTGAGAATAGCAATTTATGTTTGGTAATCATATAATTATATACTAGTAGTAATACATTTTATTTTCTTGTACGTGGTCGAGCAAAATGACTAATTAGGGCTTGGAATTTGGGAATTGGTCAAGTTGAGTCATCATTATTTGGTCTTTTTGTGAGGCAATTTTTATATTTTCGTCACTACAACAGGATGTGAAGACAGCAAATTACAACTCATACTCAACTAACTCTCCACTCTCCAATTTATTTAAATTCCACTTGCTTCTAGAACATTCAAGTTGCAGACGAGAGAAAGCGTGGTTACACTTAAATTAGCTGATTAAGAAAAGCAAGGGCCTAATATTCCAAGAATATATAGATTTAAGCTTAAACAAATACGAATATAAAAGAGCTTTATTCCAAGTAAATATCCTAATCATTTTAGACTTCTTTACTTAATCTCAAACCTAGCACATCCTTGTAAGCCCATGGCCAGTGTCCCTCCTGCACAAAATTTAAACAAGATTGGTCACAACGGAAACTTTTAAAATATTAAAACAATACGACAAAATGAAACAATATCCTTAATTTAAATTTTATATATATATAGGGGTATGATCCGGTGAGAACCAAATCTTATATATGAACTAAAATCTATGCATGTTATGTATTATTTTGATGCATCATGTAGAATCTTATTGCATAACATGATAATGCATTTTTATTCATTAACCAATGCATTATAATTTTCATGCATTCTATGCATAAATTTTGATATAGAGGAATATCAGCGTGACTTGTGGTACAAGCCATTAAATAATTAAGAAATATTAGAAGACATTTATAATATGTTTTCCCTGGATGAAGAAAATAAAATATATCCAAATTTATGAGATCTGTCCCACAGTCCACAAAGCTCATTTATGAATTATTGTACTGCTTTATTTAGAGGGGACCAGCTCTGAATAGCAGAAATCAGCTAAAGCATTTAAGTACTTGTATAAAATGATTTTATAAAGACCCAATGAGAGGGTCTGACTCTTTTACGGGTCTGTAGTTATGCTTTAGCCAGGATTATATTGTAAGCAGGGACTGACACATGTTAGGTTTTGTCTCACATTTGTACTGAAAAGGTGTTACTTGGATGAAAGGGACTAGACATGGAACTATGTGATTGGAGAGAATTTCTAACAACATGTACCATGAATCAAAGGTTGTTATCATAGTAATATTACCTTCTTACCCTTTATATCTCATACTATATATACCCCATTCATTTTCTTTCTTAAGGTGTGTTACAACATTCTCTACTTCATACATTTGCGACGTATAAACTGTTCTCCAATCTATAAAATACTAACTTGAGCGTCAGAGTGTCTTCTCGGAGAACTCCAACCGCTCTCCGACGTTGTTTTGCAGGTTCTGACCTGCAAAATCAAGACTTAGCTACTCACGATTACACTTTGGCTCTATAAAAGAGGTATGACCTCCAAACCGATTAGAGCTTTCATACTCTTTTCCTTATTTATTTGTTGTGGATTAATTCTTAATCTAACAAATTTGATGCATAATTAATGTGGACCATAGATTATACAAAGATATATCAACGGTCTAGATTAGTTCCTAGTTCCTATGATTAGTTTATATATATATTTATATATAATCAGTAATTTGTATGTTAGAGTTGGGATAACTCTGTTTTTCTTATTTTTGTGTTTTACTTTTTTCTTAAGTGTTCCAGAAATCTGAACGTGTGCTCAAGGTATGAATGAAGTCAAAAGAAAAGAATTTGGAATACCATCCACGTTTGAACGTGGGAAAAAGAAGACTTCTGGACTAAGTCAAACGTGAATACTGCTGGCGTAATTATCGCAACAGCATACCACAAAAGGAGGAACATAAGTCATGGACTTCTCCACCATTCGTGCAACTAACCCACTTCATGAAGTTGTTGAGAAAATCAAGGAGGAGGACTGTATAAATATGAGAAGTCTCAACGGTGTACATCGCACCTATTTTGAGAGAGTTGAGAGCTGATACAGCGTTGAATTGATTTTACTCTCCTAGATTTCTTTTGGATCTCATTTGTAGATTATACATTTGAGATTGTGTTTTCATAGAGTAGTGATAGATAGTTAGTGATCGTCTACTATTTGTAAACTACTTTGTTTTCATTTTTAATAAAAAAATTTAGTCGTGAGACTCGCGTGGGTAAATCTATTTAACCCACGCAAAAATACGCTGAGTGTTCCTTCTGGTTTCTTCTTTGTTGTGTTGGTTGTTTGTACAACACAAGCTCTTGTTGTTTAAGTTGTTGTTACAACACTCACTCATACGGTTGGGGTACACTTTCAAGTGGTATCAGAGCCTCCAATCGACACACTGAGTGAGGTCCTGGTCCGTATCTCAACTGCTGTTTCAACATGGATCCTAACAACATTGGAACAAGAAGACTGCTTGTTCTCGATGGATCAAATTACTCCTACTGGAAGACCAGAATACGGGCCCACATCAAATCAATTGATACGAGAGCATGGGTGTCTGTGGAAAAAGGATGGTCCCCTCCCAAGACCACTGATGCTCAAGGAGATGTTACCCTAACACCTCCTGAGCAGTGGACAAGAGATCAAAGTGATGCTGCCACCTTTGATGATAGAGCTATAAACACAATTCATTCTTGCGTCGATATGAATATCTTCAAATTGATCAAGAATTCTGCATGTGCAAAAGATGCTTGGGATATTCTTCAAAGGCATTGTGAAGGTGACACAAGTATCAAGGAATCTTGTCTACGTATTCTCACTTCAAAATTCGAAAACTTGCAAATGGAGGAAGATGAGAATATCGAGGGCTATACAAGGAGAATACTTAACATTGCCAATGAATGTCAAGAGCTTGGTGATCCTCTGAGTAACAAGGTACTCGTGTCTAAAGCATTGAGGACGTTACCATCAAGGTTTGATATGAAGGTCACTGCTTTGGAAACACAGAAAAATATTGCTGCAACAGAGTTCATGGATCTCATGAACGCCTTTAAGACGTACGAGATGAACCTGGAGGAGAAGGGACCAGCGAGCAGAAAGAAGGCCATAACATTGATGATTGGATCTTCAAGTGAAAGTACGATCAACGAAATAAGAGACGTAACATGTGAGGATGAAATCGAGCTGGAAGAAATCAAAGAAGGAGATGGTGTTGCCCAAATCATACACAAATTTAACTCCATGATAAGAAAGATGAACCAAGGTCAATGTACCCCAAATTCAAGAGAATATGAATCCCAAAAGGTCGAGTATTAGCCACCTAAAGAGAGAGAAGCAAATCAGCTGAGGAATTTGCGAAAATCCTTCTCCAGTGAAGGATTTAAACGTAAGACACTTAACTTTGACAAAATTCAATGCAGGGAGTGTAAAGGATTTGGACATTTCGCAAGGGAATGTGCAAATACGCTGAGAAAACGTGGAAAATCCTATTGGGTGTCATGGAGCGAGGATGAGGCAGAATTCTTCTCCAACCTTGATCGAACAAGCGATGATGAGGAGAGTGAGAAAGCTGTTGCGGCAACAATCGAGGAGACAACACTTCATACCTTATATAAGGAGACGCTTCAAAATGGTGAAAATGTTAATCCCTTGGGATTTGATCCATGCAAGAAGTCCATGTCTGACATTGAAGAGGATGATGAAACGATGCTATGGAATAACAGGTATAACATTGATTCATGTTCACATTTTGAGGATGTTACTGCACTTGTTTGCTCAACAGGTGAAGAGCTTCTGCTGGAAGAACTTGACTGCTATGAATGTGATGACAACACCAGACTGGTGGTCCAAGAACTACAAAAATTGTATGAAGAGCTGCTCTAGAAATGGAAGAGGCAAGCTAGGGATCTAAAATCAGCCTTGAGTGAAAACTCACAACTCAAAAGTGCGTTATCAAAGACCGAAGCTAGCTTAACTCAAAAGGAGATAGAGTTACACAAAGCAACTACAGAACTCCAAAATGCAGAGCTCACTATTCGAAAGTGGAACACAGGAACTTACAAACTGGAGGAATTGTTGGGCAAACAACAAAACAGCACCAAAGGTCTTGGATATCAATCTGGATCAAGCAGTCAGACCCATGTGATGCCAACAATGACTCCAACACCTCCTAAACAGTCCAGTAAGAGAAAAAAGGCACATGTAAGTAAAGGTAAGAAGCGTAAAATATACGTATGTCATTATTGTCTTGTTCCTGGTCATATTAAACCCTACTACTTTAAAAGATTGAATGATGCTAACATGTCCTTCCAACAATCAGAACAGCACAAGAAGGTAAGCAAAGCCCCTAAACAGATTTGGGTCAGAAAAAAAAAGGTAAATTGTCTTGTGGTGTACACTGCATTGCGGACAAGTACCTTGGGATCATGGTACTTTGACAGCAGTTGTTCCCGCCACATGACAGGTAACAAAGAATTTTTATCTAACTATGAATCCTATGAAGGTGGAAATGTATCTTTTGGAGGAGGCTCAAAAGGTAAAATAGTTGGTAAAGGGTATTTAAATGTTCCAGGTTTACCCATTCTCCCAAATATTTTTCATGTTCAAGGACTCATGACAAATCTCATTAGTATAAGTCAATTATGTGATGATGATTTGCATGTTAGATTTACTAAAGAAGCATGTGAGGTGTATGATGAACATAATGCATGTATCATGAAAGGTCGAAGGTTTAATGATAACTGTTACATGGCCAATGAACCAAAGTGCAGTAAGGCACAAAGTGATGATACGTTGTTATGGCACCAATGGTCAGAACATACTGACTTTATGAACTTTGACAGGTTGACTAAGGTGGGTGCAGTAAGAGAACTACCAAAGTTAATCAAAGACGATGTTGGAGAGGATGTCGGCCCAACACTCTACAGATCGATGATCGAGAGCTTTTTTCGTCTTATGTTCACACGTCCAAATTTAATGTCCAGTGTCTATCAGGTAAAGCTTAGGATGTTCTACCTTAAGGCAATTGAGCGTGTTATCAGGTATGTTGCAAGAACAATTGATCATGAGATATTATTTTCTAAAGACACTAGTATGAGTTTGGTATGGTCTAGTGACTATGGTGTTGATAATGATGATTTCTCTATGTTCACTTGGACATTTTTCTTGCGTGAAAAACCCCCTGATATATTTGATATTTTCAAAACACTGTTTTCTCGAGTTGCTAACATGTTCATTGTTGCAGCAGCAAGTTGTTGCACACAATTGCTGTGGTTAAAACAAATGTTGAGTGAGTACTGAGTTGAGAGTAATAGCCTTGTCATATACTGCGACAACATCAGTGTCATCAACATATCCAAAAATCATGTCCAACACTCTAGAACCAAACACATTGACATTGGACACCACTTTATTAGAGATTTGGTTGAGCAAGAGGTTTTGAGGTTGGAATACGTGAAAATCGAAAAGCAAATTGCTGATATTTTTACAAAATCTTTAGACCATGAGAAATTCGTAAATTTACGAAAATCACTTGGTCTATGTGTTTTTTAAAACCCCTGTCCCCTGATGTTTGTTGCATTGTTGTTTCAACATATTCTTATTTTATGAAATGCAACTGATTGCGTGACTCTGATTGTTGTTACAGCATGTTCCCCCACAGAGGCTTGGCATTGCATGTCTATATATATACATATCGATTTTAAAAGTGTGGGAAAGACTAAAGTAGTTTGGGGGGCACGGCGTTCGCTGCGACGATGCTACCTTACCAAATAGTGTAACTGTGACTGCTTTCAAGGGTGAAGAAGAGGTGCACGACATTCGCTGCGACAAGACATTCTCATCAAACACCCTTGAATTATTGTAGTTCTGCACTCTTACATGAAATCATTGATAAGTCAAGCTGATATTGGGTGGATGCTGGCGCAACATTCGAGTCCTGAATTTTTGATAAATCGTAAAAAGGGGTAATTTTTTTTTTATTGTTTATTGGTGTTTGTTTGTTGGTCTTACGAAAATCTTGGCCCTATCTTTTGTAAAACCGATTTTTTATTTTAGTGGATGTCATAAAGTGTGTTTGGGTACTAAGTGTATTTTTTATCGTGTGCTATAGTAACTGCCATCTTAGCACATATTTTTTCTCTCTCCAATACCTCCACCATCAACCAAAATTCAACCCCTTACCTATCCCTCACCTCATGTCAGTGCCTCCCTCGGTAACCGTCTGTTCATTTTTCTTCTCAAAAAGGGGGAGATAGGTGATGAATGTTTTATAAACCTGTGTTGCTTTGCTGTTTGTTGTCTAAACATGAGGAAAAGCTTACACTTAGGGGGAGTGTGATGCTCTTGAGTTTTAATTGACATAGAGGTTTCATGAAGAAAACACATTCGAAGGGAGAGATTGATGCGGTTGTTGACTGAACATGAGTTGTGCTATTGACTTACTTCTTTCTTCACAAAAAGGGGGAGTCAAGAAGATAAAGAGTCAAGAAGAGATGGAGTTGGTGCTAAAATTGATGCGGGCAATGTTGTTGTAACACATATGTGTTATTTTGATGTCATGCTACTGTGTCTATTATGAAATGCATGTTTGCAGGGGGAGCACTAAGCAGCGTGCTGCAAAAATTGTTGCAGTAACAAGGATCGATCAAACATCTAGTTTTGTGAAGAAAGCAAAAACGGGGAGAATGTTAGAGTTGTGATAACTCTGTTTTTCTTATTTTTGTGTTTTGCTTTCTTCTGAAGTGTTCCAGAAATCTGAACGTGTGCTCAAGGTATGAATGAAGTCAAAAGAAAAGAATTTGGAACACCATCCATGTTTGAACGTGGGAAAAAGAAGACTTTTGGACTAAGTGAAACGTGAACACTGCTGGCGTAATTATCGCAATAGCATACCACAAAAGGAGGAACATAAGTCATGGACTTCTTCACCATTCGTGCAACTAACCCACTTCATGAAGTGGTTGAGAAAATCAAGGAGGATGACTGTATAAATATGAGAAGTCTCAACGGTGTACATCGCACCTATTTTGAGAGAGTTGAGAGCTGATACAGCGTTGAATTGATTTTACTCTTCTAGATTTCTTTTGGATCTCATTTGTAGATTATACATTTGAGATTGTATTTTCGTAGAGTAGTGATAGATAGTTAGTGATCGTCTACTATCTGTAAATTACTTTGTTTTTATTTTTAATAAAAAAATTTAGTCGTGAGACTCGCGTGGGTAAATCTATTTAATCCACGCAAAAATACGCTGAGTGTTCCTTCTGGTTTCTTCTTTGTTATATTGGTTGTTTGTACAACACAAGCTCTTGTTGTTTAGGTTATTGTTACAACACTCACTCATATGGTTGAGGTATACTTTCACTGTAGATATAATTATTAGGTGGTTGTATAAGAAGGACAAAGCTGGGAGTCTGAAATCAAATTCTCCATGCAAAAGAATAAATTAAGATAATAAAATGAATAAAGAAATACCCAGAATGAGCTTCCAAAAGGGATCCTAGTTTGAATAATAGTCTCTGGTAAACTCTCTGCTTTTACCGTTTCCCAGAAAGTATGATTGGCTAAAGAGATGTTAACTTGAATTCGAAGGACATCATTCCCAAAAAAGTAATGCAAATGCATGAGTTTTAGCGTATTTATTCGTCCCACATTGGATGGGATCTCTTTCAACTGCCGCATATCTTCAACAACCACCTCTTTAAGAACTCGAAAGCAGACTCCTCCACAACATTGACATGACATCACAACTGTTGATTCTCAATGATCTCAGACGAGGAAATTCCCCATTCAAACTTGTCCACTCTCCTCCCCAGATACAACTGTGTTGTAGCTCCAGAACCTCAAGATCTGGCAACAAACCAATCATTGCAAGATCTTCTCTTCTAAGACTGCAATTTTCTAAACACAACTTCTTTAGCGAAATGGGGAACGCGAGCCTCTTATTTGTCAAATCAAATGGATAACGAGATATACAAAATGGGAACTTTATCCTTAGTGATTCAAGCTTATTCAAGCTTAGTATAAGCAGAAGCAGTCTTCATAACCAGAGAATCAATCATCAAAGACTAGTCTCAATTTCTTGATATTGGGGATGCTCTTACACGCCTCCTCAGTCCATCGGAAATTCACTACCCCTCCGAGTGTTTGTAAGTTTCTTAAGACACAAAAGTCGTCACCTTTTTGGTCGCTCGAAGGAGGGCCAGGAAGATAAATATTGAGGCACTCGAGTGCCTAAGTTGTCTCATCTTCCATATTTCAATGGGTGCATCAAGAAAGTAACACCTTCCAACCAAAATCAGTGTTTGCAGATTCCAAATCAATGATATTGAACAAGGAAGATTGAAGTTGAGCATATTTGAAGGAGAGTAATCAATGAAGCGCAAGTTAAAATTCTCTGATATTGCTTCTGTGAAAGAAGCCTCACTTGTGTATAAAACTCTTCCCCTAGTGGGGAAAATTAAAAACTTGTTTTTCTCTGTTATGCTTATGCAAAGGTCTCTTATAAGATCATGAACATGACAAGATTTTACTCTACCATTCTTATGATACTTGCCAACTAAAACGAGGTTTCTATCAATGAGATCCTGTAAGTAATCCTCTGCAATCTCCTCCACGACTCGACTCCCTTTAGGTCTCAAAAATCCCTTTGCAACCCAAAGTTTGGTGATTTGTGACACGAGAATCTCGCAATCCTCTACGAACGTCCCCATATAAAGAAAACATGGCTTTAGATAAGCAGGGAGATGAGTATAACTTGAATGCAATACATTTAAGCATGGGTTAGACATCAATTAGGGAAGGTGCATAATCAAGCGATTAACCAAGAGAAAGCATTCGAACAACAATATTCAGTATTGTCAAGTACATTCCTTGAGCTTTCGAATTCATAAAACCACTAATTTATGTTGCACGCATCATAACTTAATTAAATCATGATGAATCGATACATGATTAAATTTTGTAGTTTTCGCATTTTATAGGAGAAGATATATTTAATTACAAAAAGAGTTTTAAAATACTGAGCTTTAATAATTAACCTGGTTGGTAGAAGTCATGTCTTAATTAATTATTCTATGAAGGTCATCCCATCCTTCGTACCTTCTCAAAATGAATGATATATAGTAGTGTCGTTTAAAGTCGATGGCGTTTGTCCACATATTTTTGTTAGTTCAATTGCAAAATTTACAAAATTTATATATTAATTTGATTTGATTTTTCTCACTAGATTTTGGTACATAAATAGATAAAAAAAATTTGATGTTTGGAGCATGACATGCACAAATCGATCGATGGATATGCATGTAAGTATACTGATTAATTGAGTGAACAAAACACGAACTCACGCTTCTTTGAAATTTATTCACGGGCCATGCTTTAATCCAAATCATAAATTATAGAACTATATGATAACTCATAAATAATAGTGGAAGTACTAATCTGAATTCATGGAGGATCTCGTAACTTGATGATAACTAAGAAATAATAATGGCGTGGATCTTCCAATTGATTAGTATTCCAGTGACAGATGCATGATTCAAATTAAGGGGAGACAAAAATTATAAAATGCAAAAGGATATAACAAAGTATATTATACAAACAATTAAGAAAGATCTAATTTATAGTTCGTCCCGACGATCCGCTATCTTCTGAAACTAATGCATAATAGCATCATTAGGATTTAAGAACACAATTGAATACATCATTTTCAATATAGACCACCAAATTATAATTCATTCATTTAGTTGATCAAATGACTGCACACAATAAACAATGATCAAATTGAATCTTAAATCAAATCAAACAACAAAAGTGTATCATCAAACTACATCTTACTTTTTTTTTTAAATAATTTTTCCAAACTTGTGTCTTTAAATTGGTTAATCTTGTTGTTGTCCGCGTCGATCTTGATTAGAAGAAGAGTGTTGGAAGATTTTTTAGAATTGTGCACCAAGTAGAAGCATAAAATTGAATTTGAGAATTTAAGAAAGAAAATTAGAAGTGACGGAGGCGGAGTCTGCAAAATGAGTTCTTGATCATGGCTAGTAATGAATTTAGGAATTTAAAAAAAATCTTATTATTTTAGTAATTATTAATATTTTTTAATATTATAAATTACTATGGGTATAATAAGTATTTCAAGTGAAAAATGAAGGGTGGACAATCGACTTCCCTTGCCCACACTTGGGTCCGCCCCTGAGAACTCATGTTTTTCAGAATTGCAGAATGAATGCAGAAACTGTATTGTGCGTACTGTCATTTGGAGATCATAAATCTATTTAAATAATAAGTAGTTGTTCTAGATTTTACAATTTGGTCTATCAACAAATTGCAAAACTCTTTATGGTATCTACACATATAATTTCATACTCCATCCGTCCCAATAAACATGACACAAAATTTTCGGGTACGGTTATTAAGGAGAGTGTATAAAGTAGTGTAAGAGTGATAAAGGTGGTAGGGTCCACACATTTTTAAAGAGATAACTTTCACTATTTCAGGAATGTGCCAAGACGTCAAAAGAAGGGAATTGTGTCAAGTTTAGTAAGACAGATGAAGTAATTAATTAATATACTCTTAATTCATAATATATCTTTAATAAATCATTTTAATTGGATTACCCTAAAATAACTATATAATTTAACATGTGTCGGTCCAATTTAGAATTATCCAACAATTCTAACAACTATTTTGATCGAAAACTGTGAAAGTTTTTTAGTTAAAGTAAACAATAAAGAGCGGAACAGAAAATGGCGGAATAAGGAAAAAAGAAAATAGAAAACGCATGCATGGAGTGTGCATGCAACATATGGGGCATTGGATGGAGAGTAGGTTTGAATTGATGAAATTAATACTCCCTCTGTCCCACTAAATTAGACCCATTTGTATTAAAATAATACACTCATCTACTTTTCAAATGGGTCTAATTTAGTGGGACGGAGGGAGTAGTATATTGGTGCAGGCAGGCAGGCAGGCAGGGCAGGGCAGTCTCTATCAGGACAGCAAAGTTGGAGCGGCAAATTCTCTGAAGTAGGCGGATCGGAGTGTTAATTTGAGTGCTTATCTAACCCAACCAATCTCTGAAACTCAATTCAAGTCAGCAATAACTCTTGGGATCAAGGACAACTGGGCTGGGGGCCGCCACGCCTACGCTACCTACCTCATCACATTACTTAATTATACTCCCTCCCTCCCAAACCTACTCAACTTTGTTTCTCCTGCCTCAAGGCTCAAACCTACCTAACTCTTTTACCAAATTAGAATAATGTCATTTTCCCAAGTGATCATACAAAACCCAAATTGGTAAATTTCGTTACTTAACAACAATTAGTCACTTATTAAATTGCAAAATAAACTAACTTTTAACACATTGAAAACACTTTTTTAAAATTCACCAACATGACGCTTTCTCGTTAGTGTGATATTTTAAACTCCATCTATCACACTTCAATTGTTACGTTTGATTATAATAATTCAAATTATAATAATCCACTCAGTTGAATATGACAATTGAAATGAGACTGATGGAGTATTACGTAGGTAATAATATGAGTACATTTACATGGGATTTACACTATCGCGTACTGTTTTATGCAATTTAAAAAAACACTAACTAGGTATGTTCTCTGTAATTTAATTTGCACACAACATGTTGGAGGTTTTTCTTAATGCATATGACGGCGCATTCAACAACAAATTGCATGTTGTTGTGGATTTAAATGCTGGCGGAATATGCAGGTGTCTACTTCATCTCCAGAAAATTCCCAACTCATTCTGTTTTACAATAAATTCCCATAATATACAATTAGGACGTTCTATTGCATAATAGGGTAATATTTTTTTTATTG
The DNA here is from genome assembly GCA_026898415.1 of Leonotis leonurus. Lineage (NCBI taxonomy): Eukaryota > Viridiplantae > Streptophyta > Magnoliopsida > Lamiales > Lamiaceae > Leonotis > Leonotis leonurus. The sequence continues at coordinate 8,873,646 of JAPKLX010000001.1, forward strand.
TATTAATAAGATTGTAACACGTGATATAATTAATGGTATAAAATATAAATTATATATTTTTCTTATGTATACCTTAAATTTTGAACCATAGTCTAGCCATGTATTATAATTTTATAAGTGCAGTAGAAAATATCACGCCATTAAACAATAGATTATCTCATTCCCATAATATAGCAAATCTATTAAATTGAAAAAATAAAAGAAGAGAATAAATCACTCAAAATAATAGTCACCCAAATGACAAACTAACTACTCCAATTACTGAGATAAATTATCACAGTGAAGCATTGATAACATCATACATTATGGGGTCTTTGGTTAGCATAATTGAGTTTCAAAATTGATTTTATGAGTTGTTCGGTTCCAAAATTTATGTTTGAGATTTAATCTTGAGACAATGACATATAGGAGTAATTATGAATTGTAAGTCTTGACCTACCTTATGTGACAAAATTAATCTCGACCCAACACAATCTCAGGTAATCTCGACTAAACCGAACGAAACCTACATATCTCGTTAACTAACATAAATCAACAAAATAAAGAGGGAAATGTGTTAAAATAGCTAATCATACTATCATATACTCCATCTGTCCACCAAAATGGTTTATAGTTTGACTCGTCATAAGTTTTAATAATATATTTTGACTTTAATGAGAATGTGTAGTTAATGAAGTTTGGGTCCACTTGATATACTGTTTTAAATTGAATTGTGAGTAGTGAATGGAGTATGAGTCTCACTTAAGTTATTATTTATAATTGAATGGTGAGTATTGATTGTGGTGGTTCACCTATTATAAATAAAAAATTTAAAATACAATCTATTTTAATAGACATTCAAAAATAATAAAATATAAATTATTTTGGGGTACATCAAAAAATATGCTAAAGAAAACTAGTCCATACAAAATACTTAGTATTAAATAGTAAAGGGGGAAACACTCGACCTTGGGGCCAACTAACTACTTCACTTGCTCGAATATGACGTGTTTGAGAATTTTTGAATGAGATCTAGTTTGTTACATCAATTGTATTTTACATTAAAATTAAAGAGGGTGGTAAATTTTTGAATGAGATCAAGAATTTTTGGACGAAAGAGTAATAAAAATGAGAGGTGTACTTAATAGTTAATACTTATTAGATGCTTGGTTATTAATAGGGGTGAGAATCGAGTCGGGACCGAGAGTGTCGGTTCCGATCCCGAAGTTATCCCGATTTTGAAAATTATTTAATTTTTGGTCCCAGTCTTGATCGGGATATCGAGACTCATGAGTCCCAAAATTGAAAAATTGTAGGTTACAGTCCTAGTCCCGAAAAAAAACCCTGATTAGAGTCAAATGGTCCCGAAATTCCGAACGGGACCAAAATTTTCCGATCAAGATCAAATTTCAAGAATTTTAAAATTAAATTTCGAAAAATTGAGAATACCGATTGGGATTCGGTAGTCCAAAAATTTTCAATTCTTCAATCTCGTTCCTAGTCTTAGTCCCAAATAATTCGAAACTCGGAATCTCAAATCTCGTCGGAACTCAAAATGAGACCAAAAAAGTTCCAAAATATGGGTCTCAAATCTTACGCCTAGTCACTAATGTAGAGGGTGGTTAAGGAGCTCAAGTAATGGCAACTATAATACCCTTAATTATTCCATTTTGAAAACCAATTCATTCACTGTTAATTTCTAGCCTTTTCGGCTGCCCGCCCAATTAATATAAATACAGTGCTATTGCCTACTTAATTTAATACTTAAATAAAATAATTCAATGAGATCTTTTATTGCCGCCTAACATTTTTTATTGTATTTATAAAATTGTATGACATATAATATAATTAATATTTAAGATTTAGGATATATGTAAAATAAAATATTTATTTTATATCTTAAATCATTAATTATGTTAAATGATATGATTTTATCAAGGTAATTAGATTGTTATTGTTGAAAAAATTATTATATCTTATTTTGAATTATAAACCCTAAAAATCAATTAAAAGTAAACTAAATGTTCGAAAAATGAATCATAATGCTAAATATAAAATATAAAACCAAACTAAAACATACTCCTTTCATTTTTTACGCATAGCAATTAAGAAAGATATGTAATTTATATTTATATCCTTATTAATTGATTTGCTTTTGAAATGTTATGTTTATCTGTTAAATAGATAAAGGGTACAATGGGAAGAATGTGATGACCTTATTCTAAAATTTTGGAATATGACGCTTAATAGAAAGAAAGAAAATATTAATAAAATATGACGCTTATTATGTGGGATGGTAGGAGTACGTGAGATGTAGAGAAACAACTACTCCTCTCCTATTTAAACCGAGAAAACCGTAGCTACCATACTCTTCAGTCCCCTCTCCAGCTCTCCTTATTCCCCCACCACACACACACACTGAGAAAGAAAGAGAGAGTTTGAGAAACATGAAGATTAGTGTGAAGGCGTCGACGATTGTAAAGGCAATGAAAGAAAGTCACACTGAAAGTGTGTGGCTCTCCAGTTTAGACTTACTTCTGCCTGATTCCGCTTACCACTCTCGTTCCGTCTACTTCTACCGTAACTCCGCCGCTGCTGCTAACTTCTTCGATGCGGAGGTGCTCAAGGCTGCCCTCAGCCAGAACCTCTCCGAATTCTACCCCTTCGCCGGGAGGCTGCGAAAGGACGATAATGGCCGCCTCGAGATCAACTGCAACAATGAGGGGGCCTTGTTCATCGAGGCGGAGTGCGACGGCACCATTGATGACTTCGGTTTCACCCCTAGGCCCGACCTCTCCCTCCTCCCCCTTATCGATTACTCTCCCGGAATCTCCACCTTCCCTCTTTGCCTCGTCCAGGTCTCTCTATATCTCTCTCTCTTCGCACTTTACATCCTAATTAATACTAACATAATATATACCTCTAAATTTTACACTACAGTTAACTCGTTTCAAATGCGGAGGGGTCAGCCTAAGCTTTTCAAACGAGCATCACGTAGCAGATGGGGCTTCTGCTCTCAATTACATCAACACTTGGTCCGACATTGCCTACGGCCGCGCTACCTCCGCCGCCGTCCCCCCATTCTTGGACCGCCGCCTCCTCACCGCCCGCAACCCTCCCCAGCCGCGCTTCCCCCACATCGAGAGCCAGCCCCCTCCGCCCCTCAAGACCCCCCTTCCCGACTCTGAGGCGGCGGCCACGTCCTCCAAAACATTCCGCCTCACCCGCGACCAGATCAACGCCCTCAAGCACAAATGCAACAGCAACAAGGACGACGACCACACCAACAAGCTCATCAACTACACCTCCTACGAGGCGATCGCCGGGCATGTGTGGCGCTGCGCCACCATTTCACGCAAGCTCCCCGCGGATCAGGAGACTAAGCTGCAGCTTCCCGTGGACGGGAGGCAGCGGCTGAAGCCACCGCTCCCGCGTGGCTACTTCGGCAATGTTGCCTTCTACACTGCTACGATCGCGCTCTGCGGTAAGCTGGAGTCGAATCCACTGAGGTTTGCCGCGGGGAAAGTGCATGAGGCGATAGCACAAATGGACGACGATTACTTGAGATCGGCCCTCGATTACTCGGAGCTGCGGCTGAGCAACGTCGACTCCGCGGCGGCGCGCGTGGAGAACAGAGTCAAGTGCCCGAATTTGGCGATTACCAGCTGGGGGCGGCTGCCGTTTTACGAGGCGGATTTCGGGTGGGGAAAGCCGGTTTACGCAGGGCCGGGCGTGGCCCTATTTGAAGGGAAGAGCTTCCTGTTCTCTGATCATGAGAATGAAGCCAACATGATGCTGGCCATCACCCTGCACAAGAAACACATGGACCTGTTTGAGAAGATCCTCTATGATATTTGATGTGTGTGTGTGTGTGTGTTCATGTTCATGCATGCTATTGTTTGTTTTGGGTTGAGTAATGCTTAATTGGGATTTCTTTTCTTAAGTTGCTAGCCATCTATATATGGATTTAACTAGCTTAATAAAGAGGTCAGGATTTGCTTTTTATTAGTACTTTATTAATTCAAGACGACTTTTAAATAGTCTTATTGTCCCACTCTACTCTATGTACTTATTATTTTTTATTTTTTACTTTTTAATTACTAAAACATATATTTAGATATTAATAAAACGATATATATACTCATTAATTTTGCTGAGAATAAAATTATAATTGATGCGATTAACGGTTCAACGTAAAGAAGGTGTCAAAGAATTATTTATAACTAGCTAGCTAGTATACATTACATTAAATTTCATTAAATTCTGGATATATATAAATGGAAATGTTCAAATAAAAACTTTTCCTTATGAATAAACTAAGAACCAATCCTTATCATTTAATTATCTCTATCTACGGTTAAGATTAAATCAATTTTTAATTGTCATTATTTTTTCTTTTAGAGTTTAAAGATAATAGAGTAATTACTCATATTTGTAATGGCTATTAATTAATGGGATATATGATGTATAATTAATATTTTGACCGACATAATTTTTGTTAACCATCATTTTTGCATAGATTCTTATTAAATCATTAAATATTTCATATACAATCACGCACTATACATTGGATTAATCTAAGGATGAGTAATTAATGCTTATTGTCTAATATAGTGGTTATAAATTTATAATTGTATTGCTTATTTTATATATTTACGTTGCTTTTAAATGTATAATGTATTGCTTATTGTGTTTTAAATCTATAATATATTGCTTATTGTGTTTTAAATATATAATATATTGCTTATTGTGTTGTTAACATTACTTATTAATGTATAATGTATTGCTTATTTTGTTATTTTTTATTACTTATAAATGTGTAAAACATTTTTTATTTTTGTATTGCTTATTATATATGTAAAATATATAAGGTTTGTTTGCATTAAATGCATAAAATATTTAATATTCATTGCTTATTTAGTAATTAAATAATGCATGCAATATTTATCATTCATTGCTTATTTAGTAATTAAATAATGCATAAAATATTTATCATTCATTGCTTAATTAGTAATCAATACTGCATAAAATATTAACATTCATTTCTTGTTTAGAAATTAAATAATGCATAAAATATTAGCATTCATGATTGCTTAATTAGAAATTAATAATGCATATGTATACAACGCAATATTAATTGAGAAATAATAAGGGTACACAATAATATAAAGGATGGTGATAAATTGACATAATGTCTTGTGGCATAAAATTTAAATTTACTAATTTAACCTTTCACTAATTTAAATCATTAATTTAATTTAAATCATTAATTAAAGTATAATGAATCAATGTCTCACTCACCATATATATATAATTAACTGATTTCATAAATCATAATGAGCCGTTGATTTGATAATTTTTCCCACCGCAAAATCACAAGATAGAATATTTAATTTGTCCTACTAATTCTAATATTTAATTATTTTTCGAGATGTTTAAATTATGGTGTTTAATGATTACTTAATTCATAAAAACATATCACAATTTGTGGTGCTTGATTTAATTTGAGAATTTTGGCCGTTAAATTTCGAACCTTTTCTTGAGAAGTTTAAATATATATATATATATATATATATATATATATATATATATATATATTATGGTGATAGTTTAAAATGCGTGGCATGTATAACATTAACTCATACGGAGACGAAGGACAATCGAAATAGCATTGTTAGAATTGTGAAATTTATTATTTTATTGATGTATTACTTTTTTATTAATTAAATAACATTTTATAATAAGGAAATACACATTCAATTAATATAAATTTTAACCAGCTTAAACATATATAATTATTGATTATTAGGAACAACATGATGTGTGAGCGGAGTGAATGTATGAAAAATATATGATTATTAAATTATTAGGAATAATATTAAAAAGGAAAATAGATAATAATCTCTAAGATATGAAAATCACATATGAAAGTCTCATATTTGTTTTTAGGACTAAATTTGTAACATCTGTACTGTTAAAAGTTATAAAAAACTTGTCTTAATTAGAATCTATAAGATATGAAAATCACATTAATCATAATTAATTAGTGAGATATTTAATGATTTTTCCATACTTTAAATACAAGGGTATACATGTACTAATAAATTTTAAATTTATATTAAATTAATAAAATTTTAATAAACTTTCCTAATTAACCATTTATGTCTTGAGATGTCTCCTCATCATTTTCCTAATATAAATTCGTGTTGATTTTAAAATTTGTTGCTAAAATTAAACAAAATTCTGATTGTTTGATAGATATATTTATAATAATTAATTTTGGTATATTACCCCACAATATAAGTTGAAATAGGAAAGGGGAGAGATCATGTTTTCTACCCTTTTATAACTTATTTTAATTATATTCAAATTTGTTAACTTTTAATCTTAACTTTACATTTTGTACAAATCAATGTCTTATAATAAAAATAGATTTACTTGTGTTAACTAAAAATAAATTTGAATTATCTATATTTTTTATCCAATAGATATAATTAAATTATACTCTAATCAATAAATTCTAGTTAGAAAGAATAATAAATTCCATGTTTTTAGAGACAAAATATTTTAAATAAGATATATACCAAAATTATCTTTTAATTTGTACCATTCATTTAAATAATTTAACAATTAAGATTTATTTTTAGTTAACTCGTAAAAAATTATTTTTATTTGATCTCTTCCATGTAGTCTAAATACATACATATATATATATATATATATAACAGGAAGCATTCAAGCTGACATCAATTTGAGTGACGATTTTGTAATTATTTTCAAATTCGAAGGTAATCATGATTCAACATATTAATCGGTTATTAAATTCAATTTGTAGATATAAAAAATAAAATTAAAAAAGAATGTAATGTATTACATCACATTTACAAATAATTTATTAAAATTTCATAATCAAATATTAAACTAATTATTATGACTATTTTTTAAAATTTAATACTTTAATACAAATTAATCTATATATATAACATAAATCATTAATTTCAATTTCATTTTCAAAGACAAATTTGTATATAATTTCAACATTAATGAAAAAAATCATATAAATATTAAATATGTCAAATTGATAATTTTTAAAGTTTAAACAAATAACTACTTTTATTTTCTATCTCCTATAACATTTCCCTCTCTAAAATTATTTTATTTCGCTCGTAAAAATATTTGTAATATGCATCTTAAATTAAAAATCTCGACAAAAGTTTTAATTTGATATAAAATATATAAAAAATATATTTAATATGCAAAAGTTATAATAAGTTAACTTCAATGCATTCTATGCATAAATTTGATGCACAATAAATTTGGACCATAGATTATACAAAGATTAATGGCCCAAATTGGTTCTTAGTTCCTATACAAGGATCAATTCTCATTTGATCTCTTCCCTATATGATTTGTATATATAAAATGCTTCTAAATGGAATACGTAAAATTATATTTATATTTATATTTATATTTTTTCTACTATTAACATTGAAGAATTTGTTATTATTTATATTCTTACATAAATATTAATTATGGAAATTTTAATTTAATTCCTAGATCATATATTATTAAAATAGATATATCATTAAAATTAAATAATATATAATTATTAATAGAGTTATAATATATGGAAATTATATAAATATATTTTATATGTTGCGATAACTAATTTTATTAAAATTTTATTTAATATAATATGATTTATATATTAAAACTAGTTTTCCAGCAATAACTATTATAAGAATTTATACTAAAATCATAAATTAAATTGAATGATAATTTTTTAGTTGACTTTAAATTAATAATTCGTTATATAAAAGTAGGTCAAATATTTTTTATTAAATAATAAAAATTAAAATTTTATAACAAAATATTACTACAAATAATAATAATGAATTCAACTATATGTATTATGATTTTTTTTTTCAATTTACACATATGTTTAAATAGTTATTATTTAATTTTTGTATTGTATTATTTTTATAATTATAAAAAAACTATTGGTATTTATTGAATGTGTATACATTTACATATTTATTTATATATGTGATATCAATTATATATAGATAAATGTTAATTAAAAATTTACTCAAACTACGAAAATCGTAATATACTAATAAATACGAATATGAGATCAATTTTATTATATCAAATTTATTATTATTATTTAAACCAATTAAATTTTTTTAAATTACAGAAGTAGGGATGTAGGGGTGTTAACGATTACACTTAGAAACCTAATTGTTCCAAAAATTTTAAATTAGAATCATACCATTATAGGAACTTGTAAAATGGTTACAATTATGATTACGAATCGTTTAAAATTATACTGATATATTTGAAAATTTGAAAATTATTATGATTATTTATTAATGTATATCATCATTTAACTTTTGAAATTTAATATTATTTTATTTGTTAATTTTAAAACTAAGTGATTACAAAATAACAATAAAATATTGTTATATTATTACATAAAATCATAAAGTGTTATTGTATTCCAAAGACAAAATTAAAATATATATATATATATTTTTTTATTATTAACATGTTTACAAGTTTTAATGTGTTATTGTGATTTAATGGAAAAAATGACCATGTTGGTCCCGAAAGAGCAAGATTGGTGTATGGGGGGAATACACCAATTCAAACTTTTAGGGTTTTCTTGTTTTCAAAATTAGGTTATAAGGCTTAAGCACACTTAATAGATAAGTTAGCTTAGAGTAGTAAAATATATCTTTTTGTCAGGAAGACTAAATCTTACTCAAATAACACCTTATGTGTGGAATAACAATAATCAAGAACAACTAATACAAGTTAAAACTTGATTAAGGTTGTGTGCGGAATTTGTTGGTTAATGCTCTTTATGATGAGAAAATCATTTTATAACTTGTAAATATTATCAAACTAGTTTTGAATGCAAGAGTATGAAGAAGATGATTAAGAAGCAAACAAGAATAAAAGAGCGTAAGTAGTTAACGTGGTTCGGGATAAACCTTCTCTATGTCCACGGTTCAATCAAGTCTAGATCGAAAACCCACTAATTTTCTCCTTTCTTTTTACTCGTTGAGTACGAGCCACAAGAATTATCAAAACTAGATAACTTCTTGTGATTACAAATCTTCTCCCTAAGATTGATAACTACAATCTAGGGTTACAGTAAACACTACAGAGAATTATGAGATGAGTGGAAGTGTTTTTGAACGTTGAGAGCTTGAAGATTTTTGAGCAGAGTAATGGCAGTATGATAGCTTGAATTCTCATACTCTTTTCTGGAGGTGAAGGTGGTATCTATAGAACCATTGCAGAAATTATCCGTTACAGAGAGAGAGGAGTCATTCCTCTTCGCATTAATGGCTGCATTAAATGCATGACAGTGTTGTTGATATACGCGCTGCCATATGAGAGTCTTGTTTCACCTTTTACGCGATTTCCTAGTGTATTGCCATACTGGGAATGATTCACCGTACTGCAAATTGATATTCTCGTACTTCATTCCTTAAAGTATATCGTTGATGTGACAATACATCAAGTGGTTGACTTGTGACAAATTTAGGTATGTCGGCAGTCCACCATAGTTATTGTAAGGAGCAGCTCGTTCTTGATGGTATGGCAGGTCGTTTTATGTCGAGTTGTTCCTTCATAAGTTAGTTGGTTTGATTCTCAATTAACACATGACTTTATGTTGACCACTTTTGAAGATAATGATGAGCATGTCTTTTTTAATAAAAAAAAACGATCTGTTGCAATATTGTCAGCGGGCTGCTAGAGTCTTTTAATCTAATTGTTCATCATCTTGCAACGTCTTCAAGTATAGAAGTCTTCTATCTTAGTTATAGCTTGATAATAAGGACAGATAGTTAATTTATTTAGTTGTTCCTTTTGACATGGTAATTGTTCCTATACAAAGTCTAGAAAGGCAGATCGTTATAAGTAAATTTGAAACTTCAAATTACTTTTACATCTGTGATCTATAAAAATAAATTCTAGATATCAAAAACCAATACAAGTAGTGTGGACAGCGAGTTGCAAGTATGTGAAGCAGATCGTTATTTTTACTTAAAAACGATTTGCTCAATACTTTTAAAAAACTAGTTGTCTATACAATTTAGAAAATACTTATCTTAGTAATCATTGTATCGAAGAAGGCTTTTATAAGAATAATACAGATCATAAATAAATGAAAAACGATCTGCTTCTTTTATACTTAAGACATTCCTTAATAGATAACAATGGTTGGTTTCCCGAGATCATAAAAACGACTTAGTGTTGTTTCGAGAAATAAGTTTGTGGGGTTCCCAACACCCCCTTTATAAAATAAGAAATAAATTGAATCAAGTAAAATAAATCGAAGTTATTGTTGAAATAAGTTGAATCAAGTAAAATAAATCAAAGTTACTGTTTCATATCACTGGTCATGGTTGTAAAATTTTGAAATTGTAAATGAACTGTTCTCTAAAGAGTCTCGATTTGGAAACTATCAATTATGATTATGGTTCTAAAATTACCGATTAGAATCCGATAACGTCATTTCTGATTTATTTAAATATATCTATGTATAAATTATTGATAAATAAAATATTCTCGTGTCGTAGCACGGATGCACAAATTAGTTTTAGAAAAATTCGTCCTAATTAATGTAATTTAGGTATGTAATTAATGTGTATATATATATGTATATAGGAGATGGATGAAATGAAAATAAAAAATTAAATGAGAAATGAGAATACATCATAAACTTTAATTGATAGATATGAACGTCTCTGATTATTATTGAACTTCATGACTTAATAACACACATAAATTAGTTTAAATGATGATTAAGGGTAAGATTGTCTTAGTAATCTATTTATAACCTTTTAGTCACATTATTTTAGGATCGAAATTCAATCTCTTAAATTACGGATATGATCATTTTATTTTATATCTTATCTTAAAATTAATTATGTTCTTTTTCTTTAGAATACATCATTTTACTATTTGTATTAATTTTTTACAGCATTCACTTTTATTTTACAATGTATTAAGTTTTAGTTTTAATTATTTTTTCAGTTATTTATGTATAAGTTACTAGGTATTATATTTCTATATGCACATAATAATACTTATGCATATAATTGTTATTTTGTATGCACATAGTGTCTAAATTGAATGCATAATAGCATATAGTGCATGAATTGAATGCACTTTCGAAAAATGAATTTATTAATTAAATTATATGAAACAAGTAATATCTAAAAATTATTTTAACACTGAATATCAAAACGAATTATGCATTGAAATATAACTTCACTTGCATCAAAAATTATATCCTAATGCATCAAAATATCTATGTAATCTAAAAAGCATTAATTATAGTCTTCGAAGGTATTTTAACAACTAATCATTGAATAAGGAGGTTCACATGCTCCATCCATTTTTTTTTCATAATTGTTTTTAATGGAAATCAACCTTACACAATATGTTATTCTTATATATATATATATATATATATATATATATATATATATATATATCTCATTTATGTTTTTTATTATATTCTCATCAATGAAAACTTTTTCTTTTGTTAAACTCCATTTGACTCCCCATATTCTGCCTTAACACTCTCATATTCGTCTTTACTTTCAAAATTTGCCACAAGTAAAATAATTTTTCATTTGTCAATATCATTTAAAATGTCATAATTCAAAATATATGTATTTTAGTAATATAATAATTCACTATACTCAATGTTATTTTGTATTGAAATCATACAATCAAGTAAAAAAATATGATTGAAAACGCATCATTAGTTTTAGACTAATACAAATATACCGTAATAGAGAGTAGAATATGGTGAGAACCAACGTTTAGGTTGTGATTAAATTTTATGTATTTTAGTTATTACTTTGATGCATCCCACATTATATTTTATTGTATTAAGTGTCGATTCATTTTTATTTAATAACCAATGCATCTTACGTGTAAAATTGATGCATAATTAATTTAAATCATAAATTATACATAAATATATTGATTCATAATGTCTACTTAAAAATAGTTATCATTTGATTTATTCTCTATAATAATAATAATACTCTTAAGAAAATCATAGAAATACCTCTCATCTCTATAATTTTCTTTGATGTATCAATAGAATTCTCTACAGCACTATTCTCAATAGTACGGGTTTAATTGTTTTTTAATTGTAGTGAGAATATTATGATTTGCGTTAATTTAGGGTTTGCATGTTAAATTATTTTCTCATGTTTATTCTCTCTAAGTTATTTCAATTATTTACCTTTATTAAGTAAAGTAATTAGCCATTAATTATTTCAAATATGACCGTTTATAATTTTGATATGAATGGTGTAAAATTATTCTTATTTCTTATTAAGAGGGTATTCTCACCAAAACCATCTCATATATATATATAGGGGTGCTTTCAAGTAAAAAGAAGGTATTCTAGATATATTATTTAGTCAGAAAAATTACTTTGACTTTCTTCTTCTGATCATCGACTTCACTTCTCTTGTCTCCCAGAAATACTAATTTCGACGAAACTACGTATGATTCTCAAAGCATGTCCTCATCATTCAATTCTCCTAATTAAATTTACAAATCATGTAACTGTTATTCCTATTATCATTCATGATTATTCAGTTATGGAAAATATCTATTAAATCCCTAAAAAAACGTTTGAACTACAACTAATGGTCTGGACGTCTCTTCTCTCTCATAATGATAATTACTAATTTAGCATTTTGATCAAGTTTATATTCATAATTTAATGTTTAAAAATTCATTCGTTGGATCATAAATATGGATGGTCATGATTCCTTCATATTTTCTACTGAAAAACTCCTTTTTTATATGATCTACATCTTATATATAAAAAATGAGTTTTTGGTATAAAATAAGAAATGATCTCAACCATTAATTTTAGTAGATCAACAGTTATGATCTATCCGAATTTATTGATTTTTAAATATATTAAAATACTCCAAAAATATTATGATAGAGACATTTATGTAATTAAGGTAATAGTGGTTATATTAAAGAGAGAGAAAAAGAGGAAGAGCCGCTTCAACCCACTTCCCCTTATTTTGTTGCACCACACATACACGTGAATTGCATTAATATATACATATAAATTGCATTGATATTTAAATTAGAATGAAATATTTTAGTACCGTCCAATTTATAATTTTTTACAGAATACAATAATAAATATAACGTAATGCATCAGACATTTGATTGTGAATCAAAATGACATAAATTGGTATTGCATGGTTTCGTTTGCGTTCCCCAATTAAAATGTATGTAATTCGGAAATTAGGATGAATTTTAGAATATTTTAAAAAGATTATGCTATTTCATAAATTTCTCTAACTACCAAAAATTAATTTGTAGTACAATATATATATATATGTCTAATGCAAATTACGTAACTATACAATACAATACCCAGTGGCGGAGCCAGAAATTGTCATAAGGGGGGGCTGAGTTAAATGGGGGTTCGGGGGTGGTAGCCCCCGAGCCGAATTTTTTGGGCCCATGTCTCCAACAATGGCTGCAACTCAAGTCAAGTCTCCAACAATGGCTATGGCAGCCTTATACGAAACCTTGACTTCGACTCGAGACGGCGGGGGCTGACAAAGGAAAAGCTTCAGACAATTAGGAAAACTCGTTCTCTGCAACGTAGCGGTGGGGGCTGAAGCATAAAAATTCGAATTTTCAAAAAAATTTAAGAACTCAAAAAAAAAAATTTGGGGGGGCTTCAGCCCACCCTGGTCCCCATGTGGCTCCGCCACTGACAATACCATGTATATATTTAATACAAATTACATAACTATATAATGCAACAATAAAACAATAAGCAAACGGGCGGTTGGGAGAAGTTTTTCTCTTTCCTATTGTAGTTCCGTAATTATTGGGAATCAAATCAATTTGAAATCTCTATCTCTTAACAAAACTCTTATCCCTACCTCTCTCTTTTAA
>JAPKLX010000001.1:8902604-8926703 GCA_026898415.1 Leonotis leonurus
GAGGTATTGGAATCTGAATCAAAACACTTAGAATATTTCCCAACAAATATTATCTCAATAACCGCCAACTATGATATGGACGAAATTACCTATTGTTGCACTGTGCTTTCACAATGCAACACGCGTAAATAACTAATTTTCCAAAATTATGTGTTTAATCTCAACCATTAGATCTATAGTAATATACGGACAAGGTCATTCCCTATTTTATACTCAAAACTCACTTTTTACCTAAACCCTATCTTGCTCTACGTATATATGTGGTAGTCTAAGTGTATATATATATATATATACACACGTGTGTGTGGAGGTTAATGTCCAAGGTAATATGTTTTTGATTCAAGTCTTCTGCGATGCGGTTTTTGTAATTTAATTTAATGTAATTATTTTTAAAAAATATCATTATTTTATTAATACAATATGAAATATTATATTATTAAGTAATAAATAATCTTATTCAATTAATTAAAGGCATATTCTAAGAGCATATTATGTAAAATAGAAATTTAAATTAGTACGTTATTAATTATAAACTTATAGTTAGAATTTGAGCAGTATATAAATTTTATCTCTCATATAGCCAAACTATCCTTTCATATTCGCATATTCGTCCATAATTTTTATCGGTGTATGGCATACGGCTTTGACACAAATTAAATAAACTTATTTCGCGTCACAGTTCAAATTTATTGTGATCTAATTCGCACATTTGCGCTACTAATGCATTCAAACACTGTCTTAACAAAAAATCTGAATATTTTATTGTCTAATCATATAATCTCGTATTGTATTAATTAATAAAATCGTGACACATATTATAATTAATTAATATTTTAGATATAAAATATATATTTTCTTTATATATATATCCTAATTTTTAAACTTTAATCATGTCAGGTGACACGATCTTATTAATACAATAAGAAATATTATACTGTTAAACAATAGATGATTTCATTGGTGCACGCATCTTCGAATATTGATTTTTTTTATCGGACTTATTTATTTATTTAATATTTTGATAAAATAATAAATGAACCAATACACGTAGAATAATTAATACAATTGCAAAATTTTGCCTATAATTAAATTTTCAATAAAATAAATGACTAAAAGTGCTCATGTTTGACCAAATTTATGAGAATTTTTTGATCAAACGTAGTCATTTTTAATGGGACAGATGAAGTAGTATTATATAAAGAAGATGCATACTTTATTGGTTTTGATTTCTGGAGATAATATCGCGTATCAATTGCTTGAAAATTAAATCTGGATTATCCCATGCAATGGAGTATTTGCACTTGGATTAAATTGATTGCGTGTCCTTTTCTGCTCAGCTCATTGACTTTTTCAGACACTATTAAGAAATAGTAGAAGATAGGAAAGACTAATTTTAATTTATTACTGCACCTGTCCCATTAATTTAGAAACATTTTAATCATAAATTTTTCCCAATTTTAATCTAAGCACATCTAAATTAATAGGATAGATTTTCATTCTTTGTTAGCAATTAAACACCATCGGCATCGTCAACCTGTTTGTAAGCTGCAGACTGACCAATTCTCACGAGACATGCATAGGGAAAGATTCTATATACATACATATTAAAGAAGTTGAGGCAATCAAAAGAAAGAAGAAAAAACTCCGCTTGCAATTTTGTTGCTAAAAAGCACGACCAAAACAAGGTAGTGCTGCAATCCATGGCAGTTGAATGTGTTTGCATTTATTTCAATACCAGCAATAAGTTCAAACCAATTGCTATAGCAAATATATCAAACTGGCTGTTTACACAGTTGCACACTCTAAGTCGATTTCTTACGAGCTTCTTCTCGCCTAACTGCTCTATCATAGATCTCATAGCAGCATCCTGAGAACAAACATCACGAACACAATAAAGGTCTGGTCAGATACTCCGTCAAATTTTGAACCTAACAGTCACATTTTGCAATTTGAACGTATCATACTTTTCAACAATTGAATCCACAAAACAACTCACTATTGAACTCAGGCTTAATCACATCACATTTTCAAACAGATTAAAAGCAGGGCTTTCAGAGAAGTAGTATAACTTGCAGGACACAGCAGATTGTGGCTTAGTATATTACAAAAGGTTTGCAGCAGATTTTACTGCAAGAGTATATATACCAACTTGAGGCCCGACTAAGCTACTGTAGTAAAAACGTTCTTATTCATAGATTCTTAATAGTACGTTAATAGTCAGTTTGTTAACCAATGCTACCTTTACAAATAATGTGCAATTACACAGGAGAGCTCACAAGTATTTCTACGACTGGCTTCCATAATACCCGCCACACATTTTTTAAGACAAAGTGATCGAGTTAATGCAAAGCATTCCTATTGTCTCAAACTCTCAATGTCTCATACAGAACTGGTATCTAATGACGAGATACGTCCACTGCTTAATATGACAATAAATAGTTCACAGCCTATAAACAGCTTAGGGGAAAGTAGATAAAGTGCTATGAGAAGAAGACCAAATACAAGAACTATAAGCCTGAGAGCAGATATACTAGAATTGGGCATTGTTGTCAAAGAATAAACATACCAGCTACAACTACAACCGTAAGAAAATCTCCAACAACTTTGAGTCGCCGTACACCTTGCTTATGTGATTTGAAGCGTTTTAGAGATGAGTCCTCCGCCAAGAGCTGAAAAACAATCATATCATTTAAAAGAAGGTGAACGGGATAAGATAAAACTGAAAGCACGGAAAAACACAAAAATGCAGGGAGGAATATACAACACTTAGCCAGGAGATAAATATCAACATTTAAATATTCTGGATCCTTATCAACTCCATCAAATTCAACATTATAAGCAACCAACAATGCATTGTTCTGGTCTCTCATGTATAATTTAGAAATACAAAATTAAAAGATATAAAGAAGTTATTGCTGAAACGTCGAAGCTGTATATCAGATATCACAAAGTAACAGAAATATGGGGCAGCAAAATATTGCATAAAAATCAAGAAAGAAACTCTTGAGGGATGAAGGGAAAACATCAAAATCATGAAAGTCATAATCTTCTAGAAGAAAATATATGCTATCCTTCAAGAATGCACCCTTGGCCATCTCCAATGTGAAAACTATATAAGAGCACAAGCAGAAGAGTAAATTCATCGATTTGTATTGTTTCCTTTCTGGTACATTAAGCTCTTTACAAGAAACAGCACTCACCAAGTCCCACCTGTAAACTTCATACTAACAAAATATAAGATGTGATCTATTTCTGTGGGCTTCATTTATTGACACAAATTTAAAAGCATGATATTTTCTAGAAAAAATTATAGGTGTTACTTCCAAAGAACTTCAAATTAATGTTGGTACAAGCTACCAGACAGCATCAGTTCTGAAACATAACACTGTTCTAATCATTGCCCTTGGTAACCAGAATTACCACAAGAACAAGAAAAAAGAAAATAGAAATCCTTTCCATGCTTAAGTAAAATTGAGTGCCTTATATCATAACCGTATCCAACTTTGGAGCTTCAACTTCCAACTAAGAGCAATAGAAGATACTGATCAAGAACACCAACTTTTGATTAAAGCTTTTCATATTTTCTATATTCAGTTGATTAATCACAAAAGAAACATAGAAAATCGCACAGAACAAAATGATTTGCCACAAACGTAAAACTTCAAACTTTTTTCTTAGCTGTTTATTTCGGGTAAAAATCCATGACAATAAGAACAAAAATCATATTAATCACCCATATATGCACTCAGATCCAAATAGTACATCCATACTAATAACAAATCAAATTAAATACACTACCAAATTGTTCGTCCAATACATTATAAAATAAAAAAATAATGGAAATCACTTACAGCCTTCTCGCGAGGCCCTAGCTCCACATGAAACCCACGCCTTGAGGTCGCCTGCAGATCATTGGATTTCTGGACATATTTTCACATGAAACCCATCAAATTTACAGTTTATTTACACATTTAAACGCCAAACGAAAAGTAACAAGAAAAACAACAAAACCTAATCGAAATGAGATGCATATACCTGGGAATTGAGCCGGAGCGCGGATAAAGCGGTTTTGTTGAGTAGAAATGCCATGGTTTCCCCTTTCTTTCTTTCACGAACGATTTAGAGCGATTGTGATGAGGTTTGGGGCAAAACTAGATTGATGTTGGAACAGTTTTACTGTTTCTATTTACATTTTCTTCTCTTTTTTTAGATACTAGTATTTTTACCCGTGCAGTTGCACGGGAAATTATTTTTTGTAGTATATAATTTCATCATTTTAAAATATAGATAATTTTAATAATGTTTAATAAAATCAAACAATTCAAATAAAAGTTATCTTATTATATATGATAAGTATTAAGCCTACATATTATATTTTTAAAGATTATAAATAGGTTATTATATACTCCATCCGTTTTATAAAAACATATACCATTTGAATGATGCGATACAAATTTTAACAAAATGTAGTTGAATTGAGTGGTATTAAAACCGAGACTCACAAAAAAATATTATTAAGTATTAAAATATAGTTAATTTAAATGGTAGTGTGTTAGGACCCACAAAAAGGTGTTATTAAATGTAAAAATATAATTTATTTGAATGATAATGGAGATTGAGACCCACAAAAAATGTTATTAAACGTTATACTATATCCAAAAATAGAAAGTGGATGTTTATGTGGAAGGTAATAAATTTGCAAAAGATGTATCTTTTTAAAAAATGAAATGAGTATTAGTTTCTCTTTTTAATGTAACAAAAACATAAAAAATTTGCTTATTACATATTATTCGATTTGAAGATTACCTAATTAATTTAGGTTGCGTATTTTTTAATTTTTTTTAAGTTGCAATTCGACTTCAAAATATTTAATTATTTTTTTTTGCACATATGTGAAATATATTTCTTATTTACATTTTATTAAGTTTATAACGGTTTATTTAATACAAATTTATTTAATGATTTATTGAGACTATTCATTTCCCCACTCCCCACTACATAATTATTATCTATTTAAATGAATTTATTAATTTGTATTTTTCTAATTAACTATATATAATACTAACTTATATTTAATGATAATAAATTATATATTTATAATCAAAATAATGAATATAATTTTATAAATGAAATTAAAGAAAATTAATTATTGATGATATGAAAAAAAAACTTAAAAAATAATAAATATAACTATATTTGAATATTTTTTTTATTCATTTATTGTGTCATAGTTTAAGATAAAATAAAATAAAAAAATATAAAGACAATAAAATAAATAAACTAAAAATATACATATTTTTCATTAATTATAAAATAATAAATAAAAATTTAAATGAAATTTAAAAAAATTAATTATTGATAATTTGAATAAACGAAAAATTAAAAAATATAGATATAACCATATTTGTATCCACATTTTTATTCATTTCTAATGTCATAACTTAAGAAAAATAAAAATGAGAAGTGAAAAGACAATAAGGTAAATATAATAAAAATATTAATTATATATAATTTCATAAAATATGTAAATTAAAAAAAATATGAAATATGATTTTATAATAAAATTAAAAAAATTCATTACTGATAATATTAATAAAAAAGAAAATAAAAATATGAAGTCAAAAAATAATAATGTAAATATAATAAAAAGAGCAAACAAATTTATTTCATAAAATATATAAATTAATAAAATAATAAATATAATTTTATTATGAAATTAAATAAAATTAATTATTAATAATATGAGAAAAAATAAAAATAAATAGTTAAAAAATATGACGCAAGTTCTCGAATATTGACGCGGGCCAAATATGACCCGACCCTGTTGCAGTGCAGCCCGCAAATCATTCGGATGAAGAAGGTGATGCCACGTAAACGCAAAGCCGTTCGCAGCAACAGAAAAGCTCAGACAACATACAAATTGTAGAAATTAATGCAGCATTTCTCTATTACAAAGCAAGCAAAATTCATCATTCATGGCGTTCCGAGGAGCAATCTCTGTCGGAAGACGACCAAACACCTCCCTCTTCTCCGTTCCTCGTCATCTCCGAACAATATATGGTGCCTCTGCTTCCAACCCTTGGCTCATATCACCCCCTACTCCTCGTTATAAATCGGGTATGCATATTTTTCTGATGTTTAAGTTTTCGGATTTAAGATTCTGCAGTGACTGATATTTTGTTCATTCTATTTTTAAAAAAAATGCTAACTTTATATGACTGTGAATGTGAGTGTGATTTTTTTCCTTCCGACGTTGAAGAATTTCTTTGTGTTTACTTGGCTGTTGAAAAGGTTTCTTTTTATTTGGTTCTTGAATTAATATTTTTGTTGATTCTCAGGAGTGAGATTGTGGATTCGAGCTGTAAATGGATCAGCTGTGGATAATTTGGCTCTCAAGAAAGAATCTCAGGAGCCATCATCTGAGAATTGGAAGGTTAAGATGCTTTATGATGGGGAGTGCCCTTTATGTATGAGAGAGGTAATGCCAGCAATTTTACTTGATTGTTGGATGTATTGTTGGTAGATTGATGTTTATCAAAATACATTTATGATTGTATGAGTAGTGGAATTTGACCTTGAATTACGTTGTTGTAGGTCAATATGTTGAAAGAGCGGAATGAAGGATACAAGAGTATCAAATTCGTCGACATAAGTTTGGATGACTATAGCCCAGAGGATAATCAAGGCCTTGATTACGAAACTGTATGATCTCCCTCAAATTATTGCTATTTTTCAGCACTTTGTATGGATCTTTGTTCGTTTTGATTTCTTGCTTTTTGTTCTTTTCCATGTATTGGTTTCATCGTTCATGTAAAGAGATCTTTAGATAAACTCTGTTCTTCAAGGCAACTATCTATGTGTTGTTTGACATCATTTTATTTGTTTTACAAGTAAAATGATATACATTTATTAATCTATCGTGGAATTGATGAAATCTGATGATAATTCATGCCTGTAGATTTTGCTTAATATGCGAGTTGCACAGACATGCTTTATTCATGCATATTGGTTAACCTTTTCTAATTTGCCTCGGTATCCAGGTAATGGGCCGAATTCATGCGATTCAATCAGATGGGACTGTTGTAAAAGATATTGAGGTTAATATTTATTTATTTCCCTCTTTCTATGCCTGACTTCTTAGTTTCATGTGTAACTTCTTACTTTCTCCTGCTAAATCTGCCTATCATAGACTGCTAGTATACCCTCTGATGGTGGATTCTCAATGAAGTTTATATGCTGGTTTTGTGTGTTCATCCACTCCTATAAAATTTTAAGTAGCTCAAGATTCCTATGTGAAATATATAGCTCAGAATGTTAATTTACTTTATGTAGGTCGTATTGTTTTCAGTTACTTTAATGTAGTCTAGTTCCTTCTGTGTTTCAGTGATCCATTACCATCTTTTCTGGTTTCCTGGGAATTTTAGAATCCTGCGTGTACCTCCCCTGCTTCCAATCTGACTAAAAAGGAATAAGAAACTCAATGGGAATAACTGTGTAATATAATTGATTTTACATACTTTTTTGGAGTCTAGAAGCATACTACATCTGACCTATGCAGGCATTCAGAAAACTTTATGAAGCGGTTGGTTTGGGATGGGTTTATGCCATTACAAAATATGAACCTGTAAGTCCAACTTCGATGTCTGTAAATAATGAATTGATATCTTGTCTTCCTTCCTCATCGGAGGCTTCTTTCTTCTATTGAGTGGATTGCTGAATAATGTTTGAATATGTGACCCACAGATAGCAAGCGTTGCCGATGCTGTTTATGGAGTTTGGGCTAAATATCGTCTTCAGGTTACAGGTGCACCTCCTCTATTTCGATTATTTTTCAAGCTGCATAATTTCTTTATGTAATCTGCATGATTAGTTATTGTTTTTGGTTCAAGATTAGTTGATTTGCAACTCTCATTTTCAAATTTTACCAACAAATTACTTGAAAAAGCATCTGGTCTGTTTGGAGACCTCTCTTACAATAATTTCTTGAAATATTTACACTGGGGTTGGATGGCTTGGCAATTAATTTAAGATTTTCATATCTCCATCTTCATTGATATTGACGTCTTACGAAACTATGTGAGTTGTCCAGGCCGACCGCCATTAGAAGAAGTTTTGGAGGCAAGAAGGAAAAAGGTATGATACATATGTTTGTTTACATGCATGAATGATGCATCTTTTACTATCGTGAATCTTGAATACACACTGCAACTACACAACCTTGATTGCTTGTATATTCAGAGCTATCTCGATTTTTCTTCATCGCAATTGGAAAACGAACAAAGCCTGCTGGGTTTTCTGCTTCTTGTCATTTTCAGTCTCGTATTTGATAGTTATTGTTGAGGAGATTTGTATGCATGTGACGAGCATTGATGTGATGAACCATGAGAATTGAAGATTATTACAAATATCTTGATGTTTGAAATTACTAAACAACTGAAATTCCTTGGCTTTTTTGCAGAAAGAAATGTGTGATGACAGCAAAGTTTGCAAAATGTAGATATACCATCTTCAGCACTAAACATGATCTCAGGCATTCCAAAAAGATGGCTGCATATTCTCTTTGTAAGAGTAATGAGTTTTACCAAATAGAATGTATATACATATTTATTGAAATAAAAGCTTTATGTTTATGATGATTGTTTGATGGTATCTTCTTCTTTTCTTTGTTTTCAAGTACTTGTTCTAATTATTACTAGTATTTGATCTGTGTGCTTTGTTTCTGGTTTGCACTTTTCACTTAATTATCTGTTCAGTTAACTTAGAATACGTAGAATATATGTTACTAAACCATACATAATCATTTACGATGTGAAATTATGTACTTATATGAAAACTCAAAACGTGGAACAATTGTACAAGTTAATTTCCAAAGTTTGATAGTGCATATAAGTAATAACCTTTAATGAGATTATGACAAATTTATGCATGAATTAATTTGTTTTTACAAGGGTCAAGGGTTCTTCTAAGTGCATATATAGAACATTTGAGTTATTTTTTTATACATTGCTTACAAATATAACATTTTCTAGAATCGTGATACATGATATAATTATGGTTTAAGATTCATATATATTTAAGAAAAATATATTTTATATTTTAAATAATTAATTATGGCATGCGTATGTTAATGTTCTGAGAGTGTTGCTGGCAACTACTATCCCCTGAGACCATGTTTATCGGTCATGATTTGGATGGTGTGTTCGACCACCAAGTTTGCAAAAAAAAAAAAAAAAAAAAAAAAGGAAATTCTTTGTCAACGTTCGAACATTTAATTAAAGAGACCATGAGTGTTCTCTTTTTTAAGCCAATAAGATGATGACACATGTCTTCATTCTATTGGTTTGTTAGATTTTAATTGGATATATAGATAAAATTAAAATAACTTTTGTATAATACATTTAAAAAAAATATCAAAATTTTTATCTTTTCATCCTCTATAAATAGAGACCAATCTTGATATATTTTTCTTACACCTAAAAAATTCTTCTTCTCTTTACTTGTACTCCCTCCGTCCCACGAAATTAGGTCACCTTTCCTTTTTGGTCCGTCCCACTAAATTAGGCCACTTTTCATTTTTAGTAAAAAAAAGTGCATGGGAGTTCGTGCCACACTAATACACTACAACACTTAAATAAACTAATACACTAACAAACAAGAATATTGGTATCCGTGTCAAAAGCAATGTGGCCTAATTTGGTGGGACGGAGGGAGTATTGTTTATTATCTCGTTCTATATTTTTCTATGGATCGAGACAATAACTCTTTCTTCAATTCTCAGAATTTTGATTTTTCTGGAGATTATCATCCCGATCTTGAAAATATTTCAAATTCTGAAGATTTTTCAACGTTCAATTATGATATGAACCATTCATTTTCACAAAATTATCCTCATTCACCTATTCCCGAATATCACCAAACCACTCAAAACGTCTCCCAAAACTCATATGAAAAAACTCACACAACATCTTCCAACAATTCAAAAGGTTGGACGGATCAAGAAGATGTAGGCATTAATGTCTGCATGGTGTTTTGTCAGCAATAATCCAATTGTTGGCAAAAACCAAAATAGTTCTACATTTTGGGGAAGTATCCTAAATATGTATGAGCAAGGCCGAATAGAAAATCCAACAATTGGCAGTGCAAGGTCCCTAGAATCATTGAGGCAACGATTCAGGCGCCTCAATAAAAATGTAACAAAGTGGGTTGCTGCATACAACAAAGCGTATGGTCGAAAAACGAGCGGGCAGTCCAGCCAAGACATTGAGAATGTAGTTCAAACATTGTATGAAAAACCTAAGTTCACACACCATGAGGTGATTGTATAATTCTTTTCAATCTTATTATGTAACGTTGTATTTTCAATTTCGTATTTAGATTGTTGTAATTTAGAGACTTAATTTGTTTAAGTTGTATTTTTGTCAAAAATTTTATTTTATATGAAAAATATATTTTTATGTTTTTATTATTTTTCAATAATAATAATTTATTTTAATTATTTAAAGCAAAATCAGTTATATTTTATGTATAATAAAAGTTAAAATTAAAAAATGAAATGTTATGGTTGCATAGTTAAAATGGTCATTGATAAACTGCAAAAAATAAAGGTGGTTGGATTGAATAAAATGTATTAAAAAAATGAATAAGAAAATAATATAATATTAAAATGGTCGGATGGTTGGATGATTTGGTGGTCATTGATAAACATGGTCTGAGGCATCTCCCAACAAGCAGCCTCAGCGTCTGACCACCTATTAAGAGTATAAAACATTCAAATTAATTATTTTTGGTATAATATAGTATTTATATTTTTATAATAAATACTATTGCTGGACGTTGTGATGTAAATAAAATTGTGAAATTCTAGCTCCAAATTGTGGACAATCTAAATTCAATATATATATTTAATCCAATTTCCCATTGTCTTGTTTTTTACGCTGTATAGTCGCTTAATATGTGGCGAATAATAACACTAGCAGGGTATATTAGTCATGGATTATGTGAGATTTGTGTAGATTTTTAAAATCTAAGGATATTGACTTTAATAGTCAATGATTTTCATGAATTCTTTTTTAAAAATATATATAAATTGTATTATTCAAAATCTCTTCTAATAATTAGAGATTTCAACAGATTCTCTCAAAGAATTTTACAAACCCGACTAGGGATGACAATTTAGCCCCGCTCAACCCAAGTCTAACCCGACATTAATATAATTAATATATAAATTATAAATTAAATATAATATAAATATTATTATAATTAATATATAATAAATATATATTAAATAACATATACAACTAAATAAATTTGAATTTAAAATTTATTTACATTTAAAAGTATAATAAATGTTAAAATATATATAATGCAATTAAAAAATAATTATATATTTTTTATGTATTAAAAATAAAAAAATATTTTAAAACATTAATTAAAAAAATCACGGGTCTGGCCTGAGTCTACCCGATTCATATGGGTTTGGGCTTGGGCCTAATTTCCAGGCCCTACTGGGCCATGGACCTGTACATATAACCACGGGCGAGATTTGGATATAGGGAAGTCCGGCCCAACCCGACACATTGTCATCCCTAAACCCGACCCTCTTTCTCTTATTTCGAACACCCCTACTATGAATGATAATCTTACACGTCCGACTCAAATCTATCCAAGCCCGACCCGATGACGTTATGGTCGAGTTTGGGCGAATGTTTAAGCTCGACATACCCAAGTCCACCCAAATGTTTAAATATCTTATATTAAACTATAAATTTAAAATAATATAAACATAATTATTATTTTTAATGTATAATAAAAATAAATTAATATACATATTAAATAAAATATATGAATAAAATAATATAAATATCATCATTGTTTTTAATGTATAATAAATATAAATTAATAGACAAATTAATGAATATGAAAATATATAAATATATTTTAAAATAAAGTAATTATATATATTTTTAAATATGTTAAAAAAATACTACCTCCAATGATCTTGTTTCTTTTCCCAATTAATGTGCTTTATGGGAAAAGGAAGACACTTTCGTGGGACGGAGGGAGTAATAAAGTAAAAATAAAATATGGGTGTCCGGCATCCACATGGGTTTGAGCTTGATTTTGAATTACAAGTTTGGTTGGGTCGTGGGCCGGGTTTGGGCCCATTCACAAAACTGCATGTCAGGACTGGGCATAGGAAATTTCAGTCTAACCCAGCTCATTGTCATCTCTAGCCCCGTATTCTATAAAAATCTATGTAAAAAATATATTTTACAATTCTATTAAATTTATAAAAAAATATTTAAAATTCAAAAGAATCCAATAAAATCTGAATTGAATAAGGCGATTTGAGCGAAATAGTTGGTAGACAAATCTATATATATATAAAAGCAAAACCATTTTGCCCATTTTTTTTTCCATTTTACCCTTACCTATTTATTTAAATTTCTTTAATATAAGTGTACATAAATCATTAATATTTATTTTATGCTAAAAAGTGCTATCATCCGTTTGGGTGTTATCATGTTATCCTAATAATTTATTTCTTTTTTTATATTCAAATGGATAGATATTATTTAATCAAATTAACAATTTATCATATACTCCCATCTCTATATTTTCCATTCTCCACTATTTCAATCTCCATTTAATTTATCTTAATTTATCCTAATTGTCCATTTAAAATACAATTACATTTATAATTTTAATTTTTTCTTTTCATCATATTACCCGCACTAATTTTTGATTAATTATATTTATAATATTATATATTGTATAATATAAAAATAATTAATTTAATATTATTTATTCTCCACTATCCCACCACTTATTTATTATTTCTTTAATTAATTTATTAGTTTAAGACTATTTATTCTCCACTGTCCCATTATTTAATTACTATCTCTTAAATAGATGTTTGTGTTAATTACAAAAATGAAAATTTAAACTCATAGTGAACGTATAGCCATTATATGTATTGCGTAGCCATTATAAATTCTGCCATTTCCATTCAACTAATAATCTATAATTTTTATGCATGCAACTAATATTTTATAATTTTATATATACAAATGGGGTCATAGTATTTAATGAAATTAGCAATTTATCATATTAAATTTTAAGACTATTTATTCTTCACTTTCCCACTATCTAATTATTACTCTAACTAATTAATTAATTTATTAGTTTGAGATTACTTATTTTTCCACTATCTCTTAAAGAAATATTTTAGTCTTTAATTACAAAACTGAAAATTAAAACTCATAATAAAGAAATAAATAAACATGATGGACCTTCTGCCTTCATGCCAAATGAAGCTCAATGTAGCCGTAGGGACTAAACTTTTTTATTGTTAAATTGTTCATTTTAATTATATTAAAAATGAAGAGTCACATTTTTCATTATTTAAGGAGCCATAGTTGTGAACAAATCACATTTTCAACTATTTTTACTCTATATTATATACTATTTATAGAATTACATATTTTTATCTTCTATTTGTATCATTATACCTCCTATTTGGTCCATGATCCAAAATTTGCATCCTAACAATGTCACTTCTTCCATTAAGGTTAGAGTCGTGCGTTCTTACGATGCTACCTCCAATAATAAAAGGAATTCAAGTTACGATTGCGTATTACATGATCATGAGGTATACTTTATATATTTTCTTATCAATAAAAATAAAGTTTTAAATCAACAATTGTAGTAGAGTTTGATTTTTAAATAAAGTATTGTAGAGAAAATTAAACTAAAACATTACCTTTTTACTCCATGTTATTCCAAATTTAAATTGATTTTGTTTAAAAAGGGCGATCGTATCCATGCAACGATACATCGAAGTTTGATTCAAAAGTTCAAGCATATTTTGAAGGAGGATTCTATTTATGGAATTAAAAATTTTATGGTGATGGCTAACAACAAGTACAAAACTGTGTCAAACATGTATTACATCAAGATCATCAGTAACACAAATATTACACGGATGTATGATGATAATTTTCCAAGCCACCTATTCGATTTCAAAAAATTTGAAGACGTGGCAGCCATTGAGAATGTGAATGATTGTGTATTATCCGGTAAGAAGTATATACATATATATTTTTCATCTTCTTCCTCTTATTATTATTATTTGTGATATTTTCATATACGTTATTCTAATTTATATAATTTGTTTTTGTAGATGTTATTGGTGTTGTTAGAGACACTAGAATTAAAACTGTTATTTGTTACAATGACAAGGAGAAAAGGTTGATTGAAATTACACTTGAAGATAAAGGGTATAATATATTATTTTGAGCTCAATTTTTTTGTAGTCAATTTTATTTATATAATTAATAATTAATATTTTTTTCCAAATTTTACATTTTCAAAAGATATAGGACATTATTATGCACACTTTGGGATGAAAATGTGGATGAAGTAATGAAAGCTTTCGATAGTCGACATGAAAAGATTGATATCATGATTGTTCAAATGTGTCGCCCCAATATCTACCAAAGAAAAATTCAAGTTTGCAACAACTTTAAAAAGACAATAAATAAAAGTCAAGGACAATCGTTGTCTTATGTAGGTTTATTTTTAAAAAGACCGTTTTTTAGTCATGGGCAACTCTATGAAGCTCTTTCTAGAGTTACATATCGCAAGGGTTTGAAAATATTGATATGTAAAGATCATATTATAAATTGTAAGTCTACCACAAATGTAGTTTATAAAGAAATTTTACAAAACCTATAAAAAAAATAAAAACTTTGATTTACATTGTAAAAATTAATACAAATATTAAACAATAAAAAAATAGCAACTGCACGGGTACACTAATATCTGTAAAAGAAGGATGAAGTAGTACTTAATTAATTATTTCCAGAAATGTCGACAATGAAATGTTCTTGTAACCCAACCGCCCCATTCAAATTAATTCATAGTAGCGCGCCTAATCTATCTTGTCTGACTGTCGACCATTAATTGAAAAAATATCAATCATTTATCTATCCAAAATTTATCTACCTTATTCAACTTTCAAAAATCAACCTATATAGTAACTAGTACTATTTCGAACAATATGTAATTATCTTTCATCTGCCTAATTATTAAAGCCAACTCCTTCCAATACAAATAGTACCTTCCCTGCACTGCATATATTAGTGATTATATTCAATAGTAGCAAAAAACAATAGAAGACAAATTCTCATCGCATATGTAAAAAAAATATAATTTAACTACTTTTCAAATGTAAATGATATGAACTTGCCTAGTGGAGTTCATACAAATCATACTAAATATGAATGACATTAGAATATACTAATATTCATACTAAAAAAATGACTAAATTGTATCTTTTTTACATTCATCGAGAATTTGTTTTTTACTTTTTTCGCTCTATATATTGATGAAAAATGTGAGAATTAATGAAATAAAATGGTTCCTCCTTTAATTTCAATTTTCACCAACGAAACATAGCTAGCCTTAACACTCCAGCAAATGATGAAAGCATCCATGGGCAAATTGAAACAATAGTACTACCAATAATAATATTCCAACTCCTCATTCAATTAAACATATCTCTATAATTACAGACATGCGCAACACAAAATTAACTTCAATCAAAACAAAATAGTGCCACACGATAAAAACACACAAAAGATCCAGCTGCAGAATGGGGCCCCACAATAATAATAATAATAATAATAATAATAAATTATGGGCACTTGCTCCTATTTCCATGGGTGGTCATATTTGTGTAACATGTTCCACACTTTTCTCTATTGCCAAAGGTCCCTGGTGGCACACATTTGCACCTATCACAACATGTTCCACATGCCCTCAAACATACGTTCTGCCTTGAGTGAAGGCTGCACCTCTTCTTGCATAGCCCATCGCAGTCAATCCCGGGGGCCGGAGCCGGAGCCGGAGTCGGAGTCGGGGCAAGGGAGAGACTTCGGGAAACTAGCCCATCTTTCAAATACTTCGAGATTTCTAGCACTATTCAGAGTTATAAATATTTGGTTAGTATATTCAACAGAGAAAAGTTGAATTTCTAGCTCGATGTAATGAAATCGATATTTGACATAGAAAATAATTGAATATAACATGTCTATATAATTAATTTTTCTACACTCTTAATTAAAATTCAAAGTATCATAAGGACTTTGTTCCATCTCCAATTCTTGATTTTTAGCAAAAATATACACTAATTGAAAGCTCATGATAATTAATTTATATATATATGTCTCAACAGTGAGGCGCGCTTTAATGTTCCAGCTACATTCTTCGGAACAAGCATAAGTATAAAGATTAATCAACCAAAATTAATGCATATATATAGCGCTTGCAGCTAGATTTATAAGCATTTATTTACGCCATTAATCAGCAATACTAGGCTAATTTATAGTAGTAATTATATGTCAAAAAACAAACGCACTCAAACTGCAGCCCAACCATATTATTATATTCTATTTCAAGTTGATATTTCTTCATATACACAATGAATTCAACATCATCGTACACATACATATATGGCATAAATCAAGAAAATTAATTAAGTAAAAAA
The DNA here is from genome assembly GCA_026898415.1 of Leonotis leonurus. Classification (NCBI taxonomy): domain Eukaryota; kingdom Viridiplantae; phylum Streptophyta; class Magnoliopsida; order Lamiales; family Lamiaceae; genus Leonotis; species Leonotis leonurus. Next base: position 8,919,154 of record JAPKLX010000001.1, read on the forward strand.
TGGAACATCATAAAAAATGACTTCATCTAGATCTTGAGATTTTAATGAAGTTCAAATGAAGTAATCAACTTACTCTCACGCATTAGTTTTTTATCCCCTCTTCGGAAAACCTGGAGAAAATCAAGTAACCAAATAGCAGATTAAAATGGTGAAATAATTATTTAGATCTACTTGCGATTCCAAATTAAAACCACTAAGAAATATTTTGAAATAATTACTCTAAATATATATAAACGAAAAACGAAAGCAACAAAGTGTTTAAATGACACTAACATGGCTGGATTCTTCATTTTTCTTCGCATCAGATGTCACCTGCATGAGAAAAATAAAATTAAAATGAGATGATGTAGGTTTTCAAAGGAAATAACAAATAATAGTAGTATTATTATTATAAAGAGGGATTATTTTTAGTATTACCTGAGAAACTAAGAAGAGAGATAAAAGGAGTGCAAAAAATAGTTTAGAAGCCATGAGGAGTGTTTTCGCAGTGATATGAACTGTGAAGCAGCTGCTTCTGGTAAATTTATAGAGTAAATTGTTTGATTTGATATATTCCCATTAATGCCCCTGTGGCAATATTCAATGCCTACAAATATTTACACATCATATGTCTATATATTTGGAAGGTTGTTTTGAATTTTGCCTTTTATGTCTGGCATATAATAGTAATGCTTTAATTGAGGTTTACTTGTATATCTACAGCTGTAATTACTCTAATATCGTCCTGTGTAATTAATATGCATGACAGGAATATCAATACGTTTACCATCGTAAACTATTCAAGTCAAAACAAAAACACTATTTAAGTCTTTTTAGTTCAACATTTACCCTTTTTCCTAATAATAATTTCACTCGAACTAGTTTGAAAATCGAATGACATAATTTATCACCTAATGCGGATAATAAAATGAAAATAATAGTCTTCCAATTAAGATTTATAATAATTCCCCTGTTATAGCGTACTTATTATATTTACTTTAATAATCTTTGTTTTTTAGTTATAAAATTTATCCCTAAAAAAATGAGATTACTTTTGTGGGGCATCTCAATCGAGAAAGGAGGACTACATTGGTGGGACGGAGAGATTAATGTTTTTTATTGTAATGAGGCATAACAGTACATAAAGGTTAATACTATACATTATCGATTTCTTGCTGATTTACTCTGGAGAAAAGGTTCGTATTTGATCCTTAAAATACTGTAAACGCATATGCATGATGGAGAAGCGCGAATTTACTCCAATTCTTTTATCTTTTCGAATAAAAGGTTTCCTAAGTTCTTAATAAAACGATAGTTACCTACTTCTGAATTAAATTATAAATTATAAGATTTGGATGGGCAATGGTAGCTATATTACTATAAATTATTGAATAGTATCAAAATTTTGCTACTTAATTATAATTTATCAGTTTAAAATGAGTGGGTAGCCAAAACCCTTTAATATATCTTCATTTTGAGTAATTACTTTGTGTGGCTAATATGATTTATCCACACATATATCTTCATGTGTGGATAAAAGTCTCTATACTCTCCGATCCATATGCTACTATATATATGTGTGTGTGAGTGTAACTAAAAATCTTTTTTCCCTTATAAATATATTTTCAGCCATATAAATATATGAATCCGAAAAAGAATCATACATAAATCTTTAATTTATAATTCAGAGAAATTTTGATGCAATGCATCTCAAGTACGTAGTTTTTGGGCGTCTTAGCCCTATATTGTAAAAACTAGAGCAATTTTATTTACTATGTACTGCAATAATAATTGATGATATTAATTGGCCATTAGTAATTCCAGAATCAGTTAATACCCAGAAGGTAATTACCCAGTTGGTATATTTACTTTGCTTTGCTTTTCTTACACGATAGATCCATCTGTTATTTTTTCCCAAGGTAATTAAAGTACGTATTAAAGTATGTAAGTTTTTTATGCAGAAGCTAATTGGGTTCTACTTCTCAACTAGATACCCTTTAAATCCGATTTTCCTGAGATACAACAAAAATAATCAATATTTTTATACAGCCGATTATTAACTGTACTGTATTACTCCATTTTGAAGAGAAAATATCCCATTAATTGCTAATTTCTACGTTTGAAATCTTGAATACCTACCGTTAGTTTATATATTTAATGATAATTAAGTTTTTATTATATTATGGTATGATAATATACACATATGCATGCCATACATCATACGAAGAACTGAAAAAAATAAAAATAAATTTATACTTCTAAAAAAACTCTAGTGTGGTTCACTTACAAACTCTTAAAATATGATTTTCTCCCGTAAAAGGATAGTCCTTTTCCAGTTGTTCATCATCATTTTTTAAGTTTATTTTATCAATTATATATACTTTATCAGAAATAATTGATATATCCATGGTAGCAGGAAATTGTAGGTGGTGGAGGTGACAAAAAGATGAAAATATCAGCCTTCTTTAATTGAAACCAGCTGGACTTTTAAATATCTTGTACAACTACACATATATTATATATACATAGAAGAAGATTATAATGAAAATACATCTACTTATATTAACTAAAAATAAATCTAAACTTTTTATATTTTTTATTCAATAGATATGATCAAACTATACCCTAATCAATAAACTCTAGTCACAAAGAATAACAAATTTTCTATTTTTAGGAATAAAATATTTTAAATTAGATACATACCAAAATTATATTTTAATTTGTACCATTAATCTAAATAATTCAACATTCAATATTTATTTTTAGTTAACTCATACATATCCATTTTTATTTGATCTTTTCCATATATATATATATATATATATATATTGTGTTCAGGAAACCAACAAAACCAACCTAATTATTTACCGACTTGAATAGTTATTCAGTGTATGAAAAAGTAAGTCTAATTTATTAAAATTTGAAAGAGCAAAATCATCAAAAAACTAAAATAGGCTTGGCTAGATTTATATAGAAAACCTCGATATGCTGCTCAAATTTTTAGCGCATTATGATGCGCAATACTTCGAGTCCAACCAATTTTCGCTATACTTTGAATTTTTATATAGTGGGTTCAATTTATAAAAGAAAAAGAAAACCACAAGAGTACAATATCAATAAAATATATTAATTAAATTTGTGACATACAATATCAATAAAATATAGTAATTAAACTTAGATTCTGAAACACAATGATGAGTAGGCTTAAATGGAGTATACAGTATTAAGTATAAAATACAGACAAACACCCATATATTATTTATATTTCCCTAAAATAACGTTATAGTTTAATAATTCAATGCAGGGGAGTGCGACTTTTTCTCGGATATAACATAATTATTTTGCGACTGATTTCATAATACAGGTGGATATTTTTTTTTAGCAAATACTCCCTATATTCCCACCCACAAAGTATGACACAATTCTCACGTTCCATCCATTAAAGTTGGCACATTTAAAAAATAGGAAAAATTATCCCTTCAAAAAGATATGAATTCTACCACATTAATCACTTTTACGCTACTTTATACCCTCTTCTTAATAATCGTACCCAAAAATTTTGTGCCATACTCGAAGAAAAGAGCATCACGCAAATATTAACGATTCAGCTTTCCAATTGACAACTTATTTGAATTTTTTAAATGTGTTTTTCTTCATACAATATGGATTTTGAAAAACTTCTCACGTCACCACCTATTTTACTTATAATTCAAGTCAAATATTTTGAACTTTAAATTTTCATTTATTGATTATTAAAAATGCAGCGCGATAGTATAAATAGTTAATATTTTCATTTAATAATGATTATTAAAAATACAGCCCGATAGTATAAATAGTTAATAGTATAATATTTGTACATATTCTCCGAATCTCTTTTATTGCGGTGTGTTCTAATTTATTTATGTACCCTTTCACTTTTGTATTAAAATTGGTTTACATTAACATTATATTACATAGCCGTGTTATGGCGTATTAGAACCTGAAAGAAATTTTTTACTTTGAATATTAATCTCACTATCATCAGGCCAACACATGCACGCTAAAACTAAGTTTATTAATGATCACCAAAAACTCCAACCATCCAACCGTTTCAATATTATTCTATTAGTTTCTTATTCATCTTTTTTAATTAAATTTTATTCAATTCAACCACCTTCATTTTTTATAATTTATCAATGATCATTTCAACAATGCAACCATTCCATTTAATTTTTATTATACATGTTATAACTGATTTTGCTTTAAATAATTAAAATAAACTATTATTATGTAAAAATATTAAAAATATAAAGCGACATTTTTCATATAAAATAAAAATTTTGACAAAATACAACATAAAAAAAAAATTAAGTCTCAAAATTACAACATTCTAAATACAAAATTTAAAATAAAACATTATATAATAAGGTTAACAAATATACAATCAATTACGATTACCAAAATTTATCCATATATGCTCGATCAAATCGTATAGAAGTGCGTTGTGAGCTTCTCTATTGCGAAGTTGATTCCTTCTTTTCATATAGCAAGACAGACTTGCAATCCTTTTGTTGGGTATAAAAAATCATTATTTTCTTCTCCTTCTTTTCTTTGCTATTATTATGTCTAAGTTGATCTTGTAGAATTATCTTGATTTGTGTCAATAATTGCATTATTGCCGACGAAACACCATGCAGACATTAATGCTGAATCTTCTTGATATGTCAAATCTTTTGAATTGTTGGAATATGTTGTGGAGTTTGTTCCTATGAGTTTTGGGAGATGTTTTGAGTGGTTTGGTGATATTTGGGAATAGTATAATGACGATGATTTTTTGAAAATGGATGGTTCATATCGTAATTGAAAGTTAAAAAGTTTTCAGAATTTGAAAAAATTTCAAGATTGAGATGATAATCTTTAGAAAAAGTAAAATTTCTGAGAATTGAAGAAAGAGTTATTGCCTCGATCCATAGAAAAATATAGAACGAGATAATAAATAATAAGTAAAGAGAAGAAAAAAAAAATAGGTGGAATAAAATATATCAAGATCGGTCACTATTTATAGAGAATGAAAAGATAAAATTTTTGATATATATATTTTTTAAACATATTATACAAAAATTCTTTCAATTTTATCTATATATCCAATTAAAATCTAACCAACCAATAAAATAAAAATAAGTGTCATTATTCTATTGACTTAAATAAGAGATGTGAGGGAGAACACCAATGGCTCTTTTTAAAAACGTTCTACCATTGACTTTGGTTTCTTATATTTTTTTGGGAGAAAAATAAAAATACCCACTTTCAAAAATCACATCTATAAAATATCCAATTTCTCAATGTACATGTAGAAAATATTTATTTTGTGTGGAAATTTGAATCCATTCAGAAAAAGTCAAAAGATTCTCTTAAAAATAGAAAGTTGTTAATGTTTTTCTCCCTTTTGAGGATAGACATTCCACCTCACCCTCCCTTATTCAATTTTGTATGTACATCTCCTTCTATTTGATCTCTCCTTCTATTGGACCTCTCCCTTAGTTTATGCATATATGTATTTTTCTTATATTTTTGGTAGCATAAAACCTAATTTTACGTATATGTATGTTGATGTTTGGTAATTTACGTGTATATTATAATTCATTAAATTATTTTGTTCGAATTATACATGTTTAGAACTTGAATTTATGATATTTGATTTTAGAAAAATATGTAGGAGACAAAAAGAGATGGACCGCTGGTATATGTACCATGGACCGCTGGTAAGTACATGACACATGTACGGACGGTCCATGGTACATATACTAGCGGTCCATCCATAATCATGTATTTCATTGTAGATAAAAGACAATTATCTAATTTATATCTCCAATATTAGTCTTTTGAAGTCAGATACAATATAATTATATAGAACGAAAAGTGATAATATGTGGAACATATGGTTTGCTTTGATAGTCCAAAAAATATATTAATCAAGTACTCAATTATTGCTTTTAACAAATGTGTAAGAGTGTGTAAGAAGGTGTAAGATTTTATGTACTTTTTAATATTTTTAAAATGAAATGGTATTTTCTACATGCATGTTCAAGTTTTGGGTATTTTCTACATGTAAAAATTCAAAATGAGTACTTTTACCCATTTACACTATATTTTTATTATGTTTTAATAATTGATGGTCAAACTCATATGCCACAAATGAACCGATAAACATAGTCTAAGAGTCTCTTCTTATCCATGCATATGTACTAGTGTGTGTATGACTGACGAACTAAGCGAAAATTGATGGACATGTACCGTCCAAAATAGTTGTACATTGACAATTCTAGTTTAAATTTATTTATTTTTTATACGAAAACCAATAAATACTCACTGACTATATATTATACGAAAATTAATAAACACCACGTGTTAATTTTTATCTAGAAAAGAAATAGATCGTTATTAATCAACCGTTCAAAAAAGAATATAAATCATTATTACGGATTTTTTAATTAAATTACATGAATGATACATCACACTATTAAAAAAAGGTTGGAAAATTAGTAGACAAAAACGAGATGAGAAGGGAGAAACTAGTAGTATAAAATTTCGTGTTATAAAACTGAATTGCAAATAGTGAAATTCAGTATACATCTTCAAGAGGGACTATGATTTAAGCTATAATATTCTAGCCATGGCATTTAAACGAGGACGAATGGTGAGCAACTATGATTTAGTATATTGCACGGCTATCTTTGTCTGGAATAGGTATTAGGACTATCAATTTCTAATCTCTGACAAGAGTCAAGACACAGCATGCACAAAATTAATGAGTTATTGTCAAGTTTTATCGGGTTCGGATTGTTATCAGGTCGACCTGATAAAAACATGAAATTATGGTGTCGATTTCGAGTCGGGTTCAGGTTATCGGGTAACAACATTTATAATATATTAATAATTTAGATTTTGAAAGAAATGTAATTTTTTAAAATATTTTATATTTTCTTTAAATATAAAAATAACTATATTTTATAAATTCAAAATTTATGCATTATTATTTTTTATTATATAATAATTTTTATGTCATTTTTTCCTATAAATTTAGAATTTTATAATGTCGATAACGGATCGTGTCATGTGAATATAAAAATTATCGTGTTCGTGTTGGGTTCGTATCGTATTGAAATTTTAATTTAATAAATCGAATTGAGATTTAACTTTAACAATTAAAATAATTAAGATCAAATTATTATTAGACCGATCCAATAACAATTCAAACCATACAATTTGACAGGTCTAGTAGCTACCCATTATTGGTTAAAGATTGGAAAAGTGATCCATCAAAATAGTGTAATAATGGTCCGTACGGTTTTTAAGGGAATCTACAGCCGTCGCCCACCCACTCCCACTATTCTTTGGTCCTCTAGGAGGACTCTGACATTAATCGAGAACAAAACTTATCTTCAACTTTTACCTTTCTTTCTCGTTTAAACAATAGTACGACACAATTATCTTTTTCACAATCTACCACAAAAAAGTACATTATTCTATCAACTTTATCATTCTTACACTCTTTTTAATATGCGAGCAAAAAAAATATATCAAACTTAGTG
>JAPKLX010000001.1:8926713-9029013 GCA_026898415.1 Leonotis leonurus
TACACTCTTTTTAATATGCGAGCAAAAAAAATATATCAAACTTAGTGAAAGAGAGGTACACTCTTTTTAATATGCGAGCAAAAAAAATATATCAAACTTAGTGAAAGAGAGGGAGTAGTACAAATTCTTCTATTAATTAAGAATGGATGTATATATTCTTTTCAATTGCAATATATATAGAAATAGTCTTTTCAATTAGTCATTTTTGAAATTATATTCTTCTGCCTTATCAAATTAATTAAGAAAAATGAAAGGGAAAAAAACAAACGACACTTTATCATTCCCCTTCCCTCGTCTCTCTCCACTGCATGCAAGTATGCAACAGACAACGAAGACACTCATACAACAAAGACAAAGAGAGGAGAAGAAGCTAGGAACTGACCAAACATAGAAAGAATATAAGATACCATATATACCTCTTTTATATATTATTATTACCGTCGTGCAGCATCCTGGACTATTTCACATATTTCCTGCCACCAAGTCTTTCTGAAATAAAGTTGGTAAAGATTCATTTTGAACTACATTTTGGGCTAAGCATTTATACAGACTACTCTCAGAGATTCATTATGAAGTACATTTTGGGCTTCAACTATCAAACATCTTGTAAACATATCATTCTGATCAGGGTGAGGAACACAAATTGTTTTGGACAGACGAAGCAGAGTTTGTGCGCATGGCTGCAATTTATAATGTAAGGATCATAAGAATTGCTCTTTTTGGTATATATGTTTCTTGTCACCTTTTAGTGTCAAACAAATTCAGCTAGATGATCGAGTGTGATGAGGATGCAACTAGAACTTTTCTAAGCATGCGTTGTTTTCTCTTTGAGAAATCATGAGTAAGCATGAAAGGACTACAATGTAGTTAACTCCTAGACTCGATCGCTTTCACTCTGTTTTTGAAGCATTATTATACATTGATTATGAATACTTCGTCCTAATAAACATGATACACTTTATATTCAAATGAGTATATTAAAATAATAAATTTTGTGTCAAATTTAATGAAACAAAGGTAATATCATATTCTTGAAACACTTTTATTGGCTCTATGCATCTTCATGAGACATGATGGGTTATTTTTGTTCTTGCCAACAGTATTTATTAACCAATAATATGTATTGTAAAGATAAATGTCCGACTCAAAAAATAAGGCTCTCTTCACCTATTGGGAGCTTATATCGTTAATGTCCGGGACAACCAAAACGTGAAGAGAGCCTTATTATTTGAGTTGGACAAAATCGTTGTCGTTTTATTCAAAATTTTGATGAAACATGACTTTGATAATTTTATAAATAAATTTTTTCATAATTATTGGTGATTGAGAAAAATAGAGGTGGATGTTTAAAATAAGATTTTGAGGTGGGGCCAGTAGCTCCGCCAATATAATTATCCATTTAAGTATGTTAATTGTTTACACGACTTCAGCGGATAAAGCAGCAATCAAAGGTATGCTTGTCGATCGACTAGATGATTTTGGATTAGCTTCTGCGATTTTGGGTTGTTTTATTCTCTTTTAAACACTAGACTTTTCAACTATTTTTGTTTGTGTTATGCCCCTATAAATTATTGAATTTCTTGCAGATTTAATATTCATAACTCTAATTTATATTTTACTTCTTATTGGTGTTGTTGGAAAATTTACACAGATAAGATCGCATACTTGATCACTCGATGTTATGGAGAGTCTCACTTCAGTATCCTCTTTGATTCATGCAACTACTATAGTAAATATTTTTGGAAAAGAAAAAGGATATTGCACAAAAATTATTTTTTTTTTCAAAAAAATCCTTTTTACCGAGACTCTAAAAAGATTTTTCGTGCGATAAAAAAATAAAAAAGTTATTAAAGAATAAAAGCGAAAAACTTATAAACAATTTAAATATGTCTTGCCTCAAAAATTGAACCCTTTCATTTTAAAAATAAAATTCTCTAATTCTATTTTTTGGTAAAATAATTAAATTTTTTGTTTACTTTAGCCCTCTTTTCCGTTAGAAGTGGGTATACAGAATTTAACATAGAAAATAAGAAAATTAAGTGTCGTGTCCTATAAAAATTTAATTAATATTTTAAAAGTAAAACTTTTTTTTTTGAAAAAATCACCGCGTAATATTTATGTATTAAGTAAGACTAAAGTATAGTATAATTATTTAAGTGTAGTATATATATGAGAAAGAGAGTTGGGATAATTGTAGTTAGAAACGTGCTTTTTAAATAATGCTTAGCCAACATATGTTGTCGCAAATTAATAACAAAACTGGAACTAAAAAAGTCGGTCGTTTTACCCTCCACAAACATCTTACTGCATAAATTTTGTTTGTATTATGATACATTAGAATTGAGGGCACGGTACGTAACTCCATACTGTTGATAATAACTATATCAACCTAATTAAGTGCCTATCCATAAATATCATTGGTTCCAAGGACCATGTACAAAATGAAAATAAAACAAAATAAATAAATAAACAAACAGAACACCACTAACTTTCGTGACTGTTTGTGTTCATCCAAAATAAAACTATTCACAATCATGCATTCGCATTCCCATTCCTGCTCTTGGCTTGCTGAAGCAAATTACGTGTAACTATCATCAGATAAGATCAATTCCTTAAAGAGATTGTTTTTTGGGCTGTTATGTAACGTGTTTATTTTATATATTTAAGTGGCGTTTTTTTAATATCTATCTAAAAGTAAATATTAGTGTATCTAAAGTCCAATTTACTATTTTAAATTGAGTTGTATGTATAAATAAAATTTGGATTTTACTTTATATATTATTTTAAGTTAAATTATATATAATTAGTGTGGTGCCTTCGACTGAACTTACTATAAATGAACAAATTTTAAAATGTAAAATTTTTTGATGTACATATAAATATAATAAAATATAAATTATTTTGATGGATGAAAAAAATATTTTTAATTAAATTTTGTTTTTCTCTTCGCATTTTTGTACCGAAATAATTGCATGGTACTTTGTCCGTTTTAGATAACACAACTCAATTTAGGAGGGAGTAGGATCTAGATGGAGTGATGAGCATAATTTAAATTTACCTCCTTATTTCTCCAAAAGAAACACACCTATACTATACTCGCGTGCTGACTCCCTGTCCCAGCCATGGCCACTACTGTAGTGAATGGTCTTTGCACCACCAGTTTCCAACCGCTCTTCCGCCGCAAAGTTGAAGGATCTTTATTTGCAAGTGGGAGAATCTTGAAGATTAAATGTAGATTGAACACAAAAGAGTCGGTGGAACTTGACAAAGCTCGTGGTGGCCCTCCACGGTGGTTTTCGCCTTTGGAGAGTGGTTCTCGGTCGACGGGATCCCCTCTGCTGCTCTTCTTACCAGGTCTCTCTCTATGTGTCTCTTTTCTCCAACTTCGTAGAATTTGGTTGCATGTATGTTTTGGAGTGTGTAGTTTGATGATAATTTCACTTGATAGGGATTGATGGTAGTGGACTTGGTCTTAGTCTGCATCATAGAAAACTGGGAGAGTAAGCTCTAACATTCAATTTATAAATCCCCTCTATATATGCATATATCATCATGTTTTGCATATATGTGCTATGATATCCAACCATGTTTTGCATGTATAAAGGATTTTCGATATATGGTGCTTGCATGTTCCTGCTGACAATCGAACACCACTGCCAGGTTCATCTCTAGCTCTCTGTCTCTCTCTCTCTGTGCAAGAAGCTTTTTGTGCCAATTGTTGATCTGCCCATTGATGTTGTAGACCTAGTGATGATAATTCAGAATACCGTTAGAGCAGAGAGAGATCAATCAGCAAAAAGACCAATATATCTAGTTGGAGAGTCCCTTGGAGCATCTCTTGCACTCCTTGTTGCTGCTCTTAATCCCGATGTCGATTTCATTCTAATCCTGGCAAATCCAGGTAATAAGATGCATGCTAGATCTCATCAAGACACTCATGATGTTTTTGTACTTATTCATGTACTTGTCTTGTTTTGCATCACGACAGCTACAAATTTTACCAAATCCTTGGTGCAGAGTGTTGTACCTTTATCGAATATGATCCGTGATCAACTGAATGCTGGAATGCCTTACTGGATGATGGACTCATTACCAGGTTTTCCTACTTAGTAATTAGTACCAACACTGATTGTTGTTAAAGCACACTCTAGTATGTTTGACATGTGAGAAGCAGATATTTTATTGAGTTCCTTATTAGCTCTTACTTTTGGAATCTAAAAGTAGAAACAATTTTGTGGAAGATGATGATGATTCAGGAGATACAAAATCATTTGAAATCGCATCTTCGTGCTGTAAAAGCTGAGACTCTGATACTTACAAGGTTTATCTCCGATTGTCTGTTTTCAATCTTCATGCTCCACAAAAAAGATTGAAAGCATAGTTGAAGATTTTTGGTTGTGATGAAACATATGCAGTGGAAAAGATATGCTCCTGACAAGCATAACAGAAGGAGAAAGACTTAGCAGCATGCTGCAAAATAGTCAGGCCCGTCCATTTATTGGCTATGGTGATCCTCTATTCTCGGTAGGGAAACACTTCTGCTCAACACCTACATGGAAACACATGAAAAAGAAGACAAAGATCCATAAGTTTAATTTGTTTCATTCACTTGCAGGATAATAAGTTTGATCTAGTAGCAGCAATAAGGCGTGCCGGTTATTATCGTCGTGCAGCAACCATGGATTTTATCGCAGATTTTTCACCACCAGTCCCTTCTGAATTGAAGTCAGTATTTGAAGTATTCAGGTAATGAGTCATGACTCAGTACATGTGTTTTCAACTTTAAAATAAAGTCTATGTCACAAGAATCCAAAACCAACCTCAGATGGGTGGATGTGGCCGTGGATCCTGTGATGTTATCGACTATGCATGGAAAAGTAGTTCGAGGGCTAGCAGGAATCCCTTCAGAAGGGCCTGTATTATTCGTCAGTAACCACATGTTGCTAGCGTTGGACGTTGTACCGCTACTGTCTAGGTTCTGGATGGAAGAGAATATCAAACTGCGTACGGTCGCACATCCATTATTCTTCGAAAGAAAGAAGGAAAATCCATTATCTGATCTGGCCAGGGTGACCGGTGCAGTTCCGGTTTCAGCAAAGAATCTATACAGACTGTTTTCACTAAAGTCTCATGTCCTACTGTATCCAGGGGGTGTGAGGGAAGCACTTCATCGTAGGGTATATCCCGTTTATGACTTGTTTGATAGATTATAGACTGGATTTTGCTGAGGTATCAGAAATTAATATTATGTATAATCCTTCCCAGGATGAGGAATACAAATTGTTTTGGCCAGACGAACAAGAGTTTGTGCGTATGGCTGCAAGATTTGGGGCCAAAATCGTGCCATTCGGTACTGTTGGTGAGGATGATGTTCTTCAAGTAAGTCCCCTAATACTTTTCTTTGCATAACCATTTTGGTAACTAGTCTAGTACAAGGAAGAAGGACTCTTGACAGCAAGTAATGCTTGAAGAAAGAAAGCTCTTAGCCATGTTTTGCTAATTATAAAAATTGATGAGAACCTAACAAGTCGTTCTCCTACCTTTGAACTTTCTTTTTCGAGCCAGTTGTTATTAGACTGTGATGATCAAATGAAGATTCCACCTTTGAGGGCCCAAATAGAAGAATTAACTAATGAGATGGTCAGGTTGAGGTAAGTCATTAGTCAATAAATGTTTTGTTATGACTTCAAGAAACATATCAGAATGGATAATGAAAATGGTGATGCAGGAGTGGTGCTGAAGGAGAGACTGGGAAGCAACTTCTTTACTATCCTGTCGCTCTACCAAAATTACCCGGCCGGTTTTACTACTTCTTTGGGGAGCCAATATATACAGAAGGTATGCAGAATCTGAATACTTGCTTTCCTGAGAAATCTCATATCAAACATGTATTCAAATCGATCTCGGCTTTGACATGAGGTTATTTTGGTTGTGTGTTGCTTTGGTGTTCTGTAATAGGAAGGAAGGATGTATTAACAAACAAAGACAAAGCTAGAGAACTGTATTTAGAGGTAAAAACAGAGACAGAGAAATGCATAGAATACCTGAAAAACAGAAGAGGAAAAGATCCATATAGGAACCTTTTAGTACGCCTGTCTTACCAAAGCCACCATGGCTTTGATTCTCAAGTTCCAACTTTTGAAATTTGAGTTTCCATCTCTGATCAGATCAGATGCATACTTACTTGTAAAGGCATTTTTAAGTTTCAAAACTACATGGAATTTTATTATTCAGAATCTCATTCATGCCTTCCTTTAGTAGATGTGTAATTGGAGACAAGTTCACAACCAATCAACTCACTAAGAACTGAATTAGATACTTGTTTTATTTATTTGGAGACAAGTTCACAACTAATCAACTCACTAGGGACTGAACTAATAGTTGTTTTAGAGGTAGTTCTTCTGTAATTTTTCTTTATTTATTTTAAAAAAGAAGTTAAATTATTTCAATTGTTACACAGATATGATATACTTAACATATCTTGGCTGATTTTTTAGATTCACTTAATATAAAATAATGAAATGTTTTTCATATTAGGGGGTGGTATTTTTATTCAACCCTATAAAGTTAATAATTAATAGAATTAAAAATTACTCCCTCCGTCCCGGCTAGCTTGGGTCGCTTTATATTCAAATAGGTGGAGTATTTTAATGAAGCGACCCAAGCTAGCTATAAAGCGACCCAAGCTAGCCGGGACGGAGGGAGTAGTTTGATTGGTAGGAAACAGAATGAATAAGCTTTCACTTTTTCCTTGTATCCATTGATAAATTTCCAATGTTTCACTAAAATTTCATATTTTTACTTTTTCTAAAATATTATCATGAAAATTAATAACCTTCAGATTGACATATTGAGTTTGATTTTTTCCAGCGAACCAATTTTTTCCCAAATTAAGTATGAGAGAGATATGAATTATCTTTTGTGGGAAAAAAAAAAGGATTATAAAGGGATTAATACTCATGTTACATTAAAAATAAGAAGATCAAATATTTCGTCATTATTGTTAAGTCACGTCACGTTCACTTCATACTCAATTCGAAAAAGAAAATTATATTTGGTGGGAAAAGTGAGATTCAATCGAAAAGTAGAAAAAAATGATGATAAAATTTTTAAAAAATTATTAAAAAAAGAAGAGATTTTTATGAAAAAATGCTTTGTATATATAAGATGAGAATAGTAGTAACATTTTTTTTAATCTAAAATGTTTCAGAGTTGTGGTTAAATTTGACCTTTTACGATGATTACAACCTGGATCTCTCTGTCTGTTATAAACCATATTAAAATAGAACGACGGCTCATAATTTCTTAGCTGCCTTCGTCAAAGTCATCGGGGAAACTTTGCATATATAACCATCATGTTTAAGTAGTGGAGTATTTTTCTTAAGCCTATCCTTGCTAGAACAAATATAAAGAAAGAAAGAAAGACGAAAGAAAAAGTTGAAAGATATATGCTTTCTAGTCTCTAACAAAAATGGATTAGGATCCCCTACTGTGGACAAAACCACAGCAGGGGATGCTGTCCCACTCATACAATCATACATACACTATACATACATTTTGAACTATACATACATTTTGAGGCACACGCACTACACACAGTAGGGCAACAGTATGAGTGAGATTTTTGCCACAGCAAAAATTCATAGGGTTTTGAGATGGCAGCTTATGCAGCTCTAGTTTCTCTATTGAATAATATTGATGACATTAAGCACCATCCCCGCCTTCCCACTTCTCTCGACGCTAATCAGATCCAAACCCTTGTCCGAACAGCGGCTATGTTGCTTGAATTCCTAGAGGACTATAAGTACGGAGGAGCAGTCGACAAACAAGTAGAAGATTTGGAGACAAGAATCGCTTATGCAGCTCATGCCGCTGAAGATGTGATTGAATCTCAGATTGTCGATCAAATTCTTCCTGCAGGGTTCACATCTCTCGAGAATCTAACCACATTCTTGAAGGAGATTGTAGATCGCAATTGGAGAACCGCATGGGCAGCTCTTACAGATATGGATCCTGCTGTCACCCACCGCCCCTGCTCGCTCCAACTGCAAAATATAGTTGAAGACATGGATGCCATACGACAAAAGGCTAACGAGTTAAAGGAGAAGGATGAATTCAGAGAGGAGCAACGCGACTCGCACCCGCCACCTCTTTTGGAGACGGGAGAGAGTGCTCATATGGTGGGATTTGAAGATGAGTTGATTCAGATTATGGATAAGCTCACCAATCAAGAACGTGGTCGCTGCACCATCTCCATTCTTGGGATGGGCGGTATGGGTAAGACTACTCTTGCTCGTAATGTTTATCAAAATTTACTCATCAAACAACACTTTGATATTCGTGCTTGGGCAACTGTGTCTCACCAATACAATCTTGAGGAAATTCTTTCAGAACTTATTTCTGGCCAAGGAAAATCCTTTGGTCCAACTGTAGATGATTTAGGAGAACATATGGAGTGTCGATGTCTGGGATAAACTGATGCGTTTCTTTCCCGATAACGGAGATAGAAGTCGGGTTGTTCTTACTACAAGGGTGTCAAATGTAGCTAAGGTTTGTGGCTCTTCTATCTGTCGAAAGAATCTTTTAGATGAGAATGGAAGTTGGCAGTTATTTTGTGAAAAGGCATTTGGGCAACATGATTGCCCTGACCCTGATCTGGAGGAGGTTGGAAAGGAGATCGTTGAATTATGCAAAGGACTACCATTGTCCATTGTTGTGATTGGAGGGAGCCTTCTTAAGTCACCTAGAACCATAGGATACTGGGAGGATGTTGCCAAACATATCAAATCAATTCCCAATTCAAAAGAGAAAGAAGAAAGCTTGGATATCCTGTTTTCGAGCTATAACTACTTGCCTCCTTCTCTAAAGCCTTGTTTTCTTCATATTGGAGTTCTCAAAAGTGGATATTCTAGGTTACACGCTTCACAAATTGGCAAACTTTGGGTTGCTGAGGGGTTTTTGAAATCAAATGATGGCAGAGTTTTGAAAAAAATTGCAGAAAGTTACCTGGAAGATCTTGTTGATAGAAATTTGATTTCAGTTCGTGGACGTTATGATAATGGGAAAATGAAATACTGTGGTATTCATGATCTGTTAAGAGACTTGTGCTTAAAAGTAGCCGAGGAACAAGAGTTTTTCCATGTGACTGAAGGTCTTACACGAGGCACAGAACGACGCCTCATGTATACGACCTCCGTTAGAGAAACTATCACACAATCCCCACTTGCACGCATGGCAAATATACATGAAGTTTCTAAGCTGAAGTTGGATGCACATAGATTGCTAAGAATCTTGGATGCAAGTTTTCATAAAGAATCATTCGATTGCGTTAACTTGCGGTACCTTGCTTTGCATTGTCCGGCTACCTGGGAGGAAAGGGGTGTTTGAGAGATTCCTACTTCAATATCCCTCATATGGAATCTCCATACTTTAATCTTTGGGAAATATTGGTGGCTTAAGAGTTGTTGCACCAACTCAAATTTGGGAAATGAGACAACTTGGGCATATCGTGTGTCCTCAAATTTATCTACCCCATCCATTTCTGTGTGAGGGACAAGAAGAGTCATATTTCTTAGAAAATTTTCAAACACTTAAAAAGGCACTGAATCTTAGGTTGAGTGAGGAAGTGTGCAAGATCATCCCCAACGTCAAGAAACTGCATTTACTTTATCAGCGTGACTCGTACAAATACGATGATAGTTTGATCAAGTGTTTGTGCTATCTTAATCGCTTGCATAAACTCGAATCGCTCAAACTAATAGCCGAGCCAACCCGTGATACTAAGTTGAATGAGATACTCACATTTCCCAATTCCCTAAACAAGTTGTCCTTGAGTGATTGCCAACTTCATTGGAATGATCTGACAGTTATTGGATCATTGCCCCTACTGGAAGTTCTCAAGCTAGAATTTGAATCTGTCACCAAGGGACAACAATGGAGTCCTATTAATGGTCAATTTCTTCGACTCAAGTTCTTGAAAATTGATTATTGTCATCTGGAATGTTGGGATGCTGATTCTTGGCACTTCCCAATTCTACAGAAACTTATTCTGGTTAGTTTGTCAAGGTTGAAAGAGATACCATGGGGTATTGGTCAAATACCAACACTCAAATATATCTGTGTGCATCTCTGCAGCGAATCAGCAGCACTTTCAGCTCTGAAAATAAAGGAGGACCAACTCGAATATCAGGCGAATGATGACCTCCAAATCCATGTTACCGTGTTACATTCAAGTCACCGGGAGAGTTTCAAGAAAACGGTGGAAATAGAGGGGTTGACAACCAACAATATTCAATTGAAGACGATGTACGAATGAAATATGTATATTTTGGAAGAACTCGATTTCATTCACTCTTTTTTCTTTGATATGGCTCCCGATGGATTGATTTATCTATCTTAGGCATTTCCTTTATGTGGTTTCAAAATATTTCTTCCAACACAAACACACGCGCACACTCTCTCATACAGAAAACGGAAGATCAGCATCTGCAATCAGAGTCAAGAGGAATTGGATCATGCTAAATCAGATTTCAACTTCATTTTTAACAGTAGATTGTTCAGAATAAGCTAGCAAAGGACAAACCCCATTTTCAGCTACCTTATTTTTCATGCCTACTGTTCTATTAGAGCATCTTCGACAAGCTTTACCATGAGTATACAGAAGGCAATTCAGATCAAATTTCAGTTGATCTGGAATCCGCTGATTCAGATGGAGATACGTGGTTTTCACATTGGCATTTGCTGGCACCCAGCCCATTCTCTTTGCTATCTGGAAAATCTGCATACCAACCAAATCTTCATCATTTCATTAGCTAGTAGAATTCGAAAAAAGAAGCAACGGGCATATATTTGAAGTACTCACGTGCGTGTCCACTGGAAAATCATCGTGTTGTAAGTTAAACATCAAGACGCAGGACACCTAACAGCAATTATTGCATCAGAAATTACAGAGTGAGATTTCAAGACTAGTAATAAGGACGGGCGGCTTATAAACTATATTTCTAGAAGAATGATTATAGGTCCTAGGCAACCTTCAGCCACTCAACTCCATTTGTTTGCACTATCATTTAAATCATGTTGAATAAATAAGGAAATACTCTCAACCAGGAACGTACCGTCTTGGGACCAATTCCTTTCAAAAGAGAAAGCTCTGCCTTGACCTCCTCGATGGACAACTCTCTCAAATACTCCATGCACAGTTTCCCTCTTTTCTCAAGCAACACACTCAACATGTTCTTTATACACGAAGACTTCATTGGAGCTAGACCTCCACATCTTATAGCATCCTCCACGTACTTGGACTCCGCTTCGAGAACCTTAAGATATGCAGGTAAATGCACTCGGAAAAACAGTATCAAAGGATATTCAAACACATAAAAGTAAAAGCTTCCCAAGACAATGAAGGGGAGAAATCTCAATAAATATTACCTTATCAGTTCAAAGGCCTGAGAGATTGACTATAATAACAGTTTTTTCTGCAGTCAGCAGCATATAAATATACTAGTATTTCTGAAAAGATTATTTGTTGAAGAATCAACTATCATTCGATTCCATTATTCTCACAACTTGAAAAAGATATGGCAGGAAATAATAGCCTAAAATTCATGAAATACCTAAGTGCACCCATACTCTCGTCTAGCACAAGCCCATTGATTTGATTTCAGGAACAAAACAAAAGCTTTTAATTCCAATTTCCAGATAAGAAATTTCATAAATACACAAAGATAACTTTAAGGCCCTCACTAACACAAATACACAATTTGTCGAAAAAAGTATCAAAAGCTCAAAATATTTATAACACTACAGTACCAAAATATAGGCACTAAGAGAAGCTTACATACATCTTGCCAATTGGGGAAAGCTTGTTTAAGTGAGGCAAAAGCCCTATCAGAATTAAGCTCAGTGGTGTTCTGTGACAGTATGGTTTTCACTAAACCATCCAAAACACACTCTCTCTCATCAGCTTCTTCCTCATCTAACAAAGGGTCAGCCTTTGCGGAGTTTTGGAGTTGGGATTTCGCTTTCAATCTTTGGTTTCTGTATTTCACGAATTCTTTGGGGAAACCGTGGAGGGACAAGAGGTCATCCCGTACGGAAAGACATTCTTCAGGAGTGGGCCGAGAATAGTCGGGGAATGGGCTCTCTCCGTCTCCTCTACTGCCGCCGCCGCCGCTGTTTACGGGGGGTTGGGGTGAATCGGCGGAGGATTGCCGGTGGGATTGCTTTCTTTTCCGCATATTCTTTTTTCTTCTTTCTGTAATTCGATTTCCCTATCAAAAACTTCCCTCTTTTCAGTTTGAATCCGGAAGAAAAAAAAGATCATTTTTTAATTTTGGAATTTCCATTTGATCATAGACTAGTACATGGTAAATTATATGCTAAATAATGTATACCTCTTTTTAATCTTTAACTATAATGATTTTTAATAAAAATTTAAAGTTTACAATATAAAATATTTTATAATCGTATTAATGTAACCACAATTTAATTATAAAAAAAATTGTAATTTATAATATGATGATATGCTATATTTAAATTACACAGAAATATTGTATTAAATAAATTAATAATTTTACTTAAAAAATCATATCATCATTATTCAATATAATTTTAAAATATTATATGCATAATATAATAGTTTTATAAATTCTAAATTCTCATTAAAAATTATAGACATTAAAGACTAAAAATAAGGATATGCAGTCCATACATTCATGAGTTGGGTAGAAATGAAGAAAAAATATGAAAATGTAGAATTTTGGTTGAACAGATGTTTATAGCGTTACGACTTACATGTACATTTGGCCATGTGTTGCCATTGCCAATGGGAGATACTTTGATAACTTTATATAATGACATATAACAAGTATTTCACTACCATTTTTATTCCTTTAAGGAACGGACGAAAAATAAGAAAAGATGATCTTTTTAAAGAACGATGGAGTATGAAACCCTAATCGATTGTGCAAAACATTGCCCCTAATCGAATTTATGGCTTTGGTAGAAAGAAATACTCAAATTACTACTAGCATTTATTTCATCCCTTGAATTTTTTACAATTCCCGGTTCCATTTACTTTTACCAAATTACCGTACCAAAGAACCATAAATGCATACACGCCGTAATCACATCATGTTCTCCATATATTCCAATTCTTTTATTAATAAAAAGTCTTACTACAAAACACAAGAAATTATATGTAATCCAAAAAAATATTACTACATCTTACAACATCCCAAACACTACTAATCTGGCCATATTTATCATTCAACAGAAACGGTTCACTGAATAATTTGAATTATTATCAACGTTGAAAACGTCAAACCCAACGTGGGAGGCTTAAAGTTAGTTTGCATCGATTTCCAATTCTATTATTTCTCAAATTCTCAAGAACGTGGAGGCTACCATTCTTATACGAATATCTTGTCTCTCTACCTACCCATCCCCTCTCTTTGTCTCACGATAATATATAAATAGACGTGACATACAAAACCCTTCATATCTTCTAAATACTCCTCTCCATCTCAATCTCATTCCTCATCTAAAAGCCAAAACCAAGAAATGGCAAACTTAACACATTCAAAAGCTATGTTACTCCTCCTACTTGGTCTAGTTTCTATCGGGGCCACCGTAGTCGAGTCGTTCGACTACGGGGACGCCCTCGATAAAACTTTATTGTTTTTCGAGGCGCAAAGATCGGGTAAATTACCTTTAAACCAACGCGTAAAATGGCGCAGTAACTCGGCCCTCGCTGACGGATACTCTCAAGGGGTACGTTCCATGTTAAAATATTCACTTATATCCCGTTTATGACTTGTTTGAAGATTATAGACTGGATTTTGCTGAGGCATCAGAAACTAATCTTATGTATAATCCTTCTCAGGATGAGGAATACAAATTGTTTTGGCCAGACGAACAAGAGTTTGTGCGTATGGCTGCAAGATTTGGGGCCAAAATTGTGCCATTCGGTACTGTTGGTGAGGATGATGTTCTTCAAGTAAGTCTGCTAATACTTTTCTTTGCATAACCATTAGGTAACTAGTCTTCATATAGTACTACTGCCCCTACGTATATTCATCGTTTCATTATTGAACTTTCTTTCTCGAGCGAGTTGTTATTAGACTGTGATGATCAAATGAAGATTCCACCTTTGAAGGCCCAAATAGAAGAATTAACTAATGAGATGGTCAGGTTGAGGTAAGTAATTAGTCATTAAATGTTTTGTTATGACTTCAACAAACATATCAGAATGGATAATGAAAATGTTCAGCAAACCTTTCTGCTCCATGCATAATACTACAAGAACCACTTTTGTAAGGAAGTAACCTCAATTACTGTGGTGGTAATAAAAGATAATGGTGATGCAAGAGTGGTGCTGAAGGAGAGACTGGGAAGCAATTTCTTTACTATCCCGTCGCTCTACCAAAATTACCCGGCCGGTTTTACTACTTCTTCGGGGAGCCAATATATACAGAAGGTATGCAGACTGAGTAATCCTTGCTTTCCTGATAAATCTTTTATCAAACATGTATTCAAAACCGATTTCGCCTTTGACATGAGGTTGTTTTGGCTGTGTTGCTTTGGTGTCTGTTATAGGAAGGAAGGATGTATTAACAAACAAAGACAAAGCTAGAGAACTGTATTTAGAGGTAAAAACAGAGACAGAGAAATGCATAGAATACTTGAAAAACAGAAGAGGGAAGGATCCATATAGGAGTCTTTTAGTACCCCTGTCTTACCAAAGCCAACATGGCTTTGATTCTCAAGTTCCAACTTTTGAAATTTGAGTTTCCATCTCTGATCAGATCAGATGCATAGTCTAGACTATAGTGATCTCAGGCTTACTTGTAAAGGCATTTTTAAGTTTCAAAACTGATCGATCTTCAATTTTCGAGGTGAGATTTGCGAGATGGTTAGAAAGTAAATCACACGAGATTTACGTGGTTCGATCTTTAAATAGATCTACGTCCACGGGGAGAGCTTTTATATTTATGATTGCTTGAGAGCTTGAAAGTAGAAATTACAGTGTGTCTCCCTCTCTAATCTAGCTTTAGAGACTATTTATAGAAAACTTAGTGGCGGTTTACATCAAATGGGCCGAGGTAACTGGGCTCATGGGCCGAGCTATTGGGCCGAGCTGCTACTGGGCCGAGCTGCTCTTGGGCTGGTCTGCCAAAGTTGGGCCTCTGTTGGGCCTTATGAATGGGCCATATCCTATCACATCCCCCCCTCAAAAGAAGATCGGCACCGAGGTGGAGATCTTGACGAGGTTGGGGTGTTGGCCGAAGTGAAGATCTGGACGAGGTGAAGATCTTGTGGTCACCGAAGTCGAGGTGAAGATGTAGTTGCCGATGCCGAAGTGAAGCTTTTGACGAAGCCGAAGTAGCAATCGTGGTGGTGGAAGACAGCTGTTGTAGAAGGTCGCGTGTGACACGCGTCGCATTCCTATTGGAGGAGGCGAAGAGGCGGGATTTTGAAAAAGGACGGTTGGAAAAGGCGATGTGATGTGTATAAAAGCTTCCTTTGGAAGCTAAGGAACACTTTTCACTTTTTTGCAATCCCTAATTTCACTTTCCTCTTCCAAAAGCTTTCTGCCTTTCTGCCATTGTCGACCTCTGTTCCAGGAAGCTTATTCAAACTGTGACAAGTAAGTTATTCTTTCTCCTCGAAATGGCTTCCTCGTCATCTCGCACTCCTACCGCTATAGATGTAGAAAACGTAGAGTCTTCTTCGCCATCAAGGGTTTTTCCGGCGGAGGGAATTACGATGAGGGTTTTTACCCGAAATGCTGTTCCTCCCAGCCTCCAGGTTATAGAATTTACACCTTTAGTCGGGTCGGACGCTGCCCTTGAGTACGCCTCTACCGTGAGTGAGTCGCATATGCAAAATTTAGCCCGTAGGTTTCATTTTCCGGAGTCTGTTGAGATGATTTTACCTCGGGCTGAGGATAGGGGTAGCTCACCGCCCGAGGGTTTTTTTACTGTGTATGAAGACTATCTTCACTTTGGTCTTCGTTTTCCGTTGCACCCCATTTTTGTCGCGCTCTTAGAAAAATTTAAGCTTCCTTTAGGTCAGTTGGCGCCGCCTTCAATTAAACAGGTAATAGGTTTTTGTGTGGAGGTCGGTCGCCGAGGTGGCTTTTTCTGTATAGATGCGCTACTTAGATTTTTTCGAGTGAAGCGATCTCCGACGGGGTGGGTATACTTATCTGCTGTAAATAAGTTCAAGTTAGAGACCCCGTCGAAAGTGGCGAACTGGCAGAAGAAGTTTTTCTTCTGCCGAGCAGAGGGGGTGCCCTTGAACGTCTGGTCGAAGGCCAAGTTCGGGCCGCAATTGACCGTGGATCCCGTCGGCGAGCTCGAAGCGAGCTTGGTGGACCTCGGCTCCATTAAGAGGGTCTACGCCGAGGCCGAGCTGTCGAGGTATGGGCTGAGCCCATACGATGCTTCCGCCGACGTGGATCCGGGTGAGGTCCCGATCTGAGTGCTCTTATGATATTTAGCTGGACCGAACTCTGATGTTTCTTTTTAACTTTCTGTTTACAGTGGATCCTGAGGTTCTCCAAGCGGCTTTGGAGAAGAAAAAGAAGAGGAAGAGGGTCGCGGCGGCGGCGGAGACACCTCGTCGTAAGGCGGCAAAGGAGATTGTCGCCGAGCAGCCACCGCCGGTGATCGAGGTGGATTCACCTCGGGGAGGGGCGGTGGGTAGGTCGGTGACCCGGGCCTCCGGGCAGGATGCTCCTCGGGTGGCGGCGGTCTGCGAGGTGAGTGTAGATTCACGACTACCTTCTCCTTTTTTTGTTTTTCTTTTTGCTGAATTTGATGTCTTGATGCAGGCGGCGGATGTGGCGATGGAAGGACTGCAGGCCCTGGCGAACTTCATCACCAGCGGGGTCGAGCAAGTCCGGGGTTTGTCCGCCGAACTCGAGGCGGCAAAAGCCGAGGCGGAGAAGGTGGAGAGGCGAGAGGCTAGGACCCTCACGGAGCTATTGGCTGCCGAGAGGAAGTCTGCCGAGCTGGAGGCCGAGGTGGCGGGGCTAAGAGCCGAGGCGGCGGGGCTAAGGGCCGCGCTGGCGGAGGAGCGGGAGAGAATGGCTGGGGCGGCAGCCGAGCAGGGCGGCGTGCTGCGAGCCCTCACGGAGCGGGTCTTCCGCTCCAAACACTTCGGCACAGCGGTGGCGCAGTTGGTGGGTGCCATGAGTGCGCCGATTACTTCGGCAGCACTCGACCGAGTCGCCAAGGATTACCCCGAGCTTGATAAAGTCAAGTACGGGTATGAGGAGGTGACAAAGGAAGAAATGCTGCGGGAGTACGCCGAAGTACTCATGGAATGCACCTCGGCGATCCCGGTGATTTAGAGGTTGGCGCAGGAGAGGACCCTGCTCTGCGAGAGGGTAGTTCGGGGCTGCCCTGTCGACCGGGATGACAAGCTGGAGGCCGTCATCGCCGAGCTGTCGAAGGACGCTGTTGCCGATGCCGCTGGAGGGGGCGAGGAGGCCGGGGGCGCCGAGCAAGAGGTCGGTGCAGATGACCCGTAGTTTTTTTTTTTTTTTTTTAGCTTGTACGACGTCGCTATTAAGGCGGCGCTTTTGTTACAAGTATATAAAAGTACTTTTCCTTGAACCGTGCCTTTTTGCTGAACTGTACTTTTTGCTCTTGTAGTCTGCTTTTTTCTCCAATATTTCACCTTCTGAACAAGAAATAAATGAGCTTCGTCGGGCTGCCGAAGCTGCCGAGGTCGAGGCCGCGTGTTGGAAAAGCCGAGCTGCCAACATTGAGACCGAACTTGAGGCGAAGCTTCGGCTGGCTCAGGAGAAGCTTGACGAGGAGCATGCGAGGTTCCTAGAGCTCGAAGACAAGTTCAAGCAGGCCTCAGAAGATATCCAGACATTTAAGGCCATTGCGGAGGAGCATACGGAGTATGAGGACCTTATTCATAAAAGTGGTCGCTTGACCATATACGAGGTCCATACTCAGATTAAAGAGGTCCGAGCTCGGGCAAAGAAGTACAGAGAGAAGTACGGCGAAGACTTCTGGCAAGTTCGCGAGCAGGAAGAGGCGCTTCTCAAGCTCGGGTCAATGTATAAAACCGTTTTGAAAAGGAACCCAAAGCTGAAGAGGTGGATCGAGTCCAAGAATGCCGAGCTTGATCCGGCCTCGCAGGCTTTTTTGGAGGGTCATTTGGAGGGGGTGCAGCCGCCCAGCGCGGCCTTGACTCGAGAGCAGACCCAAGCCATCATGGCGCGAGGCGGTGGCCGACGTGTTGTGAGAGGCCGAGGTCGAGCTGCGCCTCTAGGCCGAGGTCGATCTGCGCCTCCAGGTCGAGGCCGAGGAGGTTTTGGCCGTGGTGAAGGAATGGCCTTTCTAGATTCGGTGCTCGGTCATGGCGCCAGCTCGAGCTCGGGTCAAGGTTTTGTGGAGAAGTACCTCAATTTTAGTAGTAGGTCTCCGGGCTCGGACCCTCCACCCTGATTGTAATATGTATTCTTATGAAATAAAATTCAACTTGTATGGTCATTACTTCTCTAAAGCTTTACTCAATTGTACAATCAAGTTTACTTCAAAATTCTGTATAGTGTGCACTTCGGAGTTACTTCGTTTTATGCCGAACTTCTTTCTGTAGACGAGGTCGAAGGACGAGTAGCCACTTCGTCTAAGGACGAAGTTAAGGCTGTCAAGTGGCTACTTCGTCTAAGGACGAAGTTAAAGCCTAAGTAGCCACTTCGTCTGACGAAGTTTTGGCTTTTGCCACTTCGTCTAAGGACGAAGTTTAGGCTTTTAATCAGCCACTTCGTCTAAGGACGAAGTTTAGGCTTAGCCACTTCGTCTAAGGACGAAGTTTAGGCTTTTGAAGCCACTTCGTCTAAGGACGAAGTTTAGGCTTTTGAAGCCACTTCGTCTAAGGACGAAGTTTTGGCTTTGAATCAGCCACTTCGTCTAAGGACGAAGTTTTGGCTTTTGAATTCCTTTTGTCGAATTTATCGATAGGAGTGGTCTCCTTGCGCGCGTTTAGGTGCTACTCCAAGATCGGAGTTTTAGCTTGGTTTGGACTCGAGACAACATATATATTGACGAGCTAAAATATGTAAAGAACATGGAAAGGAAGTCTGAAATAATCTAGGGAAATGTGCCTCGGGGTGGCCCGGTGATGGCATTGATGACTCCATCATATTGAGGCTGATCTTCGTCTTCGTCCTCGTCGTCGTGCCTCGGTTTTTTATTTTGGTGGGGTTTGCAATTTTCCCCCCTGTTTCTACTTCGCTTGCCTCTGTTCCGAGGTCGGGTGTCTTGTTGATTACGATCTCGGTACTTTCCGAGGATGCCATCTCGCACTAGGTGGTCGATCTCCGAGGCGAGATTTCGGCACTCTTCGGTGTCATGGCCGTAATCGTCATGGAAGTTGCAGTACTCGTTTTTAGAGCGTCGCTTTGACCCACTTCGGGATAAAGGTGATGGCTTCTGAAACAAGTTCGCATGAAGCTCGTATATTTCAGCTCGGGGCTTCGTTAGCGAAGTGAACTGACTTCGTTCTTGATTAGACCGAGGTCCGAGGCGGGATTCCAATGGTCCCCGCTGTATTCTTTCATGGGCACTTCGTCGACTTTGCCCCTGATCAGTACGCTCCGTTCTTCTCTTATCGGTCTGCCGATCTTTTTCTCCTATCAGCCTCGTCTGCTTCGGCAAATGTGTCAGCAGTCCTCCATAGTTGTTTGGAGGTTTGGGGGCGCTCTTTTACGAGCTCCCTGAAGAGAGTGCCGGAGTGAATGGCATTTTGGAATGCCGAAATGAGGACGTCGTCGGATAGACGGTCGACCTTGAGGCTTTCATTGTAGAATCTAGCTAAAAAGTCGCTGATTGATTCTCCTCGTCCTTGTCTCAAGGTGAGGAGTTGAGCCGAGCTGATCTTTGCCTCGGCTTTCTGGAAGAAACGCCGTTCAAAAGCATCCAGCAGGTCGGCATACGACCCTATGCTGCAGCGCGGGAGGTTGTCGAACCATTTCCGTGCATTGTCCACCAACAGTTCGGGGAAGACCTTGCACATATAGACGTCTTCGGCTAATCCCTGGTTCAACATATTGTATTGGTATTGTGACAAAAAGTTGCTCGGGTCACAAGAACCACTATAGGGTTTGATAGGTGGGATCCTTTATGTTGATGGGAGTGGAGTGTAGAGGATTTTGTTGGTGAAGGGGGTAGCGATTCTACTGTAGACAGTGAATCTTCCCTCTCTGTGGTCGTCTTCGTCACGTCGGTAAAGATCGACGTTTCGACGAGGTGACATCCTCTCTCTGCGGTACTCCTCGTCACGTCGGTAAGAGTCGATGTTTTGACGAGGTGAAGTTGGACCTCGCCGAGGTGAAGCAATGTTTCCTCGGCGATTATGTGGTCTTCGGAAGACCTCGTTATTTCTTTCCTCAACAATCTGGTTCAAGGGACGAGGTGGTTGTCGGGATGGTCCTGCTCTATCCTCGTTCTGATCTTGTTGCCGATGCTGTTCGGCAAATTGGAGGAAGTCTTGTTCGTGAAGGTCTAGGTACGCTTTGAGCACATCTCCGAGCAGAGGTCGGAGTGCGGCGTTCCCTTGTTGACGACCTTGATTTAGCCCTCTACTACTAATAGAGTCGCTAGCTCGGTGGGAAAGGACGTCTTCCACATGACCCTCGGGAGTTCGGCGGTTCGCGGGTTGCCTGCCAGATCGGGCATAGTATTCGTCCCCTTCGTTAATAAATGTACGAGGTGCATGACGAGGTAGCTCGGTCTGGGTTTGCTTTCCCTTAGCAGCAGCAGCTATAGCAGTAGATCGGGTGGATCTAACCATTGTGTTTTCACTTCGGAAATCTGGATCGGACACAAAATTTACTTCGTTTCCCACAGACGGCGCCAGTGATCGATCTTCAATTTTCGAGGTGAGATTTGCGAGATGGTTAGAAAGTAAATCACACGAGATTTACGTGGTTCGATCTTTAAATAGATCTACGTCCACGGGGAGAGCTTTTATATTTATGATTGCTTGAGAGCTTGAAAGTAGAAATTACAGTGTGTCTCCCTCTCTAATCTAGCTTTAGAGACTATTTATAGAAAACTTAGTGGCGGTTTACATCAAATGGGCCGAGGTAACTGGGCTCATGGGCCGAGCTATTGGGCCGAGCTGCTCTTGGGCCGAGGTGCTACTGGGCCGAGCTTCTCTTGGGCTGGTCCGCCAAAGTTAGGCCTCTGTTGGGCCTTATGAATGGGCCATATCCTATCAAAAACTACATGGAATTTCAATGTTAAATTTCATTATTCCAAATCTCATGCTTCGCTTCCTTTAGTACCTTAACAAATAAGGAGACAAAAATTGACAGATGATTTGGTCGAGTAAGGAGCAAGTAATATGTCCACAAATTAGATAGACAAATTGGGAGTGTTTGGTTTGCTTCATTATCATTGATTAGTTGTGATTGATAAAATAATCAAACATTATTAAGTGTTTGGTTTGCTTGATGTGGACCGGGATTGATTATTCGACCCGCGTATAATCAAGAATTCTTTGATTATTAATCAACTCAAACTTGACTTGATTAAGTTTGATTATTAATCAAATATCATTTCAAAATGCAAATTTACAAAATTATTCTCATCAATTTTGTTTTTGTTTTTTACAAAAATACAAGTAAACACACATCCAATATATCTCTATAAATGGCAATTTAGATATTTTTTTCTATATTTTAATTATGATTACATAATTTATCAAACATTATAATTAATCAAACATAATACATGATTATATAATCCAAATAATCTTATCATCCCTTATCCTATCAATTTAATATATATCTCATCCACCAAACCAAGTATCCATAGTGTTTTGATATGTTAGACCAAACAGATTATCTGTTAGTAATAGATGTGCTCAAGATGGTGGTTACTGATTAACTCTTTTAGTGATTTTTTTTTATTATTATTGATTTAACAAAGTGTTCTTTAAGCACGTTTTATTAAATTATTATGACAATTAGAATAATGAAATGTTAAATAATGAAAATAAAATATTGTAATTGGTTCCGGAACAATATGTGATCGGCTAATAAACCAATATCGAATGAAGTACCATCTCCCGATATATTATGTTAACTAAATAAGATATTTTACATTATTAGATATTAAAATATAAATATTTATATTTTAAATTTTTTTATCACATTGAGTTCAAATATATTTATGTCAACTTATTATTAAGAAAATATTTATGTTGAACTATCATTGACTTAAATTGATATTCTAAAATATAAAAAAGAAAAAAATAGTATCACAAAAAAGATATTTGAAAAAGTGATTTTTTTTTTTAATTGGCTATGTCGATGAACTGATATCGAGTTAGCTGAGAATCAATTAATCGATAGAACTGTTATGTAACTTATGTTCAATACCCAATATCGCAAAACATCATTTCTGATTTTGAAAAACCGATTAATTCGTATAATATCAGTTGATTGATTTAAAAATAAAGCCTTTGTTTTTCTAACTTTTATTTTTAAACAGTAATTCAAACTAATGAATTAACTTTTCATGTTAATTAATTTAATTTTAATATTATTTTAAAGAAGTTTTAGTTACGCGTAGGACTATCAAAATTTACCGAAATAACGATATACCGTACATGTTGTACGAAAAAATACCGTAAAATACCGAATATAAGGTGTGCCGGAATTTTTGGTAAGGTATGATACTGTACCGAACTTTTCGGTAAGGTAAAGGTATAAGTTTTTCAAATATCGAGGTATACCGTCATATACCGTACCGTAATATATAATGAAAAAATTGGTATATACCATTTCTTTCGTATATATCAATATATATATATATATATGTATGTATGTATAATTATATGTATATACACTACAAGAAATTGTAAAACGGCCGACGGAATTCCCGAGGGAATTTGATCCCTCGGTAATAACCGACGGATTACCGATAAATTTTTTATATAAATATTTATTTATATATTAAATAATTATTGCCGACGGATTGCCGACAGATTTAATTTTATTAAATATTTATTTTTCACTTTAAATATTACCGAGAGAAACAATCTGTCGGCAATAAAAAATTAATTTATTATAAAATTAAGTAATTATTATTTTATTATAATTAATATTGCCGAAGGATAATTCCCTCGGTAATTTAGAATTAATTAAAAATTCAATAATTAATTTATATAAAAATTAAACAATTTCTTATTTTTTTTATAACTAATATATATTTTAATAAATATTTATTTTTTTACTTTATATATTACCGAGGGAAAAATCCCTCGGCAATAAAAAATTAATTTATTTAAAAAATAGAATTTATTATTTTATTATAATTAATATAGCCGAGGAATATTTCCGTCGGCAATAAATAATTGATTTAATTGAAAATAAATAATTTATTTATTTAAAAATTAAATAATTTCTTGTTTTAAAAAAATAATATTTAATTTCATTTAATATTTATTTTTTTTACTTTAAATATTACCGAGGGAAAAATCCGTCGGTAATAAAATTAATTTATATAAAAATTCATGAATTTATTATTTTATTAAGTTTACTATTACCGTGGGATATTTCTGTCGGCAATCAACTTATGTCCCACATCGGAATTTTGTATAGCCGACGGATTTTTAACTAATGAATTATAGTTAATAAATATTAGTGACATATTACAAAATATGTGAGTGTATTGATAATTGAAAAGATTGAACAAAACATATTTTTTGTTACATAACCAAATAGTCATGAATTAATTATACTAAATTATTTGTTAATACTAACTTATCAATCTAAATAATTATATATCTAATTACAATAAAATAAAGATAATTATAGTATAAAAGTGTGCTTTAAAAATATAAGTGTTTCGTATGATCATATGACTATGTCTACTTGATTTTAAATATAATATAAGTTGTAATATATAATTAATGAAAATATACTTAATTTGTTACTCCTATAATATATCATGCATATATAACCAAATTAGTAAGTTTATGATTTATATATTTAAATCTAGTACTTGTATAACAACATAATAGTATAATGAGTTAATCTCTTAGTAATTGATATTAGTGGTTAATCTTGAAAATTATGTGTATTATAAAAATAATATTTAATATATTTTAAAAAATATTAGATGTTATTTAATGTGTCGTTCATTATGTTTATCTATGCGCATATTTTAAATAAATAAAGTTTTATACTGTGAAAGAAATGTATACTAAAGTAAGGTAAGGTATACAAAAAATAAGGTAAGATATAAGTATGTAAAAATACCATACCAAAAGTAAGGTATACCGAAAACTATAGTAAGGTAACAGTATGAGATTTTTCATACCAAAAGTAAAAGTAATATATAAGATATGATGATTTTAGTAAGGTATACCGTACTCTGACACTCCTAGTTACGCGTTATACAAATAGCATTTATTAAAGCGACTAAAATGATTGACATCTCTAACAAGTGGAATAGCACTATCATTATATCATAGGCAAGATAATTCTTGTTAAAATATATATGCTTGTTAAAATTCAATTCTCACGAAACTCTTGCTTTTGAATTTCACAATAGACAAGAAAGACTAGGTCAATAGTATTAATATTAAGTCGAAGCATTTTGGTTGCAACAATATAAGTAGGTGGGAAGTAGCAAGTAGAAAGCCCGGTCCGGCTATTCATTGACGAATTAATGGACAACCAACCAACCGGCCTGCTCTCTAAATAACACGTGTCGTTATCTCATAGGATTATTAGCCACTCAAACATCCCTGTGGCAGTGGCGCCATGGAACGACCTCGAACCAATTTGCAGTTCATGTAGTATAATTATCTTCTCCACTTTCAAAAACCACTATTATTAATTCTAAGAAGAAAAACTCCACAATCATCGGCAATGGCAGCTTACGGAGCTCTGGTTTCTCTCATCAACAACATCAAGCAAATAATGAACCATCCTCACCTTTCCCTCGGCAACGATCAGATCGAATCCCTTCAGGAAAGGACTGCTTTGTTGCTTGGTTTCATTGAGGGTTATAATTATGGTGGAGTAAAGATGAGGGAAGAAGCAGAAGGTCTTGAGCGGAGAATCTCAAGTACAGCTCATGCGGCTGAAGATTTGATTGAATCTCACATCGTTGGTCAAATCCATGCTCGATCCAGACAACCAAACCTCGCCTGCCCCTGCTCAACCTATCTGCAACAGATAATTGAAGACATGGGTGCTCTGTTGATAAAGGCTAACGAGTTCAAAGAGAAAGAGGGTTGGAGTCTGAAAGAGGAGGAAGCCGAGTCGTCATATTCAAAAGGACCTCTTATGGAGACCGGAGGGAATGTTATTGCTGCTGCTGCTATGGTGGGATTTAAAGATGAGCTGTTTCGGATTATGGATGAGCTCACCAATCAACAATCCAGTCTTCGCACCATCTCAATTGTTGGGATGGGTGGCATTGGTAAAACTACTATTGCTCAAAATGTTTATCAAAATCCACTCATTAAGCAGCACTTTGATATTCGTCTTTGGGTTACTGTATCTCAAACATACAATGTAGAAGACATTCTTTTACAACTTCTTTCTAGCATAGGAAAATCCGTTGTGAACAATTTAGGGCACGAGTTATATAAGTGTTTATCAGGTAGAAGATATATGATCATACTAGATGACATATGGAATGTCAAAGCTTGGGATGATTTGAGGGACTTCTTTCCCGATACCGGAAGTAGCAGTCGAGTTGTTCTTACTACTAGGTTTTCAAATGTGGCTAATGATATTAGATCTTCTTGCTTTGCCCTGAATCTTCTAGATAAGCACGAAAGTTGGCAATTATTTTGTGAGAAGGCATTCCAACAAAATAATTGCCCTTACCCTGAACTAGAGGAAAGTGGAAAGGAGATTGTATATTTATGCAAAGGACTACCGTTGTCCATCGTTGTGATTGGGGGGAGCCTTCTAAAGTCACCTAGATCTTTAGAACATTGGAAGACTGTTGCAGAGCATATAAAACTAATTCCCAATTCAGAGGAGAAACAAGAAAGCTTAGATGTAGTATTTTCAAGCTATAACCACTTACCTCCTCGTCTAAAGCCCTGCTTTCTTCATGTTGGAGTTTTAAAAAGTGGTTGTTCTAGGATCCGTGTCTCAGAGATTATCAAGCTTTGGGTTGCTGAGGGATTTCTGAAATCAAATGGTGACCAAGTTTTAGAAAAGATAGGGGAGGATTACTTAAAGGATCTTATTGATAGAAATCTAATTTCAGTTTCTAGTCTAAGCGATAGTGGGAAAATGAAATATTGTGATATTCATGATATTTTAAGAGACATGTGCTTAAAAGTGGCCGAACAACAAGAGTTTTTTCATGTGAACGGAAGCCATATACGAGGCACAGAACGTCGCCTCATGTGTGCTAACTTGAGGCCGGATATGGTTGGACCCACATTTGCACGCTCTCTCATGGCACGCCAATATTATTTTTCCAAGATGGAGTTGGATTATCATAGATTGTTGAGAATTTTGGATGCAAGATTTCACAGGTCAACTGAAAATTCATTTGGGTGTTTCAACTTAAGGCACCTTGCTTTGCATCAACCTGCTTGTGACGAGGATTGGCCCTTGTGGAAGCTTCCTGCTTCAGTATCCCTGGCATGGAATCTGCATACTCTAATCATTGGGAAAACAAGGCCATACTTGAGAGTTGTTGCACCATTTAACATATGGGAAATGCGGCAACTTAGGCATATCAACTGTCCTCAAATTTATCTTCCGGATCCCAATCCTTCCTTGAGTGGCAGGGGAAATGAAGTCGTCATCTTGGAAAATTTGCAGACACTTAAAAGTGCTTTGAATTTGAGGTTGAGTGAAGAGGTGTGCAAGATGATTCCCAACATCAAGAAGCTGTCGCTAGTTTATGATCATAAGCTGCTGGGATACAAGGATGCTCTGATGAAGTGTTTGTATAATCTCCTTCAGTTTGGTAAACTTGAATCTCTAAAACTGATAGACAAAAGTCAGCTCCCATTTGAGCGTTTGCCAGTCGAGGGTGGTAAGCTGAATAGGACTCTTGCCTTTCCCAATTCACTAAGCAAGTTGTCCTTGTTTGGCTGCCGACTTCATTGGGATGAGTTGACAATTATTGGTTCGTTGCCTGTACTAGAAGTTCTCAGGTTAGAAAGCTACTCCGTCACCAATGGAATACAATGGAAGCCTGTTGATGGGCAATTTCTTCGCCTCAGATGCTTGAAGATTCGGCTTTGTAATCTTCACTTTTGGAGTGCAGAGCAGTGTCATTTCCCAATGCTGGAGACACTTGATCTTCGTATTCTGCAGGATTTAAAAGAGATTCCATGCGAAATCGGGGATATACCAACACTCAAACTGATTCGTGTGCATCACTGCAGAGAGTCAGTCATGATTTCAGCCGTGAAAATAAAAGAGAACCAACTCGCTCTAGGGAATGTTGACCTTCAAATTCAACTCCAGATTCATGATTTGAGAAGTTTCATGAAAATGGTGGAAACCGAGGAGTTGACGGTCGAAAATGTTCAAGTGGAGATATTTTAGAAACGATGCATGTCCATTCCTTTGATTTCTCTGTACATATATTGGTTGGGATTTTGATATTTGGCATTTCTTTATCGTGGTTTCAACTTTCAACCCATCTTAATAGCTTTTATTTTTGTTCTCGTATTTGATCTTGTATTTTGTACTTGCAATGCATGTTTTTCTTCATTTTCGTCTGAGGATTGTATGCAATTAAAGAGAAAAAGGACCCATGTAGATTATCAGAGAGGACATCAACCCTTCATTTAATGTGGAGAATGATGCTTTGCTCCACCAATATGAGTACTTGTTAGAATGTGAATTTGATGAAGTCAACAGAGGCATATTTAACACTTGAAGCAATTCTAATAAGAAGCATAGAATGAGAACCTAATGATGCTTATTCTTAGAACTCACCTCAATCAATTTGTAGAAAGGAAATATGGGTTGACAATCATAACAATCAGGCAAACGATGACCTCCATATCCATGTTACCGTGTTACGTTCAAGTCATCGGGAGAGTTCAATAAAATGGTGGAAATAGAGGGGTGGGTTGACAACCAACAATATTCAATTGAAGACGATGTACGAATGAAATATGTATATTTTGGAAGAACTCGATTTCATTCCATTTTTTTTTTCCTTGATACGGCTCCGGATGGAATGATTGTTCTATCATAGGTATTTCCTTTATGTGGTTTCAAAATATTTCTTCTAACACACTCACAATCATACAGAGAAGGGAAGATCAGCATCTGCAGTCAGAGTCAACAGGAATTGGATCATGCTAAATCAAATTTGAACTTCATTTTCAACGGTAGATTGTTCAGAATAAGCTAACAAAGGACAAACCCCATTTTCAGCTACCTTATTTTTCATGCCTACTTTTCTATTAGAGCATCTTCGACAAGCCTTACCATGAGTGTACAGAAGGCAATTCAGATCAAATTTCAGTTGAGCTGGAATCCGGTGATTCAGATGGAGATACGTAGTTTTCACATTGGCATTTGCTGGCACCCAGCCCATTCTCTTTGTTATCTGGAAAACCTGCACCACCAACCAAATCTTCATCATTCCATTAGCTAGTAGAATGCGAAAAAGAAGCAATGGACATATATTTGAAGTACTCACGTGTGTGTCCACTGGAAAATCATCGTATTGCAAGTTAAACATCAAGACGCAGGACACCTGCCAGCAATCCGTTTATAAACTTTATTTCTAGAGAATGATTATAGGTCCTAGGCAACCTTCAGCCACTCAACTCCATTTGTTCGTACTATCATTTAAATCATGTTGAATAAATAAGGAAATACTCTCAACCAGGAACATACCGTCTTGGGACCAATTCCTTTCAAAAGAGAAAGCTCCGCCTTGACCTCCTCCATGGACAACTCTCTCAAATACTCCATGCACAATTTCCCTCTTTTCTCAAGCAACACACTCAACATGTTCTTTATACATGAAGTCTTCATTGGAGCTAGACCTCCGCATCTTATAACACCCTCCACGTACTTGGACTCCGCTTCGAGAACCTTAAGATATGCAATGCAGATAAATGCACTCAGAAAAACATTATAAATAGATATCAAAACACATAAGAGCAAAAACTTCCAAAGATAATTAAGGGGTGAAATCTCAATAAAGACTACCTTATGGTCCTTATCAGCTCAAACGCTTGAGAGATTGACTAGAATAAAAGAGTATACTTTTGAAAAGACTATATGTTGAAGAATCAACATCCTGTAGATCATTCGATTTCATGAAATTCACAACTTGAAAAATAAATGGCAGGAAATAATAGCCTAGAATTCATGAAATACTTAAGTGTACCCATACTCTCATATAGCACAAGCCCATTGATTTGATTTCGGGAACCAAACTAAAGCTTTTAAGTCAAAAAAGTATCAAAAGCTCAATACTTATAACTAAAAGATCAAAATATAGGCAGTAAGAGAAGCTTACATACATCTTGCCAATTGGGGAAAGCTTGTTTAAGTGAGGCAAAAGCCCTATCAGAATTAAGCTCAGTGGTGTTCTGTGACAGTATGATTTTCACTAAACCATCCAAAACACTCTCTCTCTCATCAGCTTCTTCCTCATCTAACAAAGGGTCAGCCTTTCCGGAGTTTTGGAGTTGGGATTTCGCTTTCAATCTTTGGTTTCTGTATTTCACGAATTCTTTGGGGAAACCGTGGAGGGACAAGAGGTCATCCCGTACGGAAAGGCATTCTTCAGGAGTGGGCGGAGAATAGTCGGGGAATGGGCTCTCTCCGTCTCCTTTACTGCCGCCGCCGCCGCCGCTGTTTACGGGGGGTTGGGGTGAATCGGCGGAGGATTGCCGGTGGGATTGCTTTCTTTTCCGCATATTCTTTTTTCTTCTTTCTGTAATTCGATTTCCCTATTAAAAACTTCCCTCTTTTCAGTTTGAATACAGAAGAAAAAAAGATCATTTTTTAATTTTGGAATTTCAATTTGATCATAGTAGTGTACATGGTAAATTGGATGCTAAATAGTAATGTATACCTATCTTTTTAATCTTTAACTATAATCAATACTAATATATAAAAGCAAAGAAACAGTTACTTTTTGCAGTTACTAAAAATAGCGTGAATATAGTTTTTCCAAACAAGACGTCATTTCACAAATTTTCAAATTAATATTTAGAAAATATTAAGACGATAACCATCTCAGTGCCGCCAGGCGCTTCCTTCATTGCCCACCGCTCTTCCAATCCGATCACCCCTCTTCCGTCGGAAAAAAGGTTTGCACCAACGTTTTATCTTCAAGTGTAAAAGATAATTATAGAAAAATTGGAGATTAATGCTGGTAGAAGCATAACCCATTTCTCCTTATCCAGATGCTCAAATCAACTAATGGATGTTTGGTAGATGTGTAACCCAAATTAAATCTCTCTCTCCGCACATACACATAGGTTGGTTTTGATTTCAATTATTCCCTTTCTCTTTTTTTCTAAAGTTTTTGATAATTTGAGATTGCTGGATAAGAATCGCCCAAGCGGTGCCTCTAATTTCGCTACAACAATCGCAGTGATCATCCAATCTGAAACCGAGACACTCGCCTCATTGTCGGGTGTACGGTCGCCGCATTTTTGAGGGATTTGAGAAAAACTGCAGCCCAAAACGCAAAGTAGTCCAGCGCTGCGCCAAAAATGCCGTCGGAGACTCGGAGGTAAGGGATCGGATGGACTGCTGCTGCAGATGGTAGCGCTGCCGTGCTCACTGTTAGTGAAGGCGCATACAAAAATCGACGACCGTATGAGTGGTTATACAGAGATTGGCAATTGGCACCACGGTTCCCACATGTCACGCCAAAAATATTCTGATGTTAGTTAATTGAAAAGATGGGTAATTGAAATCCCGACTGTTAGCCTCTGTTTTTTTACACTAGACCTTATAAAATATAAAGGGCTTGAAATCGGTCGGGGCGGAAAGCGGTCGAGGCCCTGAAATCCGTTTATGCTCATTGGGTTCCCGAGGAGAGGATTCTATGCACCAATCTCTGGTCGGCCGAGCTGTCGAAGCTCGCCGCCAACGCTTTCTTGGCGCAGAGGATCTCCTCCGTGAATTCCATGTCAGCTCTCTACGAGGCTACGGGAGCTGATGTGGCACAGGTGTCCCATGTTGTGGGGATTGACACGAGAATCGGGTCGAAATTCCTGAGCTCCAGCGTGGGCTTTGGCGTTCCTGCTTCTAGAAGGACATCTTGAACTTAGTCTACATTTGTGAGTGCAATGGCTTGACTGAAGTGGCCAACTACTGAAAGCAAGTGATCAAGATGAAGGTGCAAAATCAAGCGATGACTCAATGGAGATGGGCGCAGTCAAGGAGTGGTCAAGATCGCACCATAATTGGGCTGAATCTCGATGAGAATATATATGGCCGAGAGGTTCAATTTTCTGTTTATTCCCTCATTGAACTCACATCATTATAGAGAATGGTTGATGTTCTAGAACACCAAATATTTTTCTTTGTTATTCTTATATGTTCTCAGATTCTCAGGCTGTTGTTTTAAATGATTTGGGTTGGCTCTTGATTAGTGAAAATATGTCATTTTTGTCAATCCCTTCAGTGCAACTTAACTGAAATTTATGAATTTAATCTACAATTTGTTGATGATTATTAGTACGAAGTATTTATTAAGATGTCTTAACCATCCTTAAAAAACAAATAGTTTAGTTACATCCCATTCAGGCAGGATCACAAAAGTTTAGATTTTAATTCACTTTCTAGACTGTCCAAGAATTTTCTTAGCATAAAAATTTTATGATACTGGTGATGTGAGAGCACGCGTTCTTCACCAACCACGACCACATCAACCATAAAGAATAAGGGTATAGGACGTACAGATGAAATATTGATAATGATGTTGCATGTTATAAGCATGTTACAAAAGTTGCCCATGTATTTAATTTTGAACTTGCTTTAAGTGTAGGTTGTCCTTTTGGGACACACCTGATATTTGGTTCATCCGCAAGAAATCCTCCTCTTTGTAGTTTGGATGCCTTAATGACAAGAATGCTTGCTCTAGCAGAGGGATTGACAAGAATGTTTTTTCTGCTTCATATGCATATCATGTGTGAGAGTTGAATTTCGTGTTGTATAGTTCGCTTTACATTATGTTCTCTGCACGTACTATGTCGAAAAGCTTAGTGTCATTGTAAATGCCTTTTTGTTGAATGAACATTTTCAATTATTTTTCTGTTGCCTACAGGCTGGTGCTCAGGAAAAATTCATGCGAATTAAACATGCATATAGCACGCTACTTACCTCTAAAACCGATGGTAAATATGATGCTGGCAAGCAGAGATAGGATTATCTGATTATTCAATATGATGATTGGGTACATATGTGAAATAATATGATTGATCGTTGGCTTCATCTGGTTGAAAGAAAGGATAATACAATATCAAGAGAATAAGAGGATCCAACTTTTATTCCTGTATATTATGCATATATGTGATTTCATAGTTAACAGTGTTTAGTATTTGGGTGGTTAATCCATAGCATGTGTATATATATATATTTTTTTTTTTGTAATAGTTTACCCTTAGAATTTTCAATTTAATTAAGATTGATACAATTTTTTTAAATGATCAAATAAGATTCATATTCCTAAATTGAATTAAAATGAGAAACATCTCATGCCTTCAATTTGTAAGAAAAAATATCACATGTTGTGATTCGCGAGATTAATGTTCCTGTAAATGATATGATATGTCGTTTAGATAAATAATAAAATTTTACTAAAGAATTTATTAATTTTCATTTTCCAATTGAAATTCATTAATTAAAGTATAGCAGTTTTCTTTTCAATTTGGTTTCTACCCATCGTTACATCAAATCCAGTATTTATTTCACAAACAGGCATGACTTACCTTCACACCTCTTCAAAGAAGCAAATTCATATGTTATATATACATATATTCACACACTCAACATCGTCCATTTGTGCAACAAGCGGCTCTTCTTCCGAACATTTGTGTTAGAAAGTGCAGGACATTATATATATACTGAAGAAAGACTTCCAATCATAAATTATCTCTAGCAAATGAGAATTGCCCTATGAGAGGCTTGGGATTCCAAAGCGCATTATTTCCATCGACGACGATACCACCGACAATAAGGCCACGTGAATATTCCTCGGAATACGCCGGTACTTTCCCCCATGAAAGGCGATCGAATTTCTCAGAACTGGGCACGGTCCCAGCCAAAACCATCCGGAGATCGTCCGACGCAAAATCGAGCTCGAAAATGTCGATATTGGCGGAAGAACTAAATTGCAGATCCGTGGCACCCGCCATTGTCCCCGCCGCGACTTAATTGCCATCCGGTGAGAACACCGTTGTCGCCGATTTGTTAATAAATCTCGACTGTGTAGTTCAACGAGCACAGGAATGCTACGTAGTCGTTCGGGGAGGCGTCATATACGAGCCCTGGTGAGAGCGCCTTCGAGGGGTCGACATGGCCTGCTCCATGGGCACACGGTATGGAGAGTGAGTTGTCTGCAGTATCGCGGAGAGGGGAGTTTGAATTGTCGCAAGTGTAGGCCGTCGTCATCAAGGCCGACTTGATCACACTCGGGCTCCACGTTGGGTGCGCGGCCTTCAACAGTGCTGCTAAGCCGCTTATGTGTGGGCAGGACAGAGAATAATTTCAATAATCTATTCACAGAAAAAGCGATGCTCTGCTCGATTCTGTTGACGGAGTACGGGACGGCAGATGGATGGGGTCCACGAAGTGTTCAATATGCCTGGGTAAGTTACTGCATATATATGTTT
This sequence comes from Leonotis leonurus, assembly GCA_026898415.1. NCBI lineage: Eukaryota > Viridiplantae > Streptophyta > Magnoliopsida > Lamiales > Lamiaceae > Leonotis > Leonotis leonurus. The sequence continues at coordinate 8,960,563 of JAPKLX010000001.1, forward strand.
TCGTTTTCCAGAACCTTATGTATGATTCTGTGTGTAGTTATGTAGTGGTAGTTCAGGTAAAAATGGATATAAAATAAAACACAAAACTCCTCAATCAGTTTTGTAATGAACTGTATAAAGATGAAGTTATTGTTATTACATGCGTAGATTTGTTTTCAGTTTCTGTTCAAGCGAAGATGACGCAGTGATTAATAACAAGGGGCTATAAAAATCTAACACTCTTTAAAAAAGATAGTTTTTTCTTTATTTGAAGATGCACACAGAATGAATCATAGGCCGGCATCCGCCCAATATAAATTCTCCACCATTTTCTTTTGATATCTCCACTATGCTAACCTCTACTATTACTTCTTCTCCACCCCAAATGCCCCGCTGCCGGACTGACCCCGTAATGGAGGAGCTCATTTCGCAGTTGAAAGCTGCATGAGTTCATGAAGATGTTGGAGAGTGTTAAGTCACAGCCGTTGGATTGATTGGTAGTTTTCTCATTTTCCTTTTGACTTGGTAGTTTTTTTTCGGAAATTTTAAAACCGTCAAGTAAAAATTGTCAGTTTATAAAGCAGTTTCCTAAAATTCAATTATCCTTCCAATAAACACAATTTTTGGTTACAACTTCATACCTCTTCAAAGAGGCCTTTTCATATTTTTTATATATATACAATCAACTCATGCGTTTTGTTATATAACATACATCTCAAACCTTAATTTCTCAAATTACAAATTATATCATCCTTCAAATTACGTTCATTTCTACCTACCTTAGTGCAACACAACAACAAAGATATGGCTGCAATCAAGGGAGAGAAAAAGCATGTCGTCCAGAAATCTTCCGCAGAGTAGAAGCCCAAAGAAGGGAAGAAACTGCCCAAGGAAACTGGTGCGGCTGCAAGAGGAACAAGAAGAAAATGGAAACTTACAAGATCTATATCTTCGATGTGCTTAAGTAAGTGTATGGACATCATGAACACTTTCGATATCTTCGAAAATATTTTGCAGGAGACGGCGCGCGCGTCTGACTCGCAACAACAAGAAGCTGGCCATTACATCTCGGGAGATCCTGACTGTCATTAGATTGATGCTGCTTGGAGAATTGTTCCATCTGTTAGGTTTCCCAAATATATTTTTTTTATTTAAAAAATGCTTCAAGCATATATCAAGCAATCAACTTGAAAAGGTCTGACTTATTTTTTTTTGTACTAGAGTAGAACAAAACTTTCATTTAATTATGTTATTCTATGCCAGACATGCTGAATTATCTTTAAAATCTAATATATATTTTAATATAGGGATGAGACAGAGACATATATAATAAGTCCTTATATTTAAACTTTGGTGGTCCTTGAAGTAGGTGATGGTACAACTTCAGTTGTTGTATTGGCTGGAGAGCTTTTGAGGGAGGCCGAGAAGTTGGTGAACTCGAAAATTCATCCAGTGACTATTATTGCAGGTTTGTTAAGTTTTTTGAAGCATGCTTCTTGAGCGATTTTTAAGGTTTCGCCGAAAATTGTAGATTTTCTGGTATTGATTGAATGAGATTTATTTGAAATTTAATCAAATAAATTTTAATTTCGAAGTGGTGTGTCTGAACTCGGAAGTGGTAATATATTCATCTATAGATTCAATGGTAATTATTTATTTTAGTTGAAATGGTAACGCAGTGAATACGTCTTTTTTGTATTTTCGATCAATTTTCTTTGTTGGTTTGTATTGGCATTTCACTTTGTGTGGTGATGTTTATTAAAAGGATATATGAACAAGAAGAAAAAGAGCGAAATTTAATGTGATAAATTAAATCAATGTCGTTTCATAATATTAAATTGGATAATATTAATAATATCTTGGAACTAAATTTCAAAAAAAAAGTTACTAATAAAACCAAAATTGTTAGTAACTAATTAATTCGTAAAATTATAAAACTCCCTTAAACAAATATCTAAATTAGAATATTAAAATCATACCTTCAATAATGGAAATGTACATTATTTTTCTAAAATAATCAACCAAAACTAAAATCACAATCAGTTTAGTGTAATTAATAAATGTGAATAATGTTTTTAATTTCGTTAATATTCAATTCGATTTGAAATCTCATTATAACAAAAATTAAATATTAAATTAAAATTTATTTTTTAATACAAAAAATAGGCTTTACATTGGTTATCTCTATGACCATTATGTTGATGATGCATTCAATGAGATTACCAGACCATTTGATTATAATGCCATCAGGTAATCTCATTGAATGCATCATCAACACAATTTATCCATCATATGGTACTGCATAAATGGATAAGAGCTTACTCCAAGAGAGGGCAATACTTACACCGACACTTAATATAGTTGAGTTTGTGAATCAACACATGATATCAATGAACAAGAGTGAAAGTTATATTTATAGAAGTTCATATTCAGCGTGTAAGTCCAATTATGATTTGGATGTGGCATTACAAGTGCATACACAAGAATTTCTTAACACCATCAAGTGTTCAGACATGCATAATCATGAAATATATATAAAAGAAGGCACACCAGTTATGTTGTTGATAAACATTGATCATGCATCTGGATTGTGTAATGGAACAAGATTAATGGTTACAAAGCTTGGAAAACATGTGATATAGGCACAAATGCTAAGCCGTGAGAATGAGAACATGAAGGTATTGATTCCAAGAATGTCATTAACACCGGCTGATCCAAGATTGCCATTTAAGTCTGAAAGGTGACATTTCTTTGATTGTTTCTTATGCGATGACAATAAACAAAAGTCAAGGTCAATCATTGTCTCGTGTTAGATTATTCTTGCCAAAATCGTTGTTTCATGGACAACTGTATGTAGCAATATCAAGAGTCAAAACTCGAGGAGGACTGAAAATTTTGCTATGAGGAGAAAATCAAAATAATACTACTATTACAACAAATGTTGTCTACAAGGAGGTATTTCAAAATTTATAGATGGTGTGGTACAACCATGACACAACTCAATAAGGTACGTAATAAAAATTACTACAAATTTATTTTCTAATACCTTTAATATAAATAATAGTAATTTTGATATTTAACTTAGGTGATGATCGAGCAACACACCATACATATTGATTTGAAGCAAGAATTTAAAGAGAAAATATATAAGTTATATTCAATTGACAATATTTTGTAATATATATATATATATATTAACATATGTATTACAATTGACAATTAATTTGTACCCCGTGCATCGCACGGGCACATTTTCTAGTAATTTTTGATAAAAAATTTAAAGTTTACAATATAAAATATTTTTTAGAGTTAATTATAGAAACTAGCCAAAGAAGATACTAAAAGGCAAATAATAGCCACAAACATAACACTATTTAAATCCTAGCCATTTTGAATGTGAATAATCATAAATATCCTTCTACTTAAATTTAATTATATGAATGGTACGACTGGTACGACTGGTATGAAAGGTATAAATAATATTCATTCATACCATTCATACTTACATACAGTTTAATAAAATTAAGTATCACGTATGAATGTTACGATTCGATACAATTCATACTAAAAAATGTAAAATATAATTATAAGGATATTTTAGTACAAGAAATTTATAAATGGCTAGAATTTAACTATTATTATGTTGGTGACCATTATTTGTCTTTACAATCTTTTTTGGCTATTTTATATTATCACTCTATTTTTTAATCATATTAATGTAAACCACAATTTAATTAAAAAAAAATTTGTAATTTATATAATATCATGATATGTTATACTTATATATTTAAATTACATAGAAAGATTAATAAATTATAATTTTACTTAAAAAATCATATCATCATTATTCAGTATAATTTAAAAATACTATATGTATAATATAATAGTTTTATGAATTCTAAATTCTCATTAAAAATTATATACATTAAGGACTAAAAATAAGGATATGCATTACATACATTCATGAGTTGGGTAGAAATGAAGATAAAATATGAAAATTACTAGGATATAATTTGTTTTTTCAAAAAAATTCAATTCATTGCATAGTGTATGGATATTTTAGCAATACTCGCTGTCCTTAAACGTTTGTATGAAGAATATGAAATAGGAGTACACGAAAAACCAAAAAATTATTGTCATCTTTAACTAGGGTAATACTACCTCATTCCAGACTTACTTAAAAACATGCACTATTTGACCTGACACATGTTTTAATAAAATATTATTAATGATAGATATTAAAATTTATAAAAAAATATTATTAAATATTTTAATTGTAAAAAATGAATATTGAAACTCATATAAAAATATTATTAAGTAATTTTAAGTAAAATAAAAATGAGATTACATCCAAAAATAGAAAATCAGAAATGATGAATCTTTTAAATAAGTGAGGGAGTATGAAACATCATCATGTAGCTCGATTAGCATGACATCAGCTTCTATTGTGCAAAAGATTGCCCCTAATCGAATTTATGGGTTTGGTAAAAGGAAATAAATTACTACTAGCATTTATTTTTATTTCATCCCTTGAATATTTTTCGAATTCCCGGTTCCATTTACTTTTACCAAATTACCGTAACAAACAACCATAAATGCATACACGCCGTAATCACATCATGTTCTCCATACATTCCAATTCTTTTATTAATTAATAAAAAGTCTTACTACAAAACACAGAAATTATATGTAATCCAAAAAAATATTACATCTATGTCCTTACAACATCCCAAACACTACTAATCTGGCCATATTCCAATTATTATTAACGTTGAAAAACGTCAAACCCAACGTGGGAGGCTTAAAGTTAGTTTGCATCCATTTCCAATTTCATTATTTCTCAAATTATCAAGAACGTGGAGGCTACCATCCTTATACCAATATCTTGTCTCTCTACCTACCCATCCCCTCTCTTTGTCTCACAATAATATATAAATAGACGTGACATACAAAACCCTTCATATCTTCTAAATACTCCTCTCCATCTCAATCTCATTCCTCAACTAAAAGCCAAAACCAAGAAATGGCAAACTTAACACATTCAAAAGCTATGTTACTCCTCCTACTTGGTCTAGTTTCTATCGGGGCCATCGTAGTCGAGTCGTTCGACTACGGGGACGCCCTCGATAAAACTTTATTGTTTTTCGAGGCGCAAAGATCGGGTAAATTACCTTTAAACCAACGCGTAAAATGGCGCGGTAACTCGGCCCTCGCTGACGGATACTCTCAAGGGGTACGTTCCATGTTAAAATATTCACTGATATTCTATAGTTTTATTACAATGCTAAGTTCTTTTTTGTTTTTTCATTATATAAAGAAAAAGATATAACTTTTTGTTGCATGGATGGATATATAGGTGAACTTGGTGGGAGGATACTATGATGCAGGAGACCACGTGAAATTTGGTCTACCAATGGCGTTTAGCGTGACAATGTTGTCATGGGCAGCTGTTGATTTTAAGGAAGATTTGATGAAATTAAACCAAATGGGACATATTTTGGAGGCCATCAAATGGGGGACTGATTATTTCATCAAATGCCATACTCAAGAAAATGTGCTATGGGGACAGGTAGACCAGTCAAGAAATTAGCACTTATGGTATTTAGTAGGTCAACAATTTAAATTTGCAACGTAAATTTTAAAATGTGACTAGTCTATATTATTGGCACAACTACATGATTGATGCTTGAGCAATGGTAAAATTAGTTTTCTTACTATGCACACGATTTGTAATCAATGTCATGTGTTTACTTAGGTCGGAGATGGAGTCTCCGATCATTATTGTTGGGAACGAGCGGAGGACATGACAACGTCTCGCACGGCTTACAAGCTCGATGCCGAGCATCCCGGGTCGGATCTTGCCGGAGAAACCGCTGCCGCCTTTGCTGCCGCTGCCCTTGCTTTCAAGCCTTTTGACTCTTCATACTCCGCCCTCTTATTAGCACATGCAAAGCAGGTTAGCATTGTAGTATTATTAATTTCTGCACTCTCTTTTTTTGGTCTACTTCTAATATTTTGAGTTTGAAATAAAAAAAATGACATGCATATCCCTTTTGTGGTGTAGATTTTCTCATTTGCAGATAGATTCAGAGGCTTGTTTACTGATTCAATTGGAAATGCCAAGCAATTTTACACTTCATCTGGTTACTATGTAGGCTTTTTTAATCCTTTTCCCTCACAAACTATCCATATATATTCTAAGAAAGGTTGCTTAAGTTGTTGACATTCATGTTCTCCCTTAGGATGAACTGTTGTGGGGTGCAACATGGCTACACAGAGCTACAAAGGATGAATACTACTTGAAATACGCCGTCGACAACTGTGTCGCCTATGGTGGAACTGGATGGGCTGTCAAAGAATTCTCTTGGGACAACAAGTATGCAGGAGTTCAAATCCTTCTCACTAAGGTACATCATTTTTCTTACTTTTCTTTTATTAGCACTATTTGATGTTATGTTATGTACTAATTCAATCAAAGTGTCGTTGCATAATCATAGGTGCTGCTAGATGGAGGTGCAGCCAAGTATGCATCCACATTGCAGCAGTATCAGGCGAAGGCCGACTATTATACTTGCGCTTGCATGCAAAAGAATGATGGTTATAATGTGAAGATGACTCCTGGTAATTACTACACCTTCTTCAACTTTGTTTAGAGTGTATTTATCTTCTTGTTTTTTTTCTTCTAAATATTTGACGTGTTAATACGGTGACTAAATTATTGCAATGCTGATGATTTTAATTAGGTGGCCTTATATATGTACGTGAGTGGAACAATCTGCAGTACTCTGCCTCTGCTTCTTTCCTGCTCACTATGTACTCCGATTATCTCTCTAAGTCCAAGAAGTCTCTGCAATGTCCTGATGGCCTAATTCAACCTCAACAAATCCTCAACTTTGCCAAATCACAAGTAATGTGTTTGCATACTGCTAGTATTCTTTTTTCTTTTTCTGTTTTCTTGATTAGTTTTCATGTACTGATCTGCAGCGAAAACTGTTGTTTGAAATGTAGGCTGATTACATTCTAGGGAAGAACCCTAAATCCTTGAGTTACGTGGTTGGCTACGGCCAAAGCTACCCTCTCCACGTACACCATAGAGGCGCCTCTATTGCCCCTGTTTCTCTCATGCACTCTGCTGTTGGATGTGCTCAGGGATTCGAGTCGTGGTACAAACGCAACGAGGCTAATCCTAGTATCATACACGGAGCCCTTGTTGGAGGCCCTAATGCCGACGATGAATTCACTGATGATAGATCTGTTTATGAACAGACTGAGCCTACATTGTCTGGTACAAGCCCTCTTGTTGGAGTTTTCTCAAGATTACACACTTTGTACTCTGCAGGTAAACAACTACATCATGTCTTTCTTGAATAGTCCTTTTATATTTATTATAGATGTATGATGTCTAATTTTGTGTCTTCATATTTAGGCAATGAGCAACCTAGGCCCTCCACTCCTTACCACAAACCACAAGGTCCATATTTATAATCATGCTCTCTAATTTGGAAAATAATATTCATATTATCAAAAATTTCCAACATTATGAGTATTTCTGGTGATAAATTCTTGTTCCATTATTGCAGGCCCTACTCCACATTATGCACCATCCCCCCATTCCAAAACAGGTAAACTAACAACCATTTTAGAACCTACATTCTAAACGCCCGTGACATTTTGTATAGTAAGTAATTAACTTAGCATGAATGGCATCATCTCTCGCAGCTGTCTCGGTTCAGTTTCTTCACTCGATAACAAACACGTGGACCATTGGAACAGAGAAATTCTATCGTCACAAGGTGGTGATAAAGAACATCTCAAAGAAGCCTATTGAAGAGATGAAGCTGCATTTTGAAGGACTAACAGGGTCACTGTGGGGGCTGACTCCAACACAAGCAAAGAATACTTATGAGCTTCCTCAATGGATTAAACCACTGCAACCTAACTCAGAGTGCACTTTTGTGTACATTCAAGGTGGTGCCCAAGCCAAGATCTTGGTTCAGAGTTACAACTGATCAAATGAATTACTGAGCTTTGTATAGGATTTTGATGGTATTAGAATGAAAAATGGCTGCTGTCTGCCTTTTTTCTTTTATATATTTTATCTGCGTTGAAAATTGTAGTTAGGTGCCATGTATGGGTTGATCAAATCATGTAGTTTTCAAATTACATGTTTTGTGAGGCTGTTTGGGTATGAATTTCTCTGATATTTAGACAGATGCTTCTGTTAAATTTGTGTACTAGGATTGAAAATCTTGATCTCTTGTTATTACCATGCTTGTTGTAATAGGGCTTATACAGATTAGTGGTTTAAGATAGTATGGCTGGATTGGATTACTATAGTACTAGTATAAGAGATTCTTGGACAAATAAGAGATGTCTGAATAGGACAAGAAGACAAATACACAAGAACTATAAAAGTCAATGTTATTATGTTTTTGGAGAAACAAACCAGAAAAATTAAATATCAATTATATAAATAGAACAAAGGTTCAAAAATTAAATTAGAAAATGCCCGCCAGCAACCTCCAATGGTAGTTGATTACTGAAAATAGTTCTTTCTCTCTCTCCGGCCGGCAACTTTGTCTTCACTCATCTCCACTCACCCACACTACACACACTAAAGTAGGCCTCTTTTCTCCTTATATACCACCTCCTCTATATGTAAGCAAGCCCCCTTCATTTCACCATCTCTACTGTTTCTGCTTCCTCACTTAATCAATGGCTACCTTTTCATATTTTTGCTGCACTACGAATCCAACGATAATGGGCTTCTTGATCTTCCTGCTCTTCTCTATCAACGGCGTGCCAATGACCCACTCCTCCACTCTTGGGGTGGGTTACATTTCACGGCTACTGGAAATTCAAGACCACGAGAGAGCGCCGCCGTCTGTTCAAATCGCCGCCGTTTCCGCCGCTGTCAACCGCCTCATGCCTTTCCATTCTTCCAGTTTTCAGTTCCGCATCATCTCCAAGGCACGCTTCTACTCTAGTCTCTTCTTCTTACTCGCTTTTAGCAGAATTAATTGGCTTAGTCTCTTCTTACACGCTTCTCTTTTCTCACCTTACTGCAATTAACGGTCAAATTGATTCTCCTAATTGACATTGGATTAAAGATAATATCTGCAGAAAATCCTAGGTAATTGGATTAAACTTCATTATGAAGTTTATTGGTTGAAAAATGTTATTCTTGGCTGCGTTTGACTACAATTGTGGGTGTTTTATTGGGAGTAATGGTATTACCTTCATAATGCTTAAATTTGAAAGAAGGATCAATATCGATGACTTCTCTTTGTGGTCAGGCTGTTTAGGTAACTACGTGTTGAGTAAAGGCCTTACAAGAGAAACTAAAATGACTGGACTTTTTTTGACAAGTTCCTGATTTACGTGTCATTTATCATCTTTGTTTAGAGAAGTATAAATAATGAATTAGAAAGTTTTAATTAGTCAAGTATTATATCTGTATGTCCATATCATTGCAGAATTCTCTTCCCTTTTGGCATGGTTGTGTTTTTACCTTTTTCCTCCTTTCGTTATTTGTGCAGGATAACTGTGGTGGAGATTATTGCTTTAAGTTGAGCAATCATCTTTCTATTGGCCATGGTGCTTCTCCTGAAATTTTGTACGTCAAATGCCTAGTTTGGGTATTTTCATTGATATAAACTTCCGTACTTCAAAAAAGTTTAAGGAGAATAACTTTTTTTGGTTATGAACATACCAAGTTGGAAGGTCTACGTCTTTGATGCCAGTAAAAATGGATCGATCACATTAAAACAATTACCTTTTTTCTTCCTTGTGGCCCTTTGCACATGCACAAGTTTTCGTCCATGCAATTCTGTTTCTGCATTTAGTTTTTGGACATTGGTATTCAATAATTTCCAAAGACATTTGAGTAATTGCAGAACTTGTGTTTTCTGCAGAATAAGTGGAACTACTGGTGTGGAGATTTTGTCAGGTCTACATTGGTACCTTAAATATTACTGTGGTGCACATATATCATGGAGCAAAACTGGTGGCACACAACTCGCTTCAGTACCAAAATCTGGATCTTTACCCCATATTCAAAATTCCGAGATAATGATAAAGAGACCTACTCCGTTGAGTTACTATCAGAATGCTGTTTCATCTAGCTGTGAGAGATAGTTTCATCTTAGAGTTTTTGTTTATTATGCTCATAATAGAGTCAGTATTATATTCAACTATTCTGTTCCACAGATACGTTTGCGTGGTGGGATTGGGAAAGATGGGAGAAGGAAATTGATTGGATGGCACTCCAAGGTATCAATTTGCCGTTGGCGTTTACTGGTCAAGAAGCCGTCTGGCAGAAAGTCTTCCAGGTTATGTTATTTTTTGCCTTTGATTATTTTAGTTAGATAGTTTATGTTTTTTGTTTTATTTTAGAGTTACAGTTAAATGACAAGAGCAAAGAGAACTAATTATGCAGTTCGTGTGGTATGATTGTTTTGTTAAACAGTTTTCCTAGTCGAAGATGACTTCTGTTAATACTGCTATTAACTTTTCCTGATCCCTCTAGCAGAATTTTAACATAAGTGCACAAGATTTGGATGATTTCTTTGGAGGTCCAGCATTTCTAGCATGGTCACGTATGGGAAATTTACATGGGTAAGGTTACTGCCCTAAACCAAATTCTAGTAACTTGATAATATGTATTCTCTACTCTCTAATAACGTCTGAATCCTGGCCTTCATTTGGTCTTTATAATTGAAACTCACTCTTTACTCTACGAGTTCTATCTGTTGTGCTGTGATTGTAACACATCTATTTCATTTTCTGCATAGAAACTTATGGTCCAGCTTATGTATGCAAGCTAGATTTCTTTCGCCAACTTAACTTATTTTATTCTCACCCAACTTTGATTGCAGGTGGGGTGGTCCACTGCCACAAAGTTGGTTGGATCAGCAATTGGTGATGCAGAAGAGAATTCTTGCCAGAATGTATGAGTTGGGAATGAATCCAGGTACGTTCAGTAATTGAGAGCTAACTTTTTATATTTTTAATGCAGACAATGTAATTTAATATCATTTGAAAAACACATTAGTGTAAATTTCATTACAAAGTTAAGTATATCTTTTATGCTAAGACTATAGCTGAAAAGATTGAACATTTTATAGCGACACAACACTCATAAACTACACAAAGATTTCTCATTATATCTTGGAGATCTAAATGAATGCAGTGTGTCCATCATATCCGTATATTTTGGTTTGGCTATTTGTATCATTAGCTCCTGAATGCCAATTTATCTCAACTCGATAAACAAGTGAATGGCATATGAGTACTCATAAACACACGTAATAAGAATCTGAACCACTATCTACTTTATGTTTGAAAACTTTTGAGATATTTTAGGATTATTGTATAATCTTAATATACTCTTTCCGTTTTACCTGAAATTTTCACTTGCCTTGCAGTCCTTCCAGCCTTCTCCGGTAATGTTCCAGCTGCTCTTACAAGAGTATTTCCATCTGCTAAAATCACTCGTCTTGGGAACTGGTTTGTACTTTTTCACTATGTTTTGTATTTCTTTTATCCCAGCTTGCTGTTGTAATATATTTGAACAAAAGTTCATTATTACAAAGACTACTACAACAAAGATTGTTGAAGGCAATATGTTTTAGTATTTCCATCTGTAACATGAGTTTGTTGAAGGCTGAACAAAGATTATGAATTTTATGTTAACTCAGTTGTTATTTTTTCTCAACCTTCTTCAGGTTTACTGTTAGGAGTGACCCTAGATGGTGCTGTACCTATCTTCTCGATGCAACAGATCCCTTATTCGTCGAAATAGGGAGGGCTTTTATAACACAACAGTTGGCAGGTATGCAAGTCAGCTGCATCCACAAAATTTCGAGCTCTTCTACCGAGCACTTATGAGCCATTAATACTGTTTATTCGTTTCCTGATTATTTGAATATTTTCTTGTATGCAGAATATGGAAGGACCAGCCACATATATAATTGGTAAGGTCCAATTTGAGTTATGAACTTTAGATTAGGCTCAAGGTTGTACTATATCTTCAATCATCATCTAAATCTTACAATTTTTCAATAAAGTGATCTTTTTCTCAGAAAAGTTAATGGGACCAGGTCATGATTTACTGTTTCCACTTTTGTTATTATTTCCTTATAGTTTTAACTTGCGTCTTCATTAAATCAAATCTAAAGTTTAACTGCGTCTCATCAACATAAAATCCTCACAGGTTCCATTACATTCTGTCTGCATAAGTTTCATTAAAATATTGTTTGTCGATTTTCCTAGAAGACAAGAGCCTTTTGATTTCACTGTAACTTCAATTTGAATGATATATATTTCAGTGACACCTTTGATGAGAATACGCCCCCGGTAGATGATCCAGAATACATTTCTTCATTAGCTGCTGCAATTTTTAGGGGCATGGAAAGTGGGGACGAAGATGCTGTTTGGCTGATGCAGGTGAGAACAAAAATGTTGATGAAACTGAATGTTCATTCTCTTAGTTCTATTTGGTGTGTCTTAAATTTATTGGTGATGTCAGCTTTTAGTGATTATAGTAATATGATCTATCTCTCCCTCTCTCTCTAATTTGTTTGGCGAAAGCCTTAATCACAGGCATCTTCACGTTTAACAGTTTTCCTTATGCTATGTAGGGATGGCTTTTCACAGATGATCCATTTTGGAAACCTCCACAAATGAAGGTAAAATCCAATCCTAGACTTTTCTTTCGATATACTTCCTGAAATTTCCTGTGCAGCCACTGTTTAAAGTGATCCAGGTGAACATGGAAATTCTTAACTTTTAGTTGTAGGTCATTATGGTGAGGACTTCAAACCGACCAACTTTTGTTTTTTCCTTCTATTAATAATGTCATTTACAGGCACTCTTGCATTCTGTTCCTCTTGGAAAGTTGGTTGTTCTGGATCTATTTGCAGAAGTTAAACCAGTTTGGGCTACATCGGAACAGTTCTATGGCGTACCTTACATCTGGTAATTTCCGTCTTCATGGTTTTGTAACAATTGTAACATATCTACTAGTGGTTTATAGTAAATGGTATTGCTTTCCCTTCACGCCAACTAATGGTCTTCACTTATTGTGTGTTTGTACGCATTCATCCAATAATTTATACTTCTTTGCCACAGCAGTAGTCACTTCATTCAATGTGCACGTACGTTGTGTTTTATAGTTGGTTGAAACAAGCACACAACAAAAGTGTAAGTGACTATGGTTCCTTGACTTTTCACTCTCTCTTATCTTTCTTAAGGTGCATGCTGCACAACTTTGCTGGGAACATTGAAATGTATGGTGTTGTTGATTCGGTAGGATCCGGACCCATAGATGCTCGTCTCAGTGAAAATTCAACCATGGCACGTCCACTGAATCAAACTCCTGTTTTCTGCTGATGTTTACTACTATCTTTTTACCTATGTCCAAACTCATTGATTCGTTGTGTGTATCTTCTTCCTCCTTACCTTTCAGGTTGGTGTTGGGATGTCAATGGAAGGCATAGAGCAGAATCCCATTGTTTATGACCTCATGTCTGAAATGGCATTTCGACGGGATAAAGTTGACATGAAGGTACTCGATCCATTTGTGATGATTATTCTATCCAGACATTACCTTAAAATTCAATTGCAAATCTTCTTTTTTCATGCCTCCAGACATGGATTGACGCTTATGTCCAGAGACGGTATGGGAAACTGGTTCCATCAATTCAAGATGCGTGGAACGTCTTACATCATACATTATATAATTGCACAGATGGTTTAATGGTAAGTCCACAAACAAGTTGCCATTTATTATCATTGTCTTGATTCTCTGGTGATACTAAGATAACTGTTTACACTTGTTTTCATATTTGTAACAGGACAAGAACAGAGATGTAATTGTGTCATTTCCAGATGTTGAGCCTAACTCGATCTTTACTTCATCTCTACTGTCATTACCTGGAGGGCGTCGTCGTTATAACCGCCTAAGTCTCAGACGAGCTATGTCTGAACTGAAGAGCTACGACTATACCCACCCTCATCTATGGTACTCAACTTCAGAAGTAATCCGTGCACTGCAGCTGTTCATCACGAGTGGAGATCAGCTCTCAGAAAGCAGTACTTACAGGTCTGATTATCATTTTTCCTATGTTTATTCGCTAACTACTTCCTTTCATGACCGTGTCCATTCCGAGTGTTCTTAGCACGTGAGTTCGCTTATCTGGTTAATTCAGGTATGACCTCGTGGATCTGACAAGACAAGCTCTAGCCAAATATGCAAATCACCTATTCGTAGAGGTCGTAGAAGCCTACCAGGTAGGTGATCTGGGTGCTGTGAAGAGCCTGAGCCAGAAATTCCTTGGCCTTGTAGATGATATGGATATTCTCTTGGCCTCCCACGACGGGTTTCTACTGGGGCCGTGGTTGGAGAGCGCCAAGCAACTAGCCCAAGACGATGAGCAGAAGACACAGGTTAGATTGATCGTTCATCATTGTTTCATCAGTTGTGAAAATGGTGCATTCTTGTAAGTTGTAATTCATGAAATTTGCAGTTCGAATGGAACGCAAGAACTCAGATCACTATGTGGTTCGACAACACGGAGGAGGAAGCTAGCCTCCTCCGCGACTATGGTACCTCAAAACTCCCCTCAACTAGAACTGAACTGCCATCCAGCCTCACAACAGCTGTCTCGTTCTACCGTTTCATATTTCTTTTTCGTGTGTTTGTCGCAGGAAACAAGTACTGGAGCGGGCTAGTACGCGGCTACTACGGGCCACGAGCAGCCATCTACTTCAAGTTCCTGATTAGGAGCTTGGAGAAAGGCGAGGAGTTCCAGTTAAGACAGTGGAGGAGGGAGTGGATCGAACTAACTAACAAGTGGCAGAGCAGCCACGAAGTGTTCCCCACGGCAAGCAATGGCGACGCCCTCGACATATCGCGGCGGCTCTACCACAAGTACTTGAACGATGGAGTAGCATAGTATGATAGTGAAGAGTGATTTTGCTTCTTGTCCCACATCGAAGAGTGAGTGGATTGTAGGTGTAGTGAGTGGGTTATATAAAGGGTTGGAGGGGCAATTGGATAAATTGCCTTAAACTAATGAGTAAGGAAAACAAAGCGGGCGGTGAGAACCGGCCGCAGCATCTCACATTAGTGATGCAAGAATTTATGGAGGGGTGATAGGCTGGCCGAGTGTTGACGCTGCCTCTTTTGCAGAACTCTCTCTGGCGGGCCTCCCAATACCCAACCCCCAATTCACAGTTTAATCTTCTTTTGTTGATTTAATTACCAATTTGCCATTACGTCAGTCTAGTTTTGTTTGGTTTTTCTAATTACCATTTTGCCATTATTGATGTGTATAAAATTACAAAATTAGATTTTTATTTTCACATTTGTTCATTACAAATTTAATTACTCACATTATATATTTATTTTATTTATCATTCTAATCAACAACTATTTCATATTATCAATCTAATCAACTACTATTTCATATTTAACTATATAAACAATGTCATTCCACTCCTAACATGTACATATTTATCAATCTAATCAACTACTATTTTTTTCACTCACATCTACATATTTAATTAATAAATACTATGAGACCCTTACTCCACTCGTAACAAATTCAAATCATTCATAACTAGGGGTGTCTATTCGGATCAGATCGGGTACCCTACCAAAAAATTTTGGGTACCCGACCCTGAAATCTCTAAAATATAAGACCCCGATCCCGAATGTCAATCTCGGGTACCCGAACCCGACCCAGGTATTTCGGGTTCGGGACTCGGGTACCTGAATTACCCTAGAAAGTGGAATAGTTTTAATTTTTCGGGTTTTTTGGGTTTACGATTTCGGGTGTTTAGATTTTTCGGGTTTTCTTTTTTTTTTTAAATAAAAAATTGAAGGGATTGGAACTTACATTTGGTGTTTGATGGATATGAATTGCTTTTTGTATATGTGGTTTGCTAGTGGCTACAGTTGAACTAATGAATTAAATCCATTGATAACGTTTGAAGATTATATATAGGACTAGCAAAATTAGGAGTATGAAGGTTAGAACTTAGAAGTTCTTAACGGAGCAGTTAGAACTTAGAAGTTCTCCCTAATTTAGTAAAGAAGCACCATGAAGTGTTGAACGGAGCAGTTACCAAGGTTAGAACTTAGAAGTTTTGAACCGAGCAGAATTCGAGTGAACGGAGCAGCGAGCGACAATGCTGGATTTGAAATCGAGGGTTGCGAGCCAAACTGAAAGAATCGAAGCAGAGTTTCAAAGTTTGGGCCCATACCGGAGTGCGGCGGACGGAGAACTGATTGTCGGGGTTGGGTGGAGTGGTCGTGATAGAGAATAGAGATTGGGGACGGGTGCGGCGTGCGGCGTGCGGGTAACTAGGATGTTTTGGTTTGGACTTGGAGTCCAGACTTTGTGGACTTGAGTAGGAATTTGAGATAAAATAATAAATTGCAACATTAAAGAAAATAAAAATAAAATTAAGTTATTAATTTAATCGGGGTTTTCGGGTATTACCCGAACCCGATCGGGTAATATCCGAACCCGAAAATTTGATAGAATGCAATCCCGAACCCATCCCGAATACCCGATTTTCGGGTTTTAGGGTACCCGAACCCGATCGGGTATCGGGTATTACCCGAAAAATCCGATACCCGATACCCGAATAGACACCCCTACTCATAACAAATTCAAATCATTCGTTAAAATCCGTGCTTGAGCAAAGTGTGCAAATACTTCATGGATAGAGGGAGAGGGAGTAATTTATAATGAGGATTTTACATGAACATTACTAGTTCTAAATATTGGTAGGATCTACAATTTTAGGTAATTAGGGCATCTAATGGTTTTTGAGTTGAAAATTTACACTGGAGAAGATGAATATTAGGTCGTGTAGGTTGAATAATGACGACAACCAATTCTTCACTTGTAATTTTTAATTTATTATACTTGATTGTGAATTTAAAATTTTAAATGGATTCATAGCCCATTATTTAATTGTGGTTGGCTATCCCTATTTTTTTTTATATCTTTGTTGTGTCTAATTCTATTTTATAGTTTTGAGATTGAGATTCTCCGCGGGACTGCGATCTTCAAGTCGATTCACTTGATTTTCCTCCGAATTAAAATAATTGTAATACAGATCACCTCTCTTATCGAATATCGTGAGATATATTGTATTGAAAATGCAATTTTCAATAATTTACATAAATAAACTATATAAAGCAATGCCGTATATGAACTTCACTGATGATAAAGCATGAGAAGAGAAAGTATGAATTAAACTTCAAAACCGCCCATGCTCGTCGTTATCATCTACTCCACGACGTAGCTTTCTTTTAGACCACTCATAGTCAATTAGTCATCGCCCACTTTTCAAATTAATTATTGTAATTCTCTATCATTTAGGGGACATTTATTAATAGAGGTGAATATTTGTATATAATTTGACTTTTCTGTTGCTGTCTTAAATATGTAATTTCTTGTAAATCATGACTTAAAAAGGGATATTTGATTATTTTCTTACTTGAGGATGAGGGCGTGCATAACCCTATCCTATCTATGAAAGAATTTGAAGTATTAAAATAAAATCGAGGCAATTTCCAAACTAGACTCATTATTTACTCATCCCGATTAACATATTATTATTTTAAATAAAAGATTTTTTTATTTCAATAATAATTTAAAATAACATATATACTTATTTGCTTATATTAGTACTCTAGTATTTCTTCAATTTTTCGGGCTTATTTTGTTTAAAAATAATTATATTTTATTTTATTATGTCGAATTATTAAATAAGTACTCCCTCTATCCCACTAAACTTGACATAATTTTCTTATTTGTACGTCCACTAAATTTAGCACATTTTTAAAATAGTAAAAGTTATATTTAAAGTTGTGAATCTTACCATTTTTATTACTCTTATATTACTTTATATACTATTTTTAATAATCGTGCCCAAAAGTTTTGTGTCATGCTTATTGAGAGTAGTTCTTTTATTCCACTAATAATAATATTTTTTCGATACGATTATTAAAAAACGTGTATAAAATAATTTAAAAATGATAAATATGATAGATTCTACTTTTTATTATTTTTAGAATATGCATTTTAACTATAACGTCAAAAAATATGTAATAATTGGTTAGAAAAAAGTAGTGTACTAATAACTGTGCACATGGCCTATAACCGCTTCGCCCCTACTCTTATATATATATATAAGATTTCACAGAGTGCACGCACAACGAGCAATTAAAGTGTGATTATCAAACACCTCAATAATGTCCATACCAATTCCTCACCGCCAACTCTTCATCGACGGCGAATGGAGAGAGCCTGTCAATGGAAAACGCATTCCCATCACCAATCCTGCCACTGAACAACTCATAGGTTTGTTCACTCGCTATTCGTTGTTCTACTTCCTTTTCATTTTACCATTTTTTGTTGAATCCTTGTTTTGTTTTGGCCGATTTTAGTGATTGAACTGATTTTTTAGTGTTAGAACTAGGCAGAAAGCTAAAGCCCCTAATCAGTTTCAATGAAAATGGTGGTATGCTTTTGATCGATGGGAAACAGTGGAAGCTGGCGAGTGTTTATTTTGTTTTACATTTTTTTCTTGCATACTTAAGCTTGAATCTTGTGAAGCAACTTACTTCATTTGATGGATAATTTCTCAGTGAATTAAGGAAAATGGTTCTCTTCTTGTTGATTTCTGTTACTCTGGAGAGTTTTGCAGGGTTTTGAACATTGGTTCCCTTGATGAGATCTGCTCATTTCTCTCATTTTTCTTACATTCTCTCTATAAGAATGCATACAGCACATTAGTGTTTAGGCCTGATTCTGTATATGTCTTCGGTGTTTGTGTATTTCAGGGGATATTCCGGCAGCTACCGCAGAGGATGTAAATATTGCTGTGGAAGCTGCCCGAAAAGCACTTAGTCGAAATGGGGGGAAGGATTGGGCGTCTGCAACTGGTGCTCATCGTGCCAAATATTTACGATCAATTGCGGCAAAGGTCCTTGAGATTTATGTGATTTAAATATTATGCTTTTTCTAATTGAGCCTTTATGTGTATTAAAACTGCTCAGAATGTTACTGCAAAACTGACATATATTAGTATCTTTCTATTTACTAGTTCAACCATTATGTTTTAACTTGGATGTTTATCAATTCAATCTACATATTCACTGATACTAGGTGGTTGTGGCAAATGTTCATTCTCCTAGACGTGTGGATGCTTAACCTGTCTGTTTTCATGTAGATTACGGAAAGGAAATCACAGCTTGCTAAACTTGAAGCAATTGACTGTGGGAAGCCATTGGACGAAGCGGCTTGGGATATAGTATGTTTTTGATGCCTTTGTTGGATACTTTCAGTATTTGTTTTTTGTATCACTACGATACTGATTACTATGTCACACCCAGGATGATGTTGCTGGATGTTTTGAATACTATGCCGACATCGCCGAGGGCTTGGATGAAAAGCAAAAGATTCCTGTTTCCTTACCCATGGATTCATTTAAATGTCATGTTTTAAAAGAACCTATTGGAGTGGTTGGTTTGATCACACCATGGTAGGTAGTCCTTCAGTTGGTTGAATTTTACTATATTGGTTGAAGAGAGACTTATGAAATTATTTTAGGCTATCTTATGTATTTGTATACAACTGCTTTTTCATTTCTAGGAATTACCCTATGTTAATGGCAACATGGAAAGTGGCCCCTGCCTTGGCAGCTGGATGTAGCGCAATACTTAAACCGTCTGAATTAGCATCTGTGTAAGTCATCTTCACTGATCTTTAGTAACAAAACTGCTCAATAAGTTCCAAGCTTCTGTGAAAATTTTCTTAACATTTAAATAATCCTTAATGATAAGAATTTCGGTCAAAAGAAGTGGACCCTTTTCTCGTCCAATCACGCATCTCGTGAGTGCTAGTACTCTCTAACTTTTATTGAGAAATGGAAACAATCCTCAGAAAGACTGATACGAGTTGTAAAAAAGTTGTTTCCCATCTATGTGCCTTGCACTAGCAGAGGCAGACTGTAATTATGCTTGGTAGTTGGTGGAAGTCTCTAAATATATCTCTAATTTTATAACTGCAGTACTTGTTTGGAGTTGGCCGATGTGTGCAGGGAGGTTGGTCTCCCCCCAGGTGTCCTGAACGTCTTGACTGGTTTGGGGCCAGAAGCTGGTGCTCCTTTGGCATCTCATCCTCATGTTGACAAGGTAATTTAATGGAAGTTAAGGTATGTTTGCATGGTTTTCAACATTATGGAATGACCAAGATTTCATATTTGATATAACAGATAGCATTCACAGGGAGCAGTGCCACAGGAAGCAAAATTATGAGTGCTGCTGCACAACTTGTGAAAGTATGTGCTTTGAAGTAATCTCTCTTCTAATTGCATGTGATTTCCATCTAACACTTCTATGAAGTTAAATATTGGCTCCTGATTACAGCCAGTTACGCTTGAGCTTGGTGGAAAAAGTCCGATCGTGGTCTTTGAGGATGTTGATCTTGATCAAGGTTGGAGCTTTATACTAATATGAGAATTATCCTTCTCTGTTTTGGTTATTTAGACTAGAATGGACCTGACACACTAGTAAAAATGTTGGGAAGACTGCTTTCCAGTTACGTTACACCGTTACTGATAGAAAGTGATGTTCAAGAAATGTTGTTCATTTTCTCTCTTTCATGTTCACAATTCAAACAGCTACCGAGTGGGCTGCCTTTGGTTGCTTTTGGACAAATGGTCAGATATGCAGTGCTACTTCTCGACTCATAGTGCATGTAAGCATGAAAGATATTGTTTTTAGTTTTTAACACCCACCTCCCACCCTGGCTCACATGCACACACACCACACCACATACACATGTCACTGCTAGGCCCTTCTTTGCTTAGTTATTGACTTATAGCAAAAGCTTCACTTTAGAATCTCAAAACTCATCACTTCTGACAGGCAGGAATTTTAATACTTATAATTGTAGGAGTCTGAAAAGGTCAAAAGCTAATCCTAAATTTCTTTAAAATCTACTTTGTATACATACACTCAATAGTTTGAGAGACTTGCTACAAGTTTTATATGTATGTACACTCTAAAAGTATGATGGTCCTAGATACACGCTTTCTTGGGGAATGCTATCCTTAGCAGTTAGTACCCATCAAGTCTTGTTTTTCTGTCATGATCCTCTCAACGTTGAATCAGAAAGTTTATGAGCTCTAAAATGTTGTTACAGTTTTAATTTCCAGGTGAATTGCCATCTGATTAGTTCTATTTCTTACTATAAACTCAATGTCCGATTTTGTGGAAATATTTCAGGAAAGCATTGCAACAGCATTCCTAGAAAAGCTTGTAAAATGGTGTGAGAACATTAAAATATCAGACCCCTTAGAGGAAGGTTGCAGGCTTGGTCCTGTCGTTAGTGCTGGACAGGTAAGGAAGTATCCATTTTAAAGAAAAAAGAGGAAATAGACTATCGTTTGGAAAGAAAAAGTGGTTTCTTTATATCTGCGTACTTGACTACTTGTGCTGTAGGACTTGTATATCATATTTTTTGGCAAGACTCTGATCATTCAAATGTTGTAACTTCACAGTATGAGAAAGTGCTGAAGTGCATCTCTACCGCTAAGGAGGAAGGTGCCATAATCTTGTATGGGGGTTCACGACCTCAGGTACAATATTCCCTAACTTTTGTATGCTCGTTGATCAGCATCTTATGGAATTAACTAACATTGTTGTTAAATTGCAGCATCTAAAGAAAGGCTACTTTATTCAACCAACTATAGTAACAGATGTAAAGATACACATGCAAATCTGGAGAGAGGAAGTATTTGGGCCGGTTCTTTGTGTTAAAACATTTGCAACCGAAGAAGAAGCCATTGAACTGGCGAATGACACCCAGTGAGTCAGCTTTTATTATGTGCAACGGCTATCAACTTTGCAGCTCATACCGTCTTATCTGAAAATTTGTTGCGTATGTTACCTTTTCAGGTATGGTTTAGGTGCTGCTGTATTGTCCCAAGATCTGGAAAGGTGTGGGCGGATGACTAAGGTGTTCATCTTGTGCTCTCAATGCTGCAATAGTATCACTACAAACAACAATGATCACCACATCTTTTGTTGATTTCTTTTTTTTTGGTCCACAGGCAATTGAATCTGGTATTGTGTGGGTAAACTGCTCACAACCATGCTTCTCCCAAGCTCCTTGGGGAGGCAGGAAACGTAGCGGCTTTGGCCGGGAACTTGGGGAATGGTAATTAGGATATCCTTATGGTCTCACTTCCCCTGTTCTTCCATTATGACGGTCTTGCTAAATTACTCTACACTCTCTGTCTGTCTGTGTGTGTAACAGGGGACTGGAAAACTACTTGAATGTGAAGCAGGTGACAGAGTACGTCTCGGACGAGCCATGGGGTTGGTACAAGTCTCCTTCCAAGCTATGAAAAACAAAGCTTTTGCAGACCCAGATTGGAGGGTAGAGGGGTGCAGCAATTGCTTCACTCACTGTCTTCCTTGAAGCGGAGAATGAAGCTTTCTAAAACGGGTGATTGGCATTGAACTTGTGTAGTAATGCTACGTCGTCGTTTATTCATTTAATGAACTCGTTTTGTGATTTTTGGTCTGTATGTTAGCATTAAACTAAAAAGATTCTACAAACGAGGATATGAGCTACTTCAAACTTCGTCCTATAATATTTTCATCAAATAATGTTTTACTTAATTTATGCCGTGAGTAAGTAATCTCACAACAGTAGAAATCAAAATGGTTTGGACTTTATCAGACTGTATCCGTGGCTACTGCTGTTTTACCGGTCTGTCTATCTCCAATAATTAATTCTCGCTGATCACGTCCTATAGGGATCATCGCATCGATAGCAATAAGTCCGGTCTGAAGAGGTTCGTATACGGAGCGTCAGGAAATAATACCTGGAGCAGGTTATTCAATTAATCGAGATTCAGAAGTTGGAATTACCCCCTGCCATCAATAGGTTTAGCCAGGGCGTTTACAACATGGCCCAAATAAGACGCACTCACAGGAATAGTAGGGGGTGAGAATCGGGAGTGTCAGTCCTGAAATCTTGATCCCAAAAAATTTGAAATTTTTGGTCTCAGACATGATCAGGATTTCGTGACTCTTGAGTTCCAAAAATTAAGTCTCCGTCCCTAAATAAATGTCCCGAATAGTCTCGAAATTCCGAACGAAATCAATTTCCGAATTTTAAAATCGAGATCGGGAATCCCGAGTCTCGAAAATTTTCAAATTCTATTCCGGTACTAAAAAATTCGGACTTGGGATCTCGAATTCTACCGGAACTCGGGTAGAGACTTAATAAGTCTCAAGTCTTAATTCCAAATATTCACCTTAGCCTTCAATGATCTGATTCATAATTATCTCCATAGAAAATTTATTTAGAAAAAAAAAACCCTCAAATCATATTTTGAAATATAAGAAATTCAAATCATTATGAGCACATATTTTGGAAAGTCTACTTCCATATCTTCCGGATCATAATGCTCAACATTTTAGTAATATCAAAATATTAAATTTTGCAAAAGTATTACTTTTAAATATAAATTTATATATATAATTTATAAATGATTTGGTTCGAAAAAAACATTTGGATGGAGTGAGTATTGTTTATTATTATGACATTAGCAGTTGTTTTAGATGTTCGTCGAGTGAAATGAAAATTCATGTGACAATAATGCAAGAACCAACTGTTTCCAGTACAAGCCAATAATTTGTTATTTTTTTCTTTCTTTTTCCTCCTCATAACATTAGGTCTCATGTCACCTCAACATAGTTGTGGAATCTTGGTTATTTGTGACTTGAATTATGACAAGTATTAATTAAGCTCATCAAGGTAGCTTTTACATGATCTTTTTTTATACTCACCAAACCGATTACGTCAAAATTGCTATACAGAATATATATCTTTCTACCAACTTGCCATATTATTTTTGATAAAGTACAAACATATTATAATCGCAAAAATTGAAATACAACCACTACATATCCTTTTAATCTAAACAAAATTTCTTAAGATTATCGAAATCAAATCAATTTTATTAAACAGAAAAGGTGGGACTATCAAACTCACATTGATTACCCATAACCCATTTTTAAAGTGACAGTGAGCGTGACACAAAATTACTACCTCATGAGAATTATATGTGCACAATAAGGTTGTCATTATTGGTAATTAATAATTGACGAAGAAAGAGTTGAAATATTCTTGTAATAACTTCACAGAATTAGCAGTTTACTTTCCATACGTAGCGAACCAAAAAGGCTATTTATTTTCGTAAAGATATATAGATATATATTGATTGTTACTAACAAATGCAACTAAAATAAAGGAAGCCTCAAACTTTGTTTTATGTAGTAGAACATTTTCCTATTCTACCAAAAACTAAATGAATAAGCGATATATCTCATCTTTTTATATAAAGTAGATTACTTTCGCCTATTTGTCAAAAAGAAAAAAAGAAAAGGAAGAAATAAATTGCAAAAATATTAGATAGGGCCATTTCTTGATATTGTGAAATAAAGCATGTTTAAGAGAAAAAAGAGAAAAAAATAAAACAAAAAGTCTATTTTCTTGTAAATAAAATAATTGATATGCACATAAAACGTCCTTAAATAACGTAGTTGAACTTAACTTAATTTAGGACAAGCTGATGAGTTATATAAAAAGGTAGAAAGAAATAAACCCGCAAATTAAATTGTGATTTTGTTTATTTTCTTACTTTCTGTACTCATTAATGTTAATATGTTATATATAATATTTGATTAATCATCCAATAATTTAGTAAGCAAATATAATTAAAATTATAAGTATTGCTACAAAACCAAATAAAATGTACAATACACATAAAAAAAAGCATTCATTATAGACTTTTAGTTACAAAATTGACGTGTGAATGCACGCTATAAGTGCTTAGTAATAAAAGAAATAAAAAAAATCAATAAAAAATTCCTAATAAATTAGTAAATATTTTGTAATTTGAAACTCTTAATTTTGAAGCGTGTACCTTATCTCTAAAGCATTCTCTCACTGCATCCAACTATTAAAGTGTACTATGTCCCACATGCGAGCATAGTGCCACCCCATACGGCCATATCCCTAACTCTCATGAAATTTGAGGTGGAAACTTCCCACTTGTCACCCTACTCATACGGCATACCCACCCCTACCCAGATTAAATTACTAGATTGAGAGATTTAACCTTCAACTGTGTAGTTTGATATATGTTCACTCAATCTTGAATCACTCTTTCATCGGTCACTTTTCACCATTTTCAGCTCACATGATTGGTTCAAGATTCCTTCTCCCGTCAGCGTAATGCTGGAAATTATCACGTGATCTCAGAGCAAATTGATTATTCTATCTTTTAATTGTGAATATTCTGTTGTTGAACTAATCTGGGACCCTGAAAGTGAAGAGTAGAGAGAGAGTTGCGTCTATCTGGAAATATATAGCTAAATAGATTGTTGATAGAGTTTAGAGATCTGGGTTCTTGGGTTTTTCTTCTTTTCCTTTTTTATTCTGGTGTTGGAAAATGGGGAGTTCGGAAGAGAGAGTTGTGGCGGTGATCATGGTCGGTGGCCCTACTAAAGGTAAAAACTTTTTATTATAATTCTTTCTTTCATCACGTAATGTTTGATTTGTATAGATGGTTCCGCTAGTTAAATGGATATAACTAAACAATTTTGTTTTCTGTTTATTCATTATGTTTATGGTGCCCATGCTTTTGATTTTGTGAGTTTGTTGAGAAGAAAGTTGAAATTTTTGGACAGTAATGAGAACTTTTAATGATTTTGGAAATGCAGGAACCAGATTTAGGCCACTGTCACTTAATACTCCAAAGCCCCTTTTCCCTTTAGCAGGGCAGCCAATGGTTAATCATCCCATATCTGCTTGTAAAAAGGTATGCTTATTTATTGTATATTTTATCAATACCGTGTTGACTAAATTGAGCATAATATATGAAAATGGAAATAAAGCAAAAGAATTTGTGTAAGCTTCTTCATTACAATGAAGATGTGAGGCTGACTAACTCCTTTAGTGTATGTTTAGATACCGAATCTAGCTCAAGTCTACCTCATTGGTTTCTATGAGGAACGTGAATTTGCATTGTTCGTCTCTTCCATCTCTAATGAGCTTAGGGTTCCTGTCAGGTGATTCGAGTTGTATACGTGATCTTGTTTTTCCCATTTCCAATGGTTAAATTGTGACCTTTTTCTTGTTCATTAACTTGTTTAGGTACTTGAAAGAAGACAAGCCTCATGGCTCAGCAGGTGGGCTTTATAACTTCAGGGATCTGATCATGGAAGAGAGCCCGGTACTTATTTGAACTCCGTTCTCGTGTTATTCTGGCTAATGAGTAGATAACAAAGACTTCTTTATTCTTTCATACACTTATGTATGGTTCTTGAAAATATTATTTGATAGAGCTGCATTCAACCTTGCAGTCACACATTTTTTTGCTGAATTGTGATGTTTGCTGCAGTTTCCCACTCCAAGAGATGCTAGGTAATTGAATGTTTAGTATACATTTGCTATTTGTTTTTTCTTTTTTCACGTATATCGAATATTTGGTTGATTTTACAGAGTCCCACATAAGCTATGGTGGGATGGGAACGATTCTGGTGATCAAGGTTTCTCCGGAGTCAGCAAACCAGTTTGGGGAACTTGTAGCTGATCCCGTTACGAATGAGTTATTACACTACACAGAGAAGCCCGAAACTTTTGTACGTAAAAGTTCTAAAAATCGATTTACTGTCGGTCATATTTTGCTAATGTCTTTGACGCTTTCTTGGTCACATCATATCTTATGTTTACTCTGTATTAAACAGGTCAGTGACCGTATCAATTGTGGTGTGTATATATTTACCCCCGAGATTTTTACGGCCATTCAAAGTGTGTCCTCCCAAAGAAAAGACCGAGGTATGTGATACCTTGTGAAGTTTTTTCTTTTTTTTGTTTTGTTGTGTTTAATGTTATATTGGTCAGTCAGTGTGATTCATTCATTAGCAAGATTACTAGGAAATATAGATTTATAGATAGAACTTAGAAGATCAAGACTAATTTTACTCAAGAAACTGAGAAAACTTTACGAGGCTTCTTAAACTAGCTCACGCACTATAGACTCGTATTGTTTTGACTAGTTGCATTTGTTCATTTGATTTGTGAACATTTTTGTTCTTGAAATGTTTATGTATATGTATTTGTAAATTGAAGTATACGAAGGAAGGAAGTTAGAAATTATAATCTGAAGCAATTACTTACTGATTTGCTAATTGCATAAGAAAACAGATCACTCTTGAAATCATATTATTATCTTCCATGCATCATAAAACCTATTATAACGACATTCCTCTATTATTCGATTTGTGCTGTTCCCCATTTGCAGCTACCCTAAGGCGTGTATCCAGTTTCGAAGCACTTCAACCTGCAAACAGGTAGAATCTGTACTCCTGTGAAAAATGAACAAAATTTGCTTCTAGTTTACGTGGTTTAGCTAGGAATTTGTTTATGATCTTCAAGCTGTAATCTGCATTGAAAATCTCATCGTTCGGACCTATACTATTCAGTCATCTTCGTGCCAACTCGTTCACAGGAATCTCCCATCAGATTTTGTAAGATTGGATCAGGACATTCTATCACCACTTGCTGGAAAAAAGCAATTCTATGTGTACGAAACCAAGGATTACTGGGAACAAATCAAAACTCCGGGGTGAGCTTGAAACTGTTGATCTGCTTCTTCCATTTCCCACAATGCTCGTGCCTTTGAAATTTTGAATCCCACCTCACGTGACATGATGTTATGCAGAATGTCCTTGAAATGCTCGGGTTTGTACCTTGCCCAATTCAGGCTCACCTCACCAAATCTATTGGCTAGTGGAGACGGCACGAAGAAGGCTGCGATCGCAGGTGATGTATTTATCCATCCATCAGCTAGGGTTCACCCAACTGCTAAGGTACGCTGTTATGTTCTAGAATTTATGCATTTCTACCTTTACACGCTTAACAGAAACATAAGAGTTTGTAACGTTTATCAACAGATCGGTCCCAATGCTTCGATCTCAGCTAATGCTAGGATAGGAGCTGGCGTGAGGCTTGTAAACTGCATTATTCTTGATGATGTCGAAATCAAGGTACTATACACTCAAATTTCTTGATAGGTGATAAAATCAGTACCTGTGACTGTTTATACTCATTTTGTATATCGTTTAAAAGGAAAACGCTGTGGTGATTCATGCGATTGTCGGGTGGAAATCTTCCATTGGAAGGTGGTCGAGAGTTCAGGTATGCCTAAGAATCTAGTCAGCGCAGTTACTCTTCATGCAGTGGAATTGTCTCCAAATAGAAACCTTGATATGTAGCCTAGTTTTGTTGTTACTTCAGCATCTACCTCTAATCCTTGTTTTTTGTACTTTATTTGGCTTTCCCTCGTTGATAACATTTAATTCAACCCGTTTACAACGTTCATCTTCCATTTTTCAGGCCTCGGGAGACCACAACGCGAAGCTTGGCGTCACCATTCTAGGTACTTTCGGCATTCATATTTATTAGTGTAATGAGCTTTTCTACCATGTTTTTCATTTGTGGCTTATGAGTAAATTGCTGAATAGGTGAATCGGTGACTGTGGAAGATGAAGTTGTGGTGATCAACAGCATTGTTCTTCCAAACAAGACTCTGAATGTCAGTGTTCAAGAAGAAATCATACTGTGACATTGTTCATGTATATGAATTATGTGGTGCTTCATTTTCCTTTTCCTTATTAATTATTCATTTCTGTTTATCGACTCTGTTGCGACAAAATATGTTTTAACCATGTTGGAATAAATTTATAGGCTTAATACTACTTAATATGTAGTCATGCATCCTCTGTTTCTTAATTCATTTTGTATTGTGTTTCAAATCATCAAATAAATCTTATACTACCAATGATTTTAAAATGCGAGACTGAAACATAAAATCTATTTTTATGGAAACACCTTCCTTTTATTCAAATTATATATGCCAAATTATCGAACATTAGAACTCATTCAAATTAAACACTTGATTCCTTTTTTTTTGTTTGACATTTTAAGACACAAAGCAATTCGACCATTATAATTTTTTTGATAATTATTTATGTTGGCATGCCTAGAATTCTAGTTAGTATTGTGCATTGATTAATTGTTCATTAATGGAGCTTAACTCCAATTTGACATATCTTCTAGTACTTGTAACTCTAGGTATTTATAACCCTTTGTAACTTTGGGTGAACCTATGTGACCTTAGGGGAATCCTAGATATTTATAACCTAATCATTCAATAAAATTTGTTCTCCTCTCTGTCCGTGGACGTAGCCATGTAAATCTGTGTCTTTTTTACATTTTTTATTTCTTATTTTCTCAATTAATCTTATTCCGTTACACCAATACTAAAGTAACAAAGTAATTCGATTCATTGACTTAATTATTTTTCCAATAATTAAATTACTAAAATATAAGTTACACCAATACCAAGTAAGTAACACTACAAGTGCAGAACATGACAAATGAAAACAAAGCATGGCAACATTAACATATTTCAATACCACAACATCACAAAATGAGTTACAAGGTAGCAAAGATATATATGAGTCCATATCTCACTCAAATAGCAACAAAGGCATAGAACTTAGGCATATATATGAGTGAATCACCAAACCATACTTATGGAGATAAATAAACTTGATGTTTTGTCTCTCCTCACCCTCAGTCTACATAAGACAGCCAATTAGTTGTTTTGTGGATCAGCAAAGAAGCTGTTGATGGATGGCATGATCTCAGGTCGCTTGTCACGAACGAATTTTCTGAGAGCATGCTGTGAGTACTTTTCCCCCTCCTCGAAATTCTCCAATATCCCAGCAGCCCTACCTTGCTTGTTCACTCTGTTTACAATCACAAATGTTTTAGGTTTTAGATATCTGTAGCTGCAATGGTTTTCTCTATGGCATTTTGCATATCATGCTCTACAAGAATAAAGTTTTAGCAAACTTGTAAAAAGTGAAAGAAGCTCAATTACAATTAGGATATATATCACAATGTTTTGTTTTTTGAATGACATTTTTCATGATTTAGCAACAAATTAAAGATATGATCTTTTGTCCATTAACAACCGTTTGCTTCATTAGTGGTGGTGTGTAGTGAAAGGGACTATAGATGTGGATGATAATAATAGAATTGGATAATGGGCCTAATTCCCTTAGAAATGAGGAATACTTCACCATTATAAGATGGTTCCTGCCTAGATCTGAAAAACCATTAGCCTCAATCTTGATAATATAAAATCCAAAGGAAATAAATTAAACAAACACAAAAGAATGACAGTTAGCTAGAATCTCGTTTAGAAAATGCTGAATTATCATACTTAATTTCCTGAACAAGAAATTTATTAAGAAACAGAAACAAAATTACTGCATCTTGATCAATTTCCTCTTTACACAACTTCATCATAAACTTGTTCTTTCTCACATATACAAACACAGTGAATCATATATCCAAGAATATGTACATGTTTTGTAGAGAGAGAGAGAGGAGTACCTGACTTCAGGGTTGATGCAGATATGGCGAACCAAGCTGAAGCTGCAGATTCCCACAGCAAGCCCCATAGCTGCAAACAGTGGATACACCTGTACACACACATATACAAACATCAAAATACACCATTTAAAATATTTTCCAGTTCAAACAAGATCAGTTCAAAACAGCCAAGAAGAAGAGAAGAAGAATCTTGACATACTTCAGGTCTGACCCAGCGACTGACACTCATTTTCAAAGAGTGATTTTTTTCTTTGATAAAACTTGGAAGTTCAAGAGTAGAGAGAGTGAGCAGCCAGAGGAAGAACAAGGAATGGGGCTCGGATGTGCTTCTTTTATTAGCTTTTCTTAATGAATGCGCACTTAAATTATTCAGGTTATTAGTATTTTTTAGGCGAGCTGTTAATTATTGATTGCGTTATATTACTAGTATATAGATGCCACTTGTATGTATCGTTCTATTACATGATGATAGATAAGGTTTTCTTGGAATTGGAGAAGACGAAATCTGATTGGTTTGTTTGGTTAAGATAGTGGGTGAATAGGGGCCCCACACTTTGGCCAATGAGAAACTGACGCGTCCCAAGCCAGCCAGGTCAGTTAGTGTGTGTAAACATTCTACTTTACCCTTAACCTTCTTGTTTATTCATTATTGTTCATGATCCTATCCATTTGAACGTAATTAATTCTTTTATTAGTGTTGGAATAACTTTTTATGACAATAAAACAATGATTTAAATAGAAAAAAACAAAATTGAGCATCCCTTACAGCATTCTAACGAGGGTCAAAAATGGGACACCTTGATATTTTTATAAAGTTTTGAAATTTTTTGGTGAGATAATTAATTTTTGAGAAATTTACATTTTTTTTACCGTGGGTGATCACGATTTTGAGACTTTTATATTTAATTTTCATATTACTAATTTTACATTTTTTACTGTAAATTAA
Organism: Leonotis leonurus; assembly: GCA_026898415.1. Taxonomy (NCBI): domain Eukaryota; kingdom Viridiplantae; phylum Streptophyta; class Magnoliopsida; order Lamiales; family Lamiaceae; genus Leonotis; species Leonotis leonurus. Next base: position 8,992,063 of record JAPKLX010000001.1, read on the forward strand.
AATTTAAAGTAGCATAAATTAATTTAAAATAAATAAATCATTCTAATTTAAAAAGTGCATTAAATCATAGAAATTACAAGTACATTAATTTAAAAATTATAAGAAATTAACATGAAAAATAAGGTGTGGAACGAGAGGGATTAAATGGAATATTTATAGATAAAAATAAAATAAAAAATTAAAATTAAACAATAAATTAAAAAAAAATAAAAAATAAGACATGGGAGCTAAGTCAAACGACCCACAACGCGGACTCCCACCTGGCAGGGACTCCCGAGTTCAGGCTTGCAAATGAGAGTTTGGCTCCCGAACCTCCCTCCACCACAACGCAGGACTCGCATACAGACTCGGGCTCGAGCTCGCGGACATGCTCTTATAGTTTTGTTTCTTTTAGGTTTGGAAGATAATTTATAAAGAAGTGCACTCACCACTACAAAAAAACATGCAACTGGCGACGGACCTGACGACGGATTAACAATCCGTCGTCAGGTGGCGACGGACTGACGACGGAAATAAACGAATAGTACTAACGACGGACTGGCGACGGACTGACGACCAAATTTTTGGCGCGAATGCTGGCGCCATACCTAGCGACGGACTTAACGACGGAATAGTCCGTCGTTAGACAATTCCGTCGTTAGTCCGTCGTTAGATTTATGTTTTTTTTTTTAATTAAATTAATTAACGGACGACGGACTGGTCCGTCGTCCAGTCCGTCGTCCCACCCTATATTACGGGACTTCTCCTCTTTCACAGAACAGAACACCAAAACAGTCCCCATCGGCGTATTCCCTCCCCCACCGGCGATTTCAGTCCTCCTCCGGCGAAAAGGTAAGTTTTCTACCCTATTTTCATCCCTATCACTCCTTCTAATCAATTCCTCACCTATTTTTCATTTCCCCCCCCCCCCTCCCCAAGCTTCTGCCGCCGCACTGCCGTCCCCCTGTCACCGCCGACTGCCTACATTTTCCGACCACCGACGGCCGCTTCTTCTCCGGTGAGGTAATGCCCTTAATTTTGTAATTTGAGGTACAATTAGAATTTAATTTTGTGTTAATTTTAATTTTTGCCTAATTAGAGATTAAATTTCCTAATTAGTGATTAATTTTGCCAAATTAGGGTTTAATTGAAATTATGATTTTGTTTTAGGGTTTATGCTTGATGTGTGATTAATTTTGCCTGAAATTATGATTTAGTTTTAGGGTTTATGCTTGATGTGTGATGTAAATTAGGGTTTAGGGTTATTTAGTGATCATGATTATTTTATAATTTAATTATTAAATAATTATAATGATTATTTTTAATTTTGCCTAATTAGTAATGAAATGATTTGTAATTATATGTTTAAATTGTTAATTTTCTAATTTATGTAAATAGTTTCATTTAGTTAATTAGTTTAATTTAATTGGTTAATTATAGTTTAATTGTTAGATTATGTAATTTAATTAGTTTAGATTATTTAATTAGTTTAATTATTTAATTTGTTTAAATTGTTAATTACATGTATATGATTAATTAGGTTAATTAGTTGAATTAGTGTTGTAATTGTTTAAATTAGTTAATTTTATTGTTAATTATATATGTAATTAGTTTAGATTGTGAACTAGTATATGTCTACTTAATTAATATAGTTGTTTAATTAGTTTAATTGTTTAAGTATTTTTTTAATTTACTTAGTTTCAATTATTAATTAATACTATAGCTTTAATTTGGTTACTTAGTTTAATTTAAATTGTTTAATTTAGTTAATTAGTTTAGATTTAATTTTGTTCAAATTGTTAATTAATTAATATTAGTTAATTTGTTAATTGAGTGTTAGTTTAATTATATGTTTAAATTGTTTAATTAGGGTTTCTTGAATTACGCCTGTCGCCTCCCGACTCCTCTCTCAGCCTTTCCGAGCCGCCTTCTGCCGCTCCGGCGATCTCTACTTCGGTGAAAGGTAATTAAATTATAATAATATACTTATTTAATTACTTAGGTTAATTAAATGTAAATAATTAGGTAATTAAATATATTTGGTTAGACGTAATAAATTGTTTAGGTCAAGTTTGTTTAAGATTATTAATTATCTTAATTTAGATTAATAGTTGTTGTATTTGACATTGGGATAGACATAATTAATTTCTTAAGGATCTTCTCCCTTTGGGATAGATTTTGATTATGTCTTAAGGATCGTCTCCCAATATGATCAGTACTTGTTCTACGAACCTCGTTGTATTTCGATTTACATGTTGTGATAATTTGATGAGATGCACGAGTTGTTGTTATGTTTTGATGATATATATTTATATGACATGCATGTTGGGATAGTTTGATGACCTTAGCTGACTTGGTTAGATTAGACACAATTACTTATGTAGTTTAAATAATATCGGGGGTAAAAATCTTGATTGTAACATGTAACCCTTATTAATGACCGAAATGATCGTCATCTCCAAATGCGTAGCATCAAACAATCTAAGCATCAGCATGTAATTCATAAATGCAAATCAATGACGTACAAAACATTTTAAACGTAAGGATATTCCCTCTCTCTATTAAAGTCCAAATAATTTACCAATATATTATCGCCCTTTATGCAACTCCAAATAATTCATAACTGTACTGAACTCCAAATGCTTCAACTACTCTATTGAACTCCAAATGATTCAACTTCTCTATTCAACTCCAAATGATTCAACTTCTCTATTCAACTTACATAAAACAATCTCCTTTCATGATCACAAAAACAATTTTCTTAATAAATGTGTAATTTAATTAATACAAAACTAATAGTCTTGCCAGGTCCGTAACTAATTTTACTTTGTTTCCGTTTTCCAATACTACCTATTAATAATCAGGGTTATAATAGATGTCTTACTCTCGGCGAGAAGATGTGGGGACCCCTCGTGGTAGGGGTTCACGACGATCTCCTCTATCCATTGGTAGGGGTAGTTCCCCGGGCTCATCCTCTGGATATGAGTCTGGGACCGGCGGTCTCAGCCACCATATTGGTGGCATACACATAGGCGGTCCGTCTTCTGGCTCCGACGGTGATGGTCAGTTGGAGCGTAGACCCACAGGAGACGTTGTTCTTTCTGTGAGTGAGCTGGGGTACGTAAATGCAACCACATCTTCAATTTTGACAATTATTTAATTAGTTATTCAAAAATCTAACATAAATAAATCTAAAATTACTTATGCAGGGGATTTTACCCGAATGCCGACCCGGCAGATTACATTTGGGAACTATTTAAGATAGTTCCCAACCCGACTGGCTACAGTTGGAAGCTCACGCCTGAGGACGTGAGACAGCGATATTGGGAGGAGTTTAAGGTTCGAAAAAATTTACTAAAATTTTCCAATTCATTCTTAATTATAAAATTATAACTACAATTTCTAACACACATTTTCAATGCTAGAAAAAATTTACTTGGGAGCCGGCACTCGATTCCAGGATTCGGGAGTTATGGTATGATAAGATCCGGGAGAGATATAAGGATTATATCTGCGGGATCAAGAGGAGGAGGAATGATCCGCCACCCAGAGGTGGGAAGCCTGGGTGGTGGACGGATGATGTCTGGATGGGTTGGCTCGCTTACTGGTCCCGGGATGATGTTGTGGCCAAATCCCAGGCAGCGAGGCGCAACCGGTTGTCTGAGCCCCAGGGACCGGGTACTGGTCCTATCAAGCACAGGGGAGGGTCCAAGTCGGTCATGCAACGAGCTGAGGAAAAGGTAATAATATACTTCAAATAATAATACTAATTATGTGGTACAATTTTAATTCATATACACATGTTTCAATGACACAACTCCAATATTGTGATCTGATGCATAGGGTCGTGAGCGGGGAGTAGCTCCGATTTCGTGCATGTTCGACTCCTTTCTGGACGAGCATCGATACGCGGACGGGACATACACCGATCCAAAATCTGAGGCGATAGCGGTAAGTTTTAATTTAAATCTAATATATATATATGTATTAGATTTTCAATATTTATAATATGTATACTAACAAATGTTCATTTCTCGTTTACATGCATGCAGACAGAGGTGTTTCGTCGTGCTGACGAGGAGCGGGCCCAGCTACCCGAGGGGGACCACGATGCAGTCGACATCAACGAGCTGTATCTGGAGGTTCTTGGCGGCCCGGACAAGAAGAAGAGGATGTTCGGCACGGGAGGCGCGGCGAAGGCCTTGAGAGCATCCAGATTCGGGGGATCCTCGTCCGCATCACGCCCATCCAGAGACGAGGTTGAGGAGCTGCGGCGCCGAGTCGAGGAGCAGGATCGCGAGCGCCGTGAGTACCTGGCTGAGCAGCAGAGATTAGCTCAGCAGATGGCGCTCATGCAGTCTCAGCATGCCGAGATGCTGCGCTGGATGCAGTCTCAGCAGGGAGGTGCATCCTTCTTTCCCTCTTATCAGCCTCCCCCGTCTGATCCCCCTCCCCAGTTTCCTCCTGATGATGACTACGATTCGTAGATGCTACTGATACATTTACTATTATTTTATTTTTTGGTTTGTCGTGGGATGTTACTTATACAATTATTTATTTTGTTCATTATATGAAATCCGCGTTCATTTTGAATTTCATTTGATTGGTTCAATTTTAAATTATTGTTCAATGTTGGATTATGTTTGTATTGTTCAATTTTAAATTATGACACGTTTTAGGTAATGAATAATAAAAAAAACAAAATTAATTATTAAAATAAAAAAAAAATTACCTGGCGACGGACTGAAGTCCGTTGCCAGGTCAACGGTCAACGGAGGCTCGCGACGGACTGCAGTCCGTCGCCACTAACGACGGATTTAATCCGTCGTTAGCTTTCCGGCGCCGTCAACGGTCTCCGGCAGATTCTGACGACGGATTTTAGTCCGTCGTGGCTAAAGACGGATAAATTCCGTCGTTAGTCCGTCGTTAGCTAACGACGGACTGTATTTTCCGTCGTCCGGGGGGCTAACGACGAACGAAATACAGACGGAAAAAATCCGTCGCCAGTCCGTCGCTAAGCCCCCGGGACGACGGATTTCGAGTCCTCACGACGGATTTTTCCGTCGCCAGAAAGGGTTTTTTTTGTAGTGCACCTTTTATTAATTAGAGGATGTTTATTTTCTAAAAACATGTTAGGATTGGAGTCATGTGTGCGAATGATAACTCCAAAAGATGAAGATAATTTTGTCTACTCATTCCATACTGAAACATCAAATTGGAGTGAAATCAAAATTCATATTGTTTTTTGGTTAAAAATATATATAAAAAAGAGGGAACAAAAATAACATCATCTTCTTGAAATGATAAACGATTTCCAGCAACTAGAATCTAGATAAAAAGGTAACTACTATTAGTTACTCTAAATATACCAAAACAATATAAACAAGGCAAACAACATCATCATAGATACACAGTAGAATATTTAATTACGCTCAAATGGATAAAGATCAAGAAATGCCCCCAAGAGACGACATTGATTCTGATTTTTCTAATTGCGAAAAATATTTTTTGTTTGGATACATGTCATTTTGACTTATTTTTATTCATCATATCATTCTCTATTATCATTTCATGATGCCAAAATAAAAATGGCAAAAACACATTTTAGCTAATGAATACATGTACTTCCACCCCTTGGCAAATAAGAAAATGACGATTTTGTGAAGATGGTTAATAAGATTTCCAGCTGTAGGCTCTCTATCAAAACCCACAATTTACTACAACTGCTCTTTCATTTATTCAATAATCAGTTCCATTCCACAAATCCTACACAAAAGAATATTAAATTATATTATAATTAATTAATTACAATTAAAAAGCAACTTTTTTCAAAAAAAATCGTGAAGTATTTATATATAATACAAGGCATATGTGTGTCAAGGCATGTTTAGATGATGATTTTCAACAAAAGTGATTTTCCCAATAAACATAAACCTATCTAATGAAAATGAGAAAATAAATGCATGTGTTTGTGGCACTTCTCTTCTGGAATTCGATTGCGGCCCAACAGTTTGGCTCTTTCAAATTTGGGTTATCATTTTTCTTTTTCTTTTTTCCTATTTCTTTGTTGGACCCTCCTGAAATTGAGGAGGTTTGTAATTAATTTGTTTTAATTTCTTTCTTAATTTGCATTATTCTATTTCTTGTTAATCTTAAGCTGTTTTTGTAAAAGTTCCATCGCTAGAACAGCCAATAATTGTTCGCTCAAAATTTGAAATTATCAGCATTTCAGCAAGTATTTATTAAGTATCCACTCATATGATTTTTTATTTATCTCTAAATTCTTCAAAGCTCGGCATATATATGGCCATACTTCAACGAATAAATTTATCTAAAATTAAAACATTACGTATTGACTAAAATTTAAATTTCCTGTAAGCTTTCAACATAAACCTAAATTATATATTTAAAGAAAAAGTTGCATTTATCGAAATAAATTAGTCAAGATTCTATTAACTCAATCTTGTGTTGCGTGATTGTGGAGACCAACTCATAATCAGGTTTAAACAAAAAGTAAAATAGATAACGATCCTAAAAATGATACTATCATAATTACTAAGTCCTACATTGCATATGCCATTTCTTGCATTGCATATGTCATTTCATAACATCTCCTACATTGCATATGTTATAATTGCCCCTACATCGCATATGACCTTTCTTGCATTCCATATGCCATTTCTTACCTATCCCTACGCCGCATATTTATGCTACTTAGTCCTACACTGCATATGCCAAAAGAAAACTTCACAAATTTACAACAAAATAGCCACGACCACTTCTTTTCCATCAAATGCAATTTTACATAAATATCCCCACCACAACACTACAATAAATAAGATCACCACCTTTCAAACCCTTGCATAAAACTCAAACTCTAATTAATTACCACAAACAACAATGCCTTCTATTGCTTCAACACTTGTACTTATTTTCACACTCGCCATTCTACTCTTATTGCAAACACCCCATGTCACCTCTTCATCCAACCTAATCAAGACAGTTTGCACTCATACTGAATATGATTTCGGCCCCATTGTGTGCGAAAGGGTACTGAAATCCGAACCTCAAATAGTATCGGCGACAAATTTATTCAACCTATCGGTTGCGATCATAAAAGCGGGAATTTCAAGGTCGACAAAGACGCGGAGACACGTGGAAAATATACTGAAGAATAACAGCAGGGAGCCAGATATGAAGAAAGCCCTAGAATATTGCAAATCGTCGCATGAGTCAGCGATAGGGTCGTTTAATAGTGCGCTAAATGAGATCAAAGTAGGGGAGTATCAAACGGCGACGTATGATCTTCTTCTTGCTGCTACGGACTGCATCCAAAATTGCAAGAGAGTGGTGGACTCCAAAGTCATTAAAGACAAGATTATTGCAAGCGGTAATAAATTTGTGCGTGTGTTTGGGTTTACTGCATTTGAAGCCGTTGATCGGATCTAGCTAGCTAGCTGGCCTCTCGACTTAGTCGATGATCAGGTCATGTAGAGGGAAACGTATTTGTGACTGTGCTTTTCTTTTGATTCTCATTTTTATGTATTTCCATCTTTTTATTGAATATGCAATATTGGAGTGGAGTGAAGTTGGGTTCAATAATTGATGATGGAATTATATATATCTATATAAGTTCCAGTGCTATTAATTTTGTATATGCATGCATTTAGAGGTTTCTGTTGATGCTTGGGTTTTGCTTCACGAGTTTACAGATTTTTTTTTTTTTCTATTAAATTATAGTACAAAATATAATAGAATTGACTAATATACAAAATATGCTGTCAAATATGCTTTTTGAATTATCTCATTAATATTGAATTTATAAAATCTTAAAAATCAATTATAAGTGATATTATATGTTAAAAATAATTATATACTACTCTATTTAGATGTGATACACTATTAACCACAAAATGTAATTAAACCATATAAAATTGAAATTAAAAATATTTATATAATATAATCTTAAAATTTAGTTGTGAACATGTACACTACTAGAAAAACACACTTACATAACAATAAATAGATAACGGTTTGTTTTCAAATATATATATATAATACAATATTAAAATTTAGTTGTGGACATGGACACAAAAGCGAGAAATTGAATCTCATTCAATTTTAGTCTGATAAATTTTCTTTACGATACTCTTAGCCCAAATTTTACGTAATATATTGTTATTGTTATGGTTTTGGAGTATATTAGAGGTGTATATATTATTATTGTTATGGTTTGTCAATTCACAGTTTAATTATTTTGAAATACTAATCGAATGGTGGTTACTACGTTTTACGGTTTAAAATTAAAACCATTTAACAACTTACAAATAAATATATATATTTCACAATGATAATTGAAGAAAGCGAGGTAATTAAAACTCTAGAATATGGGCTTAGCAACAAGGCAAAGAGCATTGTCCAGGCAGAAGTTGGAAATCAATTTCATTCCAAGAGGCAATTCCCAATCAAATCTGTACAAAACATTAGCCAATGCCAGCTCCACTTCTACCATTCCCGGACACCCTCTCCGCCCTATTCAATGAAGTCATTTTAAATATTTTCTACAATGAGAACACGTAAATCGCAAATTTTAAAATCAAACTGACAATTAAAGAAAAATAATTAGGAAAATGAAAATATTAAACAAAGGATAAAGTTGGGTAGATGAATTTGGATATAGAAAAATATAATTGCCGAAATATACATTATCGTACTTCTACGTTGAAAGGCATTTTGGTTACTTATAATTGACCATGTTTAAAATTAGGGGGTTTTTATAATAGTCATAGTAAATTTAAATAATAACCGTATATATCTAAAATACCTTTATCTAATTAATTCCTTCAAAATACTAGGGAACTTAAAAATAAAATTTGTTTTACAATCAAATACTATTCCCTACCAAATAAATTCTAAATATGAATCTATTTTAATAATTTATTCTGTTGTACAAATCAAATCAAGTTATTTATTGGACAATATGAGTCTGATAAAAATACTTGAATAATAAAAGTACGATGAATATACAGAGTCAATCATACTCGTGACTATGTAGCAACGAAAGATGAATACAATGCTATTGGTTAAAATGAAATGTACTTATGAAAATTTTTAGTTAACATTATATTAAAGGATAATTATGTCATTGAATGTAAAATATGGTTAATATTTTATTTTTTTATATTACTGACTAGTATTTGTGTTTATTATAATATAATGGCTGGTCTAGTCTATTTACTCTTACAATTATAAAGATAATAAGGTAAATATATTTATCATTAAAGATATATATAAATGCAATGACATAGGCTAATTATATCTATCCATAAATCATTTATACAAAGGATAATTATGTCATTAATATAAAATATGGTTAATATATTTTTTTTATATTACTGACTAGTATTTGTGTTTATTATAATATAATGGCTACTCTAGTCTATTTACTCTTATTATTATAAAGATAATAGGGTAAATATATTAATCGTTAAAGATATATATAAATGCATTGGCTTCAACTTTGTATCGATGCATGCAGAGTGTCGGTTATACTGTTTTCATCCTCAACATCCCGAACCACAAGTACTCGTCTCTGTCCATCTTCAATACTTATATACTTATTATTTTTAAAATAAATTTGCATATTTATTCATCTGCAACTTGGATACGGAGTTTCTCGACACTGTTTTCACCCTCAACATCCCGAACCACGAGTACTCGTCTCTGTCCATCTTCAATACTTATATACTTATTATTTTTAAAATAAATTTGCATATTTATTCATCTGCAACTTGTAAGCACGTAAACATTAATAACTTTTTATTAAATTTGTTTCGGCAGTATATACCTCTTACTAATTTATCAAAATTTTAAAAACTAATTTGCGATTTATTATAATTTTGTCCATAAAAGCAAATTTATTCAAGAACTAACTTGTGTGATCTTTCTTCTACTTTTTTTTTATTCTCCTACTCTTTTATCTAGACACAAATAACAATGTGACGCTGTCCTTCATGCAATGGAATACGTTCCAGTCCGGCGTGCTTATATAGAACTTTTATACTATAATTTACTTAATAAATCTCAAACAGTATAGAAAGTTCGTAATCTTATAGAATTTTGTAGATAGTTAAAAGTTCTACAACGTTAAATAATTTAGAAGTTTTCCCGCTTAAGAACTTATTATCAAAAGTATTTTAAAAAAAAAAATCAGGTTGGGATGTCTCATCCTAGGACTAAGAAGAAAGATGCAAAATAAAATCAAGTTGAAAATTGATCGATCGAGTTGCATTTCACGATTCGTATATTCTCGCAATGTAATTTTAGTATGAAGTGATTCAATCTAACTTGAGTAAACTTTTATGTTACCACTTACCAGTGAAGTCACAATTCTAATTAATAAAATTAATACAATGAAATACTAATAAAAAAAAATTCATACAAAATATAAATATTATAAAGCACATAAATATATAATTTACTAAGATAATTCCCTTCTTTTTGTTTACCTCAATACACTTAAAACACAAAAAATTACTATAAAAGAAAATGGATCAATTTTAATAGGACGGATGGAAATGAAAAAAAGGACTATATATAATGGGACGAAAGGAGTAAAAAAATTAATAAAATATATTATATTATCGAACGGTGTTTTTTTAACCCGAAGTCTAATAGGCAGACCTTTGATTTTTTTTGGATCTTTATTTTTCAAGTCTAAATCAATCCAACTCTTGAATATTCTAGAATGGTCTATGTGGTCCAGAGTCCATTTTACTAGCTCTACTTGTGTGTATACAAACTACAAAAACTTGGTGATGCTTTTTGAATGTTAATTTTCTAGCATAATTATCCAATAAAATATTTAGAAGGTAACATAGTATTTATTAGAATTATCCATTTTTTAGTATTATTTTAATTCCCCATTTTAAATGAGATACTTATAAAATAAATAGTCTCTTATTGGAATATAGAAATTTAGTATATCTTATATGAATTTAATTATAATTAGTAAATATTAAATTAACATATATTATTTTTATCCATTCATACTTATCCGGTTATCCCACCTAGTAAACAACTTAATAAACATGCATTTGAGTACTAGAAGACATAGTATTAAGTTTGAAATTTATCATTCCATACTTTCTACTTCCAAATTGAAGGCACAAAAACACACATCTATATATATATATATATAACATGAAGCATTCAAATTGAAATCAATTTGAGTGATAAATTTTATAAATAACTTTAATTTTAATGGCAAATATAATCCTACAACTATTAAATTTAAAAATTAACTTTAACAGGATTCGATCTCTATAACACATTTCTCCTAAAATTATTTATTTTCTTCGTAAAAATATTTGCAATATTATGCATATTAAATTAAAGATCTCGACAATACATTTAATTTGATATATGTTATATAAAATATAAATTTAATATAAAAAATTATAACACATTAGTAAATTGAAAATAATTATATGTATACATATTCTTATACATATAATATATTTTACTAAATTATAATGTTCCTAATTATAAAGTTGAATACTCTTTATAATATGTTTTAATATTATGCATGAAAGTTGAAACTCAATCCATTATAAATTGAGACCATGCATAGAAGTTCATTATAAAGTTTTTTTTTAATGGATGTCTTAATATTTTTAGAGAAAATATTTAAAATTATTTTATTTTATTAAATATAAAATAATAAAAAATAATATAATATAAAAATATGAATCGTTCATATTTATTTTTAGTTAACACAATGAGAGATATTTTTAGACAATCAACTCTTTGTGAGATAAATTATATGTAGATCAATATTAATTAAAAAATTGCTCAAACAACTAAAAATTATAACACTTATAAATATGACTATGTTAATTTTATTATATGATCAATTAATTATTATTGGTATTTAAACTAATTAAAATTTATAAAAATTACAGAAGTAGAAGTGCTCATGATTGTAGTTTGGAACCTAACTCCTTCGAATATTCAAAATTAGAACCAAATCGTTTTTAAGATAGTTCACGATTTGGAATCGAACCGTATAGAACGGCTAGAATTATATTTATGAACTATCCAAAAAATTAATACTAATATATATGAAAATTTAAAAATTCTTATTATTATGATTACGTAATAATTTATGTTATCATTTAACTTTTCAAAATTTTAATGTCGTTTTATTTGTTAATTTTAAAATTAAAATGACTATTAAAATAAAATTTAAATATTATTATATTATTATATAAAATCATAAAGTTTTATTAATTTTCAAGTTCCAAAATTAAATTTTGATTTTTAATTTATTTTATTATTAATATATTCATAAGTTTTAATGTGTTATTGTGAATTATATAACAATACATTTTACAAATAAAAAATAAATTGAATTGGATAAAATAAATTGAAGTTACTGGTTTTGATCGTTGATCATGGTTTCAAAATTTTGAAATTATAACTGAACCGTCCTCTACACAGTCATGATTTGAAATCGAACCATCGTTTATGATTAAGGTTCTAAAACCACCGATTATTATCTGATTACATCATTTTCGATTATTTTAAATATCTTTATGCATAAATTATTGATGAATAACATATTCCCGTGCATAGCACGTGCACACAAAACGAAAAAAAAAAAAAAAAAAAAAAACTAATAAGGTTTATATGTATACCGGTAGAAATTTCACAAAGCACTTTACAGGTCATGTCGTCATATACGACTCACTCACCTATAATACACTCGACTAATTTTTATTCAGCACACCTCTGTAAAAAAATGTTTAAATTTACTTTCCTCATTGGAATATAAAAGTATAAGTTACATTTACAGTTTAGAATTTACCGAGTGGCAGTAAATTTTTATTTCTTATAATTTTTGACAAAGATTAGACAAGAGGAGTTTTATTTGGTGTATATCTAGACAGTTTCAAGGGCCCAACCAATACCATTACTGGGCCTCAACCCATTATATACTTCCAAAAAAAAAATTACAGAACATGAAATTCAATTTCCTAAATATTATCGTTTAATTGTTGGAGTCAAATTTTCAATAATTTAGCGTCTTGAATTTTATTCACATTAAGAACTTTAACTAAGTGATCTAAACTCGTGTGATGTTACTTCAAATTAAATTGTGAGTCCAGATTGAAGAATTTGACTTACGGTTTTTGAGTATTAATAATTATGCTTTATCTGTCCTACTAAAAGCGGCCACAAAAGATTCAGCATGAAAATTAAGAAAATATGGTGATGTATTTTAAAAAGTATGAGTGAATTATTTTAAAGGTAAAACTATTTTTTTTAATTGATATTATTTTAATAAAACAGTCCAATAAGTAAATGTGACAACTTTTAGACAGAAAATTGAGTAATAATCATCATCACATCAATTCACATATGGATTATGTGGAATTAAATCAGCTCTGAAATTTTAGTTAATTTTTAGGGATTTAGAGGCTAGACACTTCATTCCACTTGGGTAAGGGTAACCTTTAATATTACTTCTAAATATGAATCATGAATGATATATCATCTTATCGTTTTTCCCTTGCTAGGAAATTTTATTTTAGCTAGGTTTCTTCCATTGGAAATTTACCTTTTCTTTATCTATGAGATTTTCCTAACTTTACTTCAAATATTTCTTGTATCAGATCAGATATCTTCAACTCTATTTCTCAACATGGAAAATTTGGAATGACATTTTATTCCTCATAAGGAATAAGGAATTAATGAAATGACTTCATTGACCTTGATTTGATTATTTGGGGGAAAAGGCATCAATCTTTTTATTTTCTTTCCTCGATAACATATTGAATAAACCAGTTGGCAAATATATCCTACTTTATTATTCAAAATATATATATAGTATATATCCTAATTTAAGTCAAATCGGTGCTAGTTAAAATATACACATCTTTCAATTTGCTTTCATCTCACTTAAGTGTAGAGTCAGATATTTTCAAATTACTTGAGTGATATGATACTGTACTGCTTCTATTTTTCCTACCATTTGTCATAAGATAAATTCAACATTTAAGATGCTTCAATTTCCATTTATTGTATATTATTCTTGCTGGTCACTTCAATAAGAAATATATATATTATTATGTGAAGTACTTCCTCTGTCCCACTAAATTAGACCCATTTGTATTAAAATAATACACTCATCTACTTTTCAAATGGGTCTAATTTAGTGGGACGGAGAGAGTATGTCCTTAAAAAAATGGAGGAAATATTTGGTAAACGGAGAATATAATAAATTCATAGATGGAGAAAATATAATTATATAGTAGGAGAAGTACATTCCCCTACTATCTGTAAAATATTTGAGTGTGACTCTTCAGCTGCCCTCAAATTGAAATAAAGTGTGTCTGTCTTCCTACAATGTACTAGTACTTACTAGCTAGAACCCTATATTTGACCGTGTCGGCAGTATCTCTACGTGCAAATTTTCTCCCAGATTATGTAATTAAGACTGTATATAAGTATATTTCATGCATGTTTGCAAGACTGCTACTAATGATATGTTGTCTATGATGATAAAAAAAAAAATTACAGTCAGACAACAAGACACAAAACTTATAGCCTATATAATATTTAGACGATTACATATTTCCTTACATGTCGTCTACATAGATAATTGTTGTTAAAAAGAAGTGGTAATTAATTAATAACAATGATACTTATGGTCTACATTATATATAGACATGCAATGTAGAAATAATAAGTGTTTTTCTTGTAGTGTAACAACTTATAAGTTTGTAGTGGTAAATTTTCAATTAAGATTGCTACGAGAAAAAGGGTTTAATTAGTTTTTGTTGTCGGTGATAAAAGTAAAAAGGTGTGAACTTATTTTATAAATAAAATTGCTATATTCCGCTAATCTATCTATATATATATATATATATATGAAGCATTCAATTTGAAATTAATTTGAGTTGCGATTTTATAATTAGATCCAATTTTAATGGCAAAGATAATACTATAACTACTAAATTAAAAAACTAACATTATTAAAATTCGAACTCAAAACCTTTCATTACAAATCTTATACTATGAGCCAATAAAACAACAAGATAAGTTGAACATTGAACAATTCATAATATACATGTACAAACTGAATCTATTTAGTACTAAAAATTTATCCTATTTGAACAAGGTATATAATTGTTTTTAATATTTAATACTAATAATTTAATTAATTTGTGTAATTGATAAATTCAAAACTAACATGTATTAACTTCGTCTCACTTATTTAAACATTTTCTTTTTTGAGTTATCTCACTTATTTAGACACATTTCTTTATTTAGCAAATTTTAAAGCACAAATCATGTTTTTCAAAAGTTATTACAACTAAATATACTATAATAAAATCTTACCAAATAAGGAATAAATCAACTATATATATTTATAATAATTATTACATTTTTAATATTTTAATTTAAAAATCAATTAATTTTAACCATCAATTTTGATAAAGTAAACATCTCAAGTTTAATATATTAATTAACACGTGTGAAACTAATTATATTTGATCTCTTGACTAACCATATATATATATATATATGTGGGTAGGATCTGGTGAGAACCAATTCTAATATAAGAACTAAAACTTATGCATGATACACATTATTTTGATGCATTACACGCATAATCGTATTGCATAAGTTGATGATGCATTTTTATTCATTAACCAATGCATTATAATTTCAATGCACTCTATGTATAAATTTGATGCATATTTAATCTAGACCATAGATTTTACATATATATATATAGCTGTGTCATATTAAAAAAATATATATGTACGAGAAACAAGTAAGAATCTAAGTTGTCACCAATGCACAAACAATGACTAATATTAATTGAATTTAATTTAAATAATTTTCATCACTATTGAAGTATGAAAGTTTTTTAAATGAAATTTAATTTGGAGTGAAAATCATAGCCATTGATTTATTAAAAATATAGATGATTGAAATATTATTTTTTTATTTTTCACATAAATTTTTATATAAAAATTAATTTACAGTTAAATATTTTATTAGTTTTAAATTTTACGGTGCATCCAAGGGTGCACAAACTAGTTAATATAAATAAATGTTCCCGACACGATTTTACGCAAGTCAGCTAATTCAAAATTTATAAATGCGTTGGAATTGAGACATAAAATACCTTGTGATTATAACAATACGTGACTGTGAGAATTCATGATAATCAGCTTCCACCTAATAAATGTGTTGTGTGATTTTCATGATCGAGAAATCTGGTGTTTGAGAGAGATAATAGAGATATTTAAGAACACACGTCTTTACATTTTTCTTCTTCATATCATTTTCCTCTGTCCCCTTTCATTCTTATTCTTCTTAAAAATATAACATAAAAACGACTTCCTGAGCCAAGAAAAACGCATGGGTTGGAAGTTTGGTATAGAATATACTATTACAGATCAATATTTGACAATACTTCATTATTTGAAATTTATTTGTCTCTATATCCAAATTAACCCACTAATAGCTCATGGGATGCCAACTAACAAATTCAATTATTGGCGGCAACTAATTAGAGTGGAAAAGAGTATATGTGTGGGTAGAAGATTGATACTCTTCGAGGCATACTATTAACACGTTTGTTTTAACATAAAGTGGAAATTAATAAGTTCTTAATAATATTATTATAGAACTATTTAAATAAATGATTAACATATTAAATTTAAATTAATAAGACTTGAACTCAATATTTATTGACAAAAATATTAACTTTCTACCATTAATTAGCTAGTCAACTTTTATCGTCACGAATATTAACCTTCTACCCCTAATTAGTCAACATATATTTCTGTTTCTATATGAATGATTTGATATAATAGGGTCATCAATGTTCAAGAGATTTTGTTTAACTGTGGATGACCAAAAACACTATATAAATTATATTTTCTATTCAGCTTGTGAGTTGCAATAAAAATTTAAGAGCTTGATTTGTAATATTAACCATTTTTCTTCAAGATAGGTGTCCACACGTGACCACACTCTTGATCTAGCTCGCAAAATATTTTTTCACAAATTCATGACTTTTGGTATTGATTAGCCAGTTACAGTTACGGTTACATTTCGAATCATAATTGGACTATGGTTCACAGTTTTATCATTTTAAAATTGTAATCAAACCGTGGTTACTACAATTCACGGTTCGGAATCGGAACTATCTAAGATAGTTCCAATTTTGCATTGTAGAATTTTTTGGAATCGCCTTAAAAATATGTATTTTTTTACATGATTTTACAAGTTAAAATGTAATTTTATCTTGTAAACAATGATTCTATACAATATAAGTGTGACAATTTAATTATATAACGCACATATATTATAAGAAAACTGAGCTTTAATTTTTTACAGATAGTAAAACATGAAATGGCATAGTAATTAATAATTTTGGGATTTATTGCAGTATTGCATGGCGCAGTCTGCTATTGTTTTAAACAGTCTACCTATTTTCTGAAAAATAATAAATTCGCAAATCAATTTATTAAAATTAATTGTGTGAACTACTTTCAGAAGTAGAAGAAAAATACTACTATATATTAATTACACCGTCCAGTAATTGTTACCCAACGTTTTAATATTTAAAATAATTGATCAAATATATAATTTGTGGAGTGGTTTTCACGAGGGGAGCACTATTTTTATAACTGTGTGCAGTGCACATGATGTTTAATTTGCTTTTGTATTATGGAGTACTATTATATTACTTTATTAATATCAACTTTATCTTTTTTTTTTCTAATAGGCCTATATATATGTTTTTACTTTTTGCATGCATAAATCATACTAATATAGATCGAGTTACAGCTTTACTCAACTTGATTTCAGGCCATTTCTCGCTTTCTTTCTTTCTCTTTGTTTTCCTTTTTCTCCTCTTTTCTGTTTTGATTTCCTTTTGATATTATAAATAAATTTATTACGATAAAGAGTATATGTCTACTACTAAGAGTACAACTGTTGAAGCTACCAACATGGACGCACTGTCTCACCATTCAACGAGCTAGTTAATAAATCTTAATTAACTGATATAGTCATGTAATATGCTGGTAATTAATTAATGTTGTAGAAGTCTGTTTCACATTTTCGTCATTCGTCACTTCAATGACAATTTTGCTCTTAACTTAATGGTCACTGTGTGTTTTAAGTGTAAAAATGTTGTTGCGAGATATTAGAAAGCATTCTGGTAGTAGACTTGTGATGAACAAGTCAAAGGACACGTAGCAACTATAGATAAAGTTCTGGAGTAGATAATGAAGAGTTAGTTCCTATTCTTAAGGCAGTGGAGAGTGAAAACGTCAACCACTAACCAAATATCTCTATAGACGGTTAGAGGTTTGGAAAAAGAAGGCGTCTTCTCAGAAGAAACACACGAGATGATTGAGAATTCATAGAAAAATTCCATAGCATAATTGAGAACTTGTGGAATCCAAAGAGTGTAATTTTCATATTCTTTTTCTCTTGTTGTTTTTGTAAATCACATTCATATTGATTAGTGAATATTTTGCCGTAGAGCACCTCGCGAGTTTCATCAATTAATTAAACTCGTGAAAAATTATTCCATTATGTTCATTTCTATTCCGCATTTTCGTTGCATTTAGAATCAAAGTTATCTGAATTTCAATTATAACTTTGTTCGTAATTTTACGTTTTGAGAGCCTACCAACTTTCAAATGTTATGTAATTTGTTTTGATTGGCTGACGTATCGATAGGTGAGACGCTTCCAAAAAATAAATAAACAAAATCTAACAACAGTTTTTGTTTTGAATAATTAAAAGAAGAGATGGATGAAGATGAAGCCAAACATAGAGTCTGACGATTTCCAGTACGTACAGTATGGTTTTGTTAAGAGTAATGTATATATATATATATGTATTGTCTGATCGATAATATTAGATCTGAGAATGGTTTAAGATTAAAATGGTTGGTAAAATAGGTTGGAAGTGATTGCGATCAGACTACGATTGTCCAACAAAATGGCCCGCCACACACCCACAACCGACACCATTTTCCCGGCCCCCAACTAAATATGTAATAATATCAAAATAAATAAATTATACATGAACAATTAAAACAATATATAATAATATTAACAATATATGTAAAGAAGTTTAATTGTAAATTCCACAGTCGATAAAAAGTGTGACATAATCTTATAAAATGGAGAGCACGATTACTAGCTATTACTTTTTGTTTGATGTAATGGGATATGCTCGTTTTGTTTCAAGATTTAAATGTGTCGGGCATTACTTGTCCTCTTCGTTTTTGAGCCTTTCATTTCCAGTCATTGTTTTAATTCAACCTACCTACAGTAATAATGAAAACTGAAAAGTGGTATATCTATATATTCATGACGACCCATCACAATTTATCATATCAAGAATCAAGAGAGAAAAATAAAGGGGGATTGCTTGACAACAAATGGCATACAGTAATCATACAATGTCATGCATGTGTATAACATAGAAGGACACGTACCTGGTTGCAAAAGTATATTACTCCCTCCGTCCCACTTTAGTGGTCCAATATATCATATTGGGATGTTCCACTTTAGTTGTCCAATTTCTTATTTAGTCTCACTTATGAATAAAATAATAATAAAGAGAAAGTGTATATATAGGTGTTAATTGATGCTTTATTGACATACGATCCGAAAAGAAACTGGACAACTAAAGTGGGACGGATGGAGTATTATAAATCAAAATTTATTTATTCACTCTGGATGTCAATTAATCATGAGCTAGCTGGTTCTGAATTCCTCATCAATTCTTACTAGATGCATAATTTAATATGGTGAGAGAGAGGGACTCCAAATACTTTCTCACCGGGCGACATATATATACTTCATCCGTTTTTTAATAAGTGTCCAATTTTACTAAATCATACATACTAATAAAATAAAATTTTTACTTATATCTCCTTTATTGAATAGCATAATAAATACATTCATACAAATAATATCAAATTTCAATATGTATTAAATAAGAACAAAATTGAAAGATTGTTATAAATATACTCTAGAAGTTTGAAATAGGACACTTATTTAAAAACAAGAAAAAAAAGTGAAAACGGAGGAGTATTTAATGTGAATACATTGTATTAAATTAACGAATGAATGAAAACAATTTATTAGTCATGTGAAAACAATTTATCATTATAACAATTAATTGTATTGCAAGAAAGGACAAATATCATGTGATAAAATTCTACCTACTTTTCACCGTAGAGAACATAAGATAATAAAAGAAGAAAATTGGGACTACTTTTAGATAGGCTACCACAAGCATTAGATGTTTTGCTATTTTGTAATTTGAAATTAGAGAAGATAGATTAATTATTTGATTTGGTAGCTCTATATTATTAGAGAGATAGTATATAGTAAAGGCTAATTAAGGCCTAAATATAATTGTGGGAAATTAAAACACGTGTTGTGTTTCTCCTATATATAAACTTTTTTCTTTACACATTGGAATTAATGCCACCATAGGCAAGGCAGGCGTGCTCTGACTTTCTCTTGCTAGAATAATTCTTTATAATTATTACTTGTAACATGTTATCATGTAATTACCTAGCTATTGATTGGCTTCGCAAGAGGAAGGCAGCGTTAACAAAAATTAGCATGTTATTACACAAATGCAACTAACTCTATTTAATAAGGACATAAATTTTCTATATAGTATTAATTAATTAGAATATAATTATATATGTGTGTGTGTGTGTTTGTTAGCTATAAAACAATATCGCAAATGCATGCCTCGATCGACATTAATTAATTTCAACGTAACACTACGTATCACGTAATTTGCAAGTTTCCTTTTTCGGATATCATCATATCAACCAATCCAAATTCGAAACCTAATTTATTTCTCACCAAACGTAGAATCATTTGTCCACTAGTACCACTACTACACCTTTCACATATATAATACTAGTACTAGTATTTAGCGATAAATAAATACCGTGTAATTTTCTTATTATAACACTATTTATTTTTCTTGCATCATTGACGTTTCATCATCAAACAATGCATGCCTTATTAATCATGATAAGGTAATAATGCAATTAAGGTATAAAGGTATATATTCCCTCTTTTTTTTTAGTGTCTCTGTCCCATCAAATTGCACATACTATATAAGTAAATAAATTTACATTTGTAATCTTATATAAAGATATAATAATTTTAATATTATACATGGAAAAACAAGAATAAAATTCAAAATGCATGGAACACTTGCAAACAAATGAGGAAAGTACAAGTTCATATTTCAACTTTTTTAACAAACATAAGTATTTAATTATATTAAACTCTCACGTAATATTAATAAGAATTGAAGTTAAATAAATCTTTTATTATAAAAAAAAATCAGACTATATAACAAAATCATAGACGCGCAACCTTTTTATAGGTGAAAGTGAATCACAATGATTGATTATTATCTTAATCTTCACGCTCCTATAAATAACTCATTTTCATATAACTAGTAATTACTTATAACAGCGGTAATAATGCTGGTTTTAACTTCTTAAATGCGCCTTGGGAAGATTGGGATGTAATAACATGTACAATGGTAGCACCCCATTTGAGTGGTAATTTTTGCCATATTTATAACCACTTTAAAATTAGAAGTATCAACAATAATAAGTATAATTTTGAGGTCATAATACTATTTAATAACAAACAAGGAAGGAGGACCAATTTTAGTTCAGTCAGTAAAAAATGTCTGATCCATTTAATTTATTTTTGAAGCAAGCATATATATATAATCCAGGATGGGATCATATCTCCCATAGCTAAATTTTAATTTATTTTTTAATTTTAATTTTTGATTTCAACTTTATATGTTTTAGTTTAATTTTACACATAATATTAAGATTCATCCCACCTCAAATAGGATTTATAATTATTTTTTAATATTTAATATCACTTTTAATTGATTTTTAGGGTTCATAAATTCAAAAATATGATATGTAATTTTTAAAAATTTTAATTTTTTAAATAACTGTTAATTATGACTCATTATATCATAATAAATTTTTTATTTTTAAAAATTATTAATTAAAATTATAAATTTAATTATAAGACCTATAATATGGAATACAATTGTGGAATATAGGATTTCATCCCATATAATCCGGTCTAATATTTCGGAAGGGCTTAATATATATTCAAACCGTACATTATGAGGTTCAATGTTTTTTTTTTCCTTAAAAAATTAGATTACATGGCCGCGTCACGGAGAATTCGAACCCGAGACTTTAGCCTTGGGCATTAACCTCACTACCACTAGGCCAACACACGCACGCTATTATAAGGTTCAATGTTATATCTTTAATCATTCCCTTAATGCTTGACTAATTGACTTAAGCCAAAAATCATAATAGGTCATAATGTGGCATTTATGTAAATAGGTTATGATTCATTATAGTTATCCATATTGTTGGTCCCGAAACGAGTATAACTGAGTGTATGGGGGGGGGGGAATACACCAGTCAGTTTTTGTCAAATTAAAACTTTTGTGTCTCCTGAACTGAAGGGAGGGTTTCAGTTAGAGTGATGAACTTTCAGTTAGGAATCCTTCAGTCTACACTTAGTGTTTGACTGATGGACTAATAACTTAAGTGTGCGGAATGTGGTGGCTTTAAATCTTACTCGTTTGTTTTCAGAAAACTTAATGCAATAGTTTCTCTTTTCAATTAATCAGTATTCAATTGATGATATAATATGAATAAGCAATACTGAATGTAAAGAGAGAGAGACAGAGGTTTGGTTTGCGTGGTTCGGAGATAAAAACTCCTACGTCCACGAGTACTCGATGTTAGTCGAGGGTTTCCAACTTAATGGAGATATAACAATCTTACAGTGATCAACCGTGAAGGTTGGATTTACAGTTAAACTGATCACTACTAGCTTAGAACTAAATCTAATGCTATAATTGTTCTTCGGTTACAGTATAATCGCTAGAACACTAAGAATAGAGAATAAGAGGGCTTGATGTGTTCAGACTGAAAGCTTGAGAGCTTTGAATGCAGAGAGCGATAGTGAGATGATAGCAGAGGTAACCGGTGTTTGAAGCGTTCGAAGCATCGGGGTATTTATAGTTCTCTCATAAAATGTGACCGTTGAGAGAGAAGCTTTAATTTGAATTCTTTCCGTTGGAGTCTTCGTCCTTTTTGCCATTTTAGGTGTCTGCAAAAAGATCTTGTTCACCTACCGAGATTTTTGCCATAAAAGGAAATGCCTACGAGCTAGGCTGATCTTCAGTAGAAGCTTCAGTTGAGGCTTCAGTGCAGACTTCAGTTGGAGACTTCAGTCGTCACTTCAGTGCAAACAGTCAGTACTGGTCTTAGTTAGATCTTCAGGTTGACTTTCAGTGCTGAGCTTCAGTTTGGCAGAGACTTGGCTTCTTGCTTCAACTTCAAAACTTCAGATTGACCTTCAGTGGGGAAGGTCCTTCAGTTTTGGGATTCTTGAATCTTCAGTGGCAAGGTTCTTCAGTGTACCTGAAAAAGTTAGAACTCCCTAACATATGAGTTCTCAAAAACACTAAGATTCAGTATTGGTCTTATAACATCTTTTCAGGGGAGGTATTGGAATCTGAATCAAAACACTTAAAATATTTCCCAACACATATCATTGGATTAATTTCACATATCTCTATTAATGAGGAAACTCAATATCTATAAAGATACTCCCCAATTTTTCTCCTACACGTGCAATTAAATTGACTAAAAAAGTGTTGGATTACAATGCAACGCGTCTAGTTGCATAAAATTCGAATTTTAAGGAATCATTATCAACTGTTGGATCAATTAAAAGGGATGGATGAGATCACTTCCTATTTTCTACCAAATACTCTCTTTTTATTTGAAACAACATCTATATATATATATATATATATATATATATATATATATTAGAAAGGTCATGACATTTAAATTATCATTTTTGACCTGTGATAATGAAGATAAAAAGAAATATATAATTATATGTGGGTAGTTAATTAAGTATTCTTGTTAACTTGTATTCTTATGAATTGAGCTAGTACTTCCTCCATTCCGCTAAATGTGGTCACGTTTCTTTTTTGGGACGTCCCACTAAAGGTGGTCACTTTTTCAAAAAGTAAAAAGTTTTACCTTTAAAATACATATTTCATACTTTTTTTAAAACACAACACTTTACTTTCTTAATCTCCGTGTCGGATCTCTTGTAGCCACATTTAGCAGGAACGAGGGAGTAGTATTTATCAAACAATAAAAAATAATAAAGTTTGTGTGACTATATTTGCAGGAAAACAATGCTTCCAATTAACATTCCAAAATGTCTATGCATTGGAAAGTTTACACTGAAATAAAACCCAAAATGATCAATTAAGTTATCTTTTCCTTAATGGAAGGCAAACACTACTCTAGCTAGGCAATCTTAGTAGGCTGACAATATTATATACTAAATATCCTTAATTTGGTGTAATTTCTACAAAATGGTTTATGCTTCACTACGTGTGATAAATGATGTGACGTGACCCTTCTTTATGCTATTTCTAATGTCAATAGTCCTTTAAAACAGTCATAAATTTTCTTAGGGTATAACCTTTTTTATGTTTATTCTAGTTAAGGCTGATTACCTAATACTTCCAACTAAATCACAAGCTTTTAGAGCAGAAATAGCTAATCGCATTTATATAGTCATCAGGAAAGGTATTAAAGAAACAACCACTCCTACTTGCTCACCGAATTAACATTTCTATATATTGTTGGGATCCAACTCCTCATTTTTTTTTTTCTCGCATTCTATATTTCACTGTCAAAATTTAATATATTTTTTATTTTAAATTTCAATTTTCATACATTAATGTCATTTTTTTAGTTAATATATTAAGAGTTTATCTGATCCAATTAGAGTATAATTATTTTTTTAACATTTAGTAAATTTTTATTATGTTTTAATTTTTAATATTAATATCTTCAAATTTAGATTGTTTGTCCTTGGCGTCACAATTTATTGTTCGTTTCCATAATTTCTGCCTAGTTTCTAAGTTAAATACAATCTGAAGTAATTTTCTTCCAGCTAAAAAAGATGATGCTTGGCTGCTTGCACTAATCAAAACGGCACCGTCACGCATAGTTATTTCTAGTTATGAATACCAAGACGAATTTACTATACTACCCCGAACCGTTATTTATAGTCTCAAAGGAGAAAGAAGATCAGAAAATTAAAGTAAATCTAGACTCAACAATCTCTCATCAGCAACCACCGCGATGCCGCCGGAGATGCCGCTGGCGCCTCCGCGAGCTCAACTTCTCAACTAGATTCACTTTTTCTCAGATACCATTG
The DNA here is from genome assembly GCA_026898415.1 of Leonotis leonurus. Lineage (NCBI taxonomy): Eukaryota > Viridiplantae > Streptophyta > Magnoliopsida > Lamiales > Lamiaceae > Leonotis > Leonotis leonurus. Next base: position 9,017,439 of record JAPKLX010000001.1, read on the forward strand.
CAGTAACCTTGAGAATGTCGGCCTCCAATTCCGCCAAGCAAGCGAAGGCACGTGACCTGAAGCACCGCGTGCTCACGTGCCTCCACAAGCTCTCCGACAGAGACACGCACTCCGCCGCCGCGTCTGAGCTCGAATCCATCGCTAGAAATCTCTCCGATGACGCTCTCCCCTCCTTCATCTCCTCCGTCGCCGCCACCGACTCTTCCGACAAGTCACCTGTCCGCCGCCAGTGCCTCAGGCTCATTTCTATTCTTTCCGAGAACCATGGGAACTCGCTCTCCCCTTTCCTCTCCAAGGTCCTCTCCGCCGTTGTGCGCCGCCTCCGCGATCCCGATTCCTCCGTCCGCTCGGCCTGCGTCGCCGCGTCGCTGTCGCTCTCATCTCACCTCACTTCCCCCTCGTTCACGTCTGTAATCAAGCCCTTCGTTGAAGCCCTGTTTACGGAGCAGGATTCTAACGCGCAAATCGGCGCGGCATTGTGTTTGGCGGCGGCGATTGAAGGATCAAGGAATCCCGACGCCGCGACCTTGAGGAGGCTGTTGCCGAGAATCCAAAAGCTATCGAAAAGCGAAAGCTTCAAGGCTAAGCCGGCTCTTCTGGCGCTGGTGGAGAGTGTGGTGGCGGTGAAGGGAGTGCTGCGTGGCGGTGGGAGGAATGTTGTTTGGAATTTGCTGAATTGTTTGATGGAGTTCCTGAGCAGTGATGACTGGGCAGCGAGGAAGGCGGCTGCGGAGGCGTTGATGAAGATCGCCGCCGTGGAGAAGGATTCACTTTCTGAGTACAAAGCCTCGTGCTTGAAGTCTTTTGAGGCCAAGAGATTTGATAAGGTTTGGTTCTTTTAGATTTTTTGCTGAATTTGATCTGATCTGGATTATTCTCTTTCGATGCTCAATAAAATACTTTCTTCTTATTATTTTTTTGTGTGTTGTGTGGTATGATCCTATGAGGTGAAGCCAGCGCCTTTTCATCTTAAACTTGGGTGAATCTGATTTGAATCTATTTCACTTCAAGTTATAATGCCCCTTAATTTAGATTCTTAAAAGATGAATATGTTATGTGCGCGTGTGTTTGTGTTTCTTGATTAGTATAGATTGATCTGATCAGGTGAAGGCAGCAAGGGATACTATGAATCTGATGATTGACGCTTGGAAGGAAATTCCAGATCTGGCAGAGGAGTTTTCACCGGTACCGGAATCGGAGGCATCATCTAAACGTATGACACGTGACTGTATTTATTCATTCTACTGCTTACAAGTTACTCTAACTGTATTTCTTTTTTGTCCTTACATTCACTCAGATTTCTGTGTTTGAATTCACGTTTTAATAAAAATCAGCTCATAAATTTGTTTACAGTGATTTGATTTTAGCTTTTGTTTGATATAGTGAATGCTTTGTAGTAAAGATTATACTACATGTTTATACTCAAGTGGTTGTGAACTATGATGTCGGTTTGTTTTTTTGCCATTTATTTTTCTCCCTTTTTTCTTCAAGTTACTACCATAAGCTTCAGATGCAAATATTATGTCTCAATTGTTCTTTTCACCTTTCAACTTATATGATTCTGCTTCCTGTGCATGGAATAGTCATCTACCGATCTATGCTGTAGCATAGGTGTTTAGGCTGGTTCATGGTATAGTTTTTATGTCGTTCATATCTGCCTAAGTGATCTATATGACTATATACTTGTATTAGAATTTGTTCGATTTCAGTAAGATTTAAAAATCTATGAGCAGACAAGCTTCTTTCCTAGAATAAAGAATTGACTTCTTTGTTTTTCGGGTACAGAAAATGCCAGTGATGGTCGTTACCCTCCTGGCTCGAAAACTTCCTACTCTGTTGGGTCTAATACTCTTCTAGCAAGGAAAAGAAGCCCTGTTGAAAACTCGATTTCAAGAACACCTCATGCTGATGGCTCTCCATCTTCTACAGCAAGGAAAAGAAGCTCTATTGGTACAAGTGTAAAGAAAATGGGCCCAGGGATGTTCCAGAAGTTAGATAGGAAGAAGCCATCTGACATGAAAGTCGAAGTTGTCACTCCTGCTGGTTGTTATGGTATGGAATTATCCGGTGACAAAGTTGAACATGTTCTGGAAACCAGCGAAGGAGAGAAGAAAGTGTTTGAAATATCAGGAATCAAACGGGCCCTTTTCAAGGAGAACAACGGGAAGCATAAGCTCGGTTTCTTTAGAGGTGGTTCCCGCGTCGTTCCATGTGGTGACACCAGTGTTGTTGTTAGTAATGAAACGGGAGATATATGTAGAAACCAGAGAGAGTGTGACGACTTATCTTTGATACGAAAACAACTTCTTCAGATTGAAAGTCAGCAAGCCAATTTGATGGACATGCTCCAGGTACTCACCTTTTTTCCACTTGTACTTTAATTCCTAGTATCTTCTGAAAACTAAGAAACTAGCATGGATTTCTGCCTCATATAAATAGTAGGAATCATATATGCGTATCAACTGATTATGCTTCCTTCTTCATTGGAGCTTTAATCTAAAAAAATTTCCTTCATGTGCGGAATCTAGAATTTTATTGGAAGCTCGCAAAAAGGAATGCATTCCCTTGAGGCACGTGTACATGGTCTTGAGCTTGCTTTGGATGAAATATCGTTTGATCTAGCTGTCTCAACTGGAAGGATGTCACAAAATGGTGGTGCAGGAGCAATGTGCTGCAAGCTACCTGGTACAGACTTCTTGAGCTCAAAGCTGTGGAGAAAAGCAGGATCTCGTTCTTCAACTTCTCATATACCCGCTGCTCGTGGAAACCCATTGGTGTTTGGAAATGGAGAAGGGTTTCCCATGGAAAACCGAAGGTTTCTCCAAGGCCGCCATGCTCTTGTCATGAACCCACTGGCCAAAATTCCTAGTGGATTTCCTGAGAATTCCTCAAATGGAGTTGTGCATAATAATGTTGCTTGATGTGTGTTGCGCATGCATACCCCGGGGCTACACAAGGTACCCTCTCATAGATCCTAACATCCTGAATCTTTGGCTTATGTTTAACTTAGATATATGGCGTTTATCACTTGTGATTTGTTATGCAGGTGTCGGGACAAAATAGAGATTGTGCTGCATAAATGAATTAGACTACTATAGCTTTGAGTGTGAAGGATAGCATTACTCTTGATACCAAGGCATATACATGATTTCCTCACTGAAAGAAAGGCTCAACAGAAGGCCCGTGGCACGGGTGTCAGTCCTTAGAATCCTCGTTTCAGCACGAGCATACGAGTATGAGAGTCAGAGAATGTATACCATCCGTCCATCAGCAAGTACAATTTAGTGTATTCATCATCAGAGATAAATGGATATGAAGTATGGATGCACGTATGCTGGAGAAATGTAAAGCTTCTGCTTCAATATTTTCTTTATGTAGTGAGGATTTGTAGTCAGTCTTTATTGAGTCGAATGAATGATGCCGATTTGAATGATATGATGAGGTTAGACAATGTGTAATATGTCTGTCTTTCTTTCAATGCCTTAGGACCACTATATATAGACACTTGATTGTGTTCCCTTTTATGCCGGTAATTTTGTTGAACTATAGGGTACGCTTTTCGTGCATCAAAAGCATCTCTTGTAGGACCCTGCCCCTTGAATGTTTTATGTTGAGAGTTGAGACCCAATGTATCTTTTCTAGCTACTAGAAAATGAATAAAATTAATGATTCAAGTATTGATTTGAATTTTTAATTGCCTGAATAAGTAAATCTTAAGTTAACGTGTTACATTTCAAACAATATATACAATATACATGTTGGATGAAAGGTCTTGATAAATGTTTTTAATTTAATATATGATACATTAAAATAAATTTAATATGAGAAGGTTAATATCATTTGAAAATTTAGATGAATATATATATATATATATATATATATTACAATCGCTTCCCTATGTGCTACAAAAATAAATAATAATTTTTTGATAAAAATTTATTAATTTTGAACTAGAATTTAATTATTGTGATATAATTTAATATTTATTTTATATAAAATAATAAATTATAAAAAAATAAATTTATAATGATTCATGTGCTTACATGGTATCTATGTATGTGGCTTGCCATTTCATTGATGGATACATTAAATATACGAACTATGGTATATTTATTTCTTTATAAATCATTTTTATGTATAAGTAATGATTATTTTCAGTGTTTTGATTAATATTAGCAAAGACTATAGTATTTATAATTTTATGAAATATTAGTACCTCCGTCCCACCTCAATTGTCTCATTTTATATTCAAATAAATGTATTATTATAATCAAATGGTACAATTGAAGTGGGACAGAGGGAGTACTACTTTAGTGTCTCATCTATTTGTCTATATGAGTAATTATACTTAATTATCTCTTAATTGAACCCACTTAATCATAAAAGTATAATTGATAATATATTTACATAATTCTACATTATAATTTGTCTAACTCAAATGATCTTAAATCCCTAATATTTACTCCAAATGATACTCCAAAATAATTAAACTATTTAAAATATAAAATACTAGAATATAAAGTATTCAAACTATTTGTATAATATATATATATATATATAAGTAAGGCAATTAAATTTTATTAAATATTTTTTTTTGCATATATTTTGATTAATAATTATAAGTATTTACATTTTTTCTTACATAAACTTATATTATTCCTTAAAATTATTTTATTTTATTTATATATATATATACATACACACACACAATATACATAATAAATTAAAGATCGCAATAAGATATCTAGTATAAAATATGACATATAAAATATTGATTTAATATAAAAATTTATCATCATTTAAATTATTTTACAAAATATATATCTAGAGATTTATATACGTATAATTTACATATATATATATATATATATATATATATATATATATATATATATATATATAACCGTCATAATAGATCCAACTTGACCCGTCTATTCAGGGAAGTCTAAGATTTGGGCTTAATTGTACTTAAAAAATCAAGGTCCGAAAATGATTGATCATGAAAAATTCATCAAAAAGAATTTCGAAACAATCAAATTTAAAAAAATTCGTCCATTAAAACAATATTATATATATTGTTTGGTGTGTTTTTGTCGTGTTTTTACACGACCTTTTGAGTCTCGTTTCATAGTTTTAGGTTCATTTTATATATATTTTGGTTCGTATTTACGCCCGGTTACCGTAATTGCATGTAGGTTTTTTGGTGTGAAAATTGATGCAAAATTGAGTTGTAACGATAAAGTTTGGATATGATAAGATTAAAGTTCATCTCGATAGAAGTCCGTAGCCGCAAACGGATCAAAAATTAGAGATCAAACGAGGGAGAACGGGACGAAACAAAATCGTTGCGCGCGAGCGCCAGCGCCGGCTAGACCAATGACTCGGCTGGGATAGAAACACGAGCCCAGCCCCTGCTGGACCCTTCGCGGGCGCTGGGCGTGATTTTTGGATGCGTTTTATGCTATTTAAAGCCCGTTTTGGACATATTTTGGAGACCCTTTTTCATATTTTCTCTCTTTCAAACCCTAGAACACTTAGATTATTTAATTTTCATTGTAATTTCGCCTCGGGACGAAGGATTGAGGGCGAGTTTGACGCTCAATCCAAGATTCTTTCTTACTAAGTTTTAATTCTCTACCTAGGGTTTAGAATTTCTTGATTAATTATTGATTGTTCTTGATTCATGCTTTATTGATTAAACTTGTGCGTAATCAAATTGAATGCTTGATCACCATTTAATTCCCTTTGTATTCTAGATGAGATTGAGAAATAATTATAGAATTTGACCTAAGGTTTAATCATCAATAATTCCAAATCGTAAACGTAGGAATTATATTCGTTGTTAATTGTGATTTTCTTATGGTGTAATTCAAATACGTGAGTTAGAATTACCGCTTAATTATCGAATACGCGAGTTAGATGATTAAGCAACTCTAGGAATTGATTTATTAATTACGAATCATTATTCTTAATTGAGAAATTCTTCTTAGGGTAATCTAATATGGGAGTCGTGATTACTGTCTAATTAAGAATACGTAAGTAATTAATTAGACTAACTATTAAGAAGCCCTTAATGAACGAACAATAGCATGAATTTAGAGCATGATTTAATTAATTTTAGATTTTCTTAACTTTAGGCCCTTAAATCCGGAATCCCACATTTTTATTGTTTTGTTTATTTATTTATTTCTTGTTTTCTCATGCTTATTATTGATTAGAGTGTTTAGGATTTCTATTTATTTGTTTTTGATAACACTTAAGATTAGAATCGCCCTGCTAAGCTTTCTGTTGAGATTCGACCGGGATTAACTTGTCACAAACAATTGACCTCGTACATTTGAGAGAACCTAGAGTGTACACATTTTAGGTCTAACAAATTTGGCGCCGTTGCTGGGGAGAGATTTAGGCCTTTTTTATTCTTTTTGTTATTTTGTGTTCATTATTTGCTTTTCCTGTTCTGTGTTTTTCTTATCGTATCGTATCGTATCGTTCGTTCGTACTTTATTTTATTTATTTTCTTTTTGATATTTAGACGTTCTCTCCCGCAAGTTGCATTTGATACGTTTGTTGTGGTGGCAGATTGCGTATGCAGAGTAGGAATGACAAGCTTCCTAGCCAATATAAGTGACTGAAGGAGGAGATGTCAATTCGAGCTCGAGACATTAAATGAGCAGTTTTTGTTTTATTTCAGTTCTTTAATTATTTCCTGTTTTCTTCACCTTTTGAATAAATGAATAGCATATTTTTGTGTCTTCAATTGCAGGTGAGTGCAGAGTCCGGCTTCTTCATTTTTCACCAACCGACTACTCGCAGCATCTGGGATCTGGCTTATTGAGTCTAGCTTTTCGTTTCTCGTCTTCATCAGGGAAGTCTTCTCTACCTTTACTTTAGCTTGGTACGAGAGCATAGTAACACTTAAGTGTGGGGGGATGAACTTACTTGTGTCTTTTTATTTTGTTTATGCTTCTCTGTCTTGATTGCTTGTTTTTTCTCTAACTTGTTTGATTGCATGCATATTTGATGTTAGTCGTTTATTAGCATGTTAAGCATTGGTATGTGGTATGAATGATGGTAGGACTTAGATTGATTCGACTTTTGATTAGGCTATGTTGTTTAATTAGGCTTGTTTAGTGGGGCATGTGGTTTAGCTAGATAACTTGTGCTCAATCATGATTCGGATTATGAGTGATACTCCCTGGTCATTTACGTGTCTTATTCCCTTTATTGTCTAAAATAAATTCTAGAGAAGAAATTCTCGGAAAAAAAAAGAATAAAAACGCTAGAAGGGCGTAATGAGTTGTCGAGTTAAGTTCGTGAGTTTTACTCCTCTTATCTTTGATAATGAGTATGGGAAACCACATTGGGGTATTCGATGAGATCCATTGAAGTTTATACCCAATGATCAATGCCCTTAAAACAATCTTGCTCGTCTTCTTTTCAAAAAAAAAAAAGAGATATTAAGGGAATTTGGCTTGTTGAGTGCTAGGGAGATGTGAGATGCGTGTATATCGTGATTGTGTACTTGTTAGATGATTTAGTTAACGGGAAACACTACGAGATTAATTGAGTGACTATGTTTGATTCAGAGTTGAGTCTAGTTTAAGTCCTCGTATTGAAGGTATGAACAGTTGTTGAGACTTGCATGTTGATTTTCTACTCGACTTGAATGTGTTTGTGATTAGATTTTTGCTTGAGGACAAGCAAATGGTTAAATATGGGGGGTTGTTTGGTGTGTTTTTGTCGTGTTTTTACACGACCTTTCAAATCTCGTTTCATAACTTTAGGTTCATTTTATATATATTTTGGTTCGTATTTACGCCCAATTTACGTAATTGCATGTAGGTTGTTTGATGTGGAAAATGGTGCAAAATTGAGTTGTAACGATGAAGCTTGGATAGCATAGGATTAAAGTTCATCTCAATAGGAGTCCGTAGCCACAAACGGATCCAAAATCGGAGTTCAAACAAGGGATAACTAGATGAAACAAAATCGATGCGCGCGAGGGCCAGCGCCGGGAGCTAGCGGCCGCTAGACCCCAACGCCGGCTGGATCAGTGACTCGGCTAGGAAGAAACACGAGCCCAGCCCCAGCTGGACCCTCCGCGAGCGCTAGGCTTGATTTTTGGACGCATTTTATGCTATTTAAAGTCCGTTTTGGGTGTATTTTGGAGACCATTTTTCATATTTTCTCTCTTTCAAACCCTAGAACACTTAGATTATTTAATTTCCATTGTAATTTCACCTCGGGACAAAGGATTGAGGGCGAGTTCGACGCTCAATCCAAGATTTTTTCTTAGTAAGTTTTATTTAATTCTTATCTTTGATTGTTTTATGGATTGAATTGTCATTCTCTACCTAGGGTTTAGAATTTCTTGATTAATTATTGATTGTTTTTGATTCATGCTTTATTGATTAAACTTGTGTGGGATCGAATTGAATGTTTGATCACCATTTAATTCCCTTTGTATTCTAGATGAGATTGAAAAATAATTATAGAATTTGACCTAAGGTTTAATCATCAATAATTCCAAATCGGAAACGTAGGAATTATCTTCGTTGTTAATTATGATTTTCTTATTGTGTAATTCAAATACGTGAGTTAGAATTCCCGCTTAATTATCGAATACGCGAGTTAGATGATTAAGCAACTCTAGGAATTGATTTATTAATTACGAATCATTATTCTTAATTGAGAAATTCTGCTTAGGGTAATCTAATACGGGAGTCGTAATTACTGTCTAATTAAGAATACGTAAGTAATTAATTAGACTAACTATTAAGAAGTCCTTAATGAACGAACAATAGCATGAATTTAGAGCATGATTTAATTGATTTTAGATTTTCTTAACTTTTGGCCCTTAAATCCGGAATCTCACCTTTTTATTATTTTGTTTATTTATTTATTTCTTTTTTTCTCATGCTTATTATTGATTAAAGTGTTTATGATTTCTATTTATTTGTTCTTGATAACACTTAGAAATTCGTTGAAATTCGATCGGTGTTAACTGGTCACATACAATTGACCTTGTATATTTGCGAGAACCTAGAGTGTACACATTTTAAGTCTAACATATATATATATACTCCCTCCGTCCCACGAATGTAGTCCCCAATTATATTAAAATGAGTGTATTATTATAATGAAATGGGACTACATTCGTGGGACGGAGGGAGTATTATTTTTTAATTAAAATCCATTAAAAAGAATTTCAAAACAATTAAATTTTGAATTTAAATAAGGTATCCATTATATTAATTTTTAATTAATATATGAAAAATCTAACCTTGAATCATGAAAATTAAAATATTTTATTCTCAATATTTTTATAAGTATAAATATTTACTAATATTTATTATAAGAAGAGTTATTAAATTTATTAAATTAAAAAATAGTACATTACAATGGACGGGTAAGATATGTTCGCTAACAAGGCTGCCCACAAATTAAATGACTTGATTGAGTATTATTTTTATAATTTTGAAATTTTTTGAACAGTTTGGAATGACTTCAAAATTGTAGAAAACTCGACCTGATAATTTTGACAAATTACAATAATACAGTCAATGCACTAACGAAGAACTCCTCGAACTAAATGATAAACAATACTCCCACCGTCCCAACTAAGTTGGGGCGTATACCATTTTTGGATATCTTTATTGTTTAGCCTCTTTTTGTTCGTCTAAACTTATATTTTCCATATCTTTATTCGTATTATTTTCCCTTGTTCCGTGATGTTTTGGCCCGATTTATGTTTCATTTTATGTTTCAGGATCATTGGCCTAAATGAGCGTCGAAGTTGGAAAAGAAACGAGGAAAAAATGAAGACAAGTGCCGAGGCACTAGTCAGCGGTCGCGTGACACGCCGCGGCCGCTGACTAGGCCATGTGTGCCAGCGGCCGAGCCAGCGACCGAGCCAGCCGATGAGCGCGCGCCAGAGCAAGTCAGCGGTCGCTGACCTTGCTCAGCAGTCGCTGATGTTGTGGCTGACTCGGGGCCGTTCCAACGACCCTGCGGATGACACGAAGCCACCGGGTCAGCGGCCGCTGACCTCTATGCGGTCGCTGACCTACCTCTCGCCTATATATAATCGGTGAGATTCTCATTCGATAGAGATCACTTTCGACACGACATTTGACACGAAATTCGAGACTACCTCCAAAGACACTTTTCAGACGTTTTCTTTTCATAATTTTAGCTCGTCTCGACCTCGATCCGAGAGTCGAGACCTAGATAGTTTTTCGCATTGTCTTCGTCTTCAAGTTAGCCGATTACAACATTCATAGTTTCGTACTTCATTTTCAGAATTTCGTTGGGATTCAAGATCGTTTCCAGTTCTTAATTCAAGTTCATTTTGTTTCCCTTTACTTATTCTTGTTTCGTTTATCGCTTTCGTTCGTTTTGTCATTTATGCTTTCGATTTCTTGTTTCGTTCTCTATTTCCATATTTTGTTCCGTATTTCCAGATTTCGTTCTGTATTTCCAGATCTTTATTGAAGCGAAAATAAACCGAATAAAATGATCGTTTGAGTGAGTTCACATGAAGCATAACGAAATGCCTGAATTGATATTCATATGCATGCTTACTATCAATTTTGGTGTACAAACTCAGAAGTGACTCCAAAAACATGATGATAATTTACTTCGAGTACTTTTTGGTTCTTGAAGATAAAATTTAAATGTTTTAACTATATCGAATACAAGCGACACTAATTTATACTCCCTCCGTATAATAGTGGGACATAGGAGTATAAAATTATACTAATAATTATGTGATCATAAATAACTTGCAAAATCATAATTTTTTTTACTTAAATCGATATTTACCCGAAATATTAATACCAATTTTTTTTATAAATTACATACCGTGGATCGCACGGGTACTGCAATATTAGGTTGTGCATCGTGATGTCGAAAGTGTTTGGTTTTACTTTTTAGTTTGTGTTTTATACGTTTTTGGTCTCGTTTCTAGTATGCTTTTGGTCTTCAAATGCTTATTTTTATTGTTCGAGTTGATGTTTTGGTCTTCTTTATGCTACATTGTAGGTGAGAATCAATAAAAATGACTTCCGAGGATTCAACAAGAGAAACGAGACCAAAAGACGGACAAAAGGTGTAAAAATGACATCCTGGCCGAGAGTTGACCTAGCGGGCGCTAGCCCCTAGCGCTCGCTAGGTCCTAATCTTGTTTCAAGGCAGAACGAGGGGCTAGCGACCGCTGGGGGTAGCGGTCGCTAGCCCCCCCTACACGGTGAAGGCACAGAACATTGGGGTAGCGAGCGCTACCCCCCTAGCGCTCGCTACCCTTCTACAGCGCCGGAACGAGACAGAACATGGGGGTAGCGAACGCTACCCCCTAGCGGTCACTACTCAGGCGGGATTTTCTTCTCCTATTTAAACCTCCACGAGTCATTTTTCAGATCTGCTTCCTTCACGTTTTTACTTCTAGTCTAGGGTTTAGACCACGAGAGAAAACACTACTAGTCTAGATTTTCATTCCGTTCGTTTTTCAATTTCGTTGTGGATTCGTTCGTGATAGGGGCGGTATTGCTATTTACGGTATATACGGGGGCGGTAT